>JAQMRL010000006.1:1323328-1678328 GCA_035578175.1 Catonia carolina | reverse complement strand
GTAGAATATTAAATTCTCTACAACTTTTGTAATATAAATTTTAGCGCTAAAATGCATATTAAAGCCGTAATCTTAAAAAAACAATGTTGTTACGTGAAAACAGCCTCACCAAGAATTTCAGCAAAAATGGCGCCTACCCTATCTTGTAGAGAATAAAAAATTGAATAAACCAGGCGATTTTTAAAAAAATCGTAGGACCAGTTTTTGAGAAAATCACAAAAAAGTGAAAAATTACACGAATTAACTACTACTTCCGGTTGACCGATTTTGATGAAAATGTTCGTGTCGGGTCCGGTAGTAGTATGTAACTTAAGTTTCAAGTTTCAAGTTCGTACGATGTTCCGTTCTTGAGATATTCTGTTCACACACACACACCAATCGCTAAAAACATGTTTTTTGGGTTCAGGGGGTCTGAAAACATATAGATCCGGTGAAAACTCGATTTCGAAAAATCGACATGAAAACAATACTTCCCTTCCTATAAATTCATATAGGCAAGAGAAAGTAAAAAATAAACGAGTGAAGATACAGAAACTTTATTATATATATAATATATAAAAACTACAGTTTTTCTCTATTTTTCAACAGAGTCGCCAAACAGATTCAAGCACTTGTCGTACCTTGGAACAGTCTTTGAAATACCCTCTGCATAAAAATCTGCCGCCTGTGAATGTAGCCAACCATTCACGGCGTTTTGAAGCTCTTCGTCATTGGCGAACCGCTGAGATGCAAGCCACAGCTTCATGTTCGGGAACAGGTGAAAGTCACTAGGAGTCAAGTCCGGGCTGTATGGGGGATGATCGAAAACGTCCCATTTAAACTTGGCCAAAAACTCATTTGTTTTCTCGCCCTCATACAGCTCGAAGAACAAATGAACTTTTGGCCAAGTTTAAATGGGACGTTTTCGATCATCCCCCATACAGCCCGGACTTGGCTCCTAATGACTTTCACCTGTTCCCGAACATGAAGCGGTGGCTTGCATCTCAGCGGTTCGCCAATGACGAAGAGCTTCAAAACGCCGTGAATGGTTGGCTACATTCACAGGCGGCAGATTTTTATGCAGAGGGTATTTCGAAGACTGTTCCAAGGTACGACAAGTGCTTGAATCTGTTTGGCGACTCTGTTGAAAAATAGAGAAATACTGTAGTTTTAATATGTATATAATAAAATTTTTGTATCTTCACTCGTTTACTTTTTATTTCAAAACGGAGGTTATTTTCTGGATAACCCTTGTATTTTATGAAAGGGACCTGTAACACTTTCTATTTACAATAACATCTATTTTTGACTTGTTAACAATAGATTTTTCTAGCACTCATTTATAAAGGGTCATTTTTTGAACTTTTATTATTTGCATGGAATTTCTCAGTTTTGTTCGAATTACCTTTTTGATTGACTATATAAAGAGACCCCCGAGTGCGGCCAGTGAGTCACTATTCGTTTGATCTTTGACGAGTGGCTATCGGACGTAGTGCAGGCCGCGTTCCGAGCATTGTGTTGGTCAACGATTGTTATACTGTCTTTGTGTGTGTGTGTGTGTGTGTGTGTGTGTGTGTGTGTGTGTGTGTGTGTGCGCGCGCGCGCGCGTGTGTGTGTGTGTGTGTGCGTGCGTGCGTGTGTGTATGTGTGCGCGCGTGTGTACGTGCGTGCGTGTGTGTGTGAGAGAGAGAGAGAGAGCGTGTGCGTGCGTGTGTGTGTGTGTGTGAGAGAGAGAGAGAGAGAGAGTGTGTGTGTGTGTGAGTGTGTAAGTGTAAGTGTGTGTGTGTGTGCGCGCGCGCGCGTGTGTGTGTGTCGTGTAAAGTTATTGTGTATCTGTATTATATTCAGTTTTCATTTTGTATGTGTATTCTATAAAATTGATTGTAAGCAGTGCTAAGTAAATTATTAAGTCAATTATTGTATTACTTCATGATAATTGGTTTAATTATTTATTTTGTAAATCTTTTAGTATAATAAATATTTGTAATTGTAAACTTTAGTGTATTAATTATTTAATTACCTAGATCCCGAAACGAACCTTAGCGATAAGTGTCACACTATTATCATAAACGATGTACCTACTTTGAAGTTTTCTTGTATAACTGAAAAAATTCATACATCGTTTTACGAAGATCATTATTTTGTTGGCTTTGACAGACGTGCGTGCGTTGGATGGTTGGAAATAGATTGTTTACGCCCGGTTTATTGTCAGAACACTCTTTTTTTTAAAATATACTCAGTTCTGTTATTGCAAATAACATACTGTATTTATTTACTTCTTCTTTTCAGCAAACATTTTTTCGCTAACAATAATTTATAGTTTGTTTATATTTGCTTATAACATATTTTAGCGTTTTAATAAATTTAGTAATAGATTTATAAAGTAGACCCTTTTAACCGAACTCGGGTTATCCAGAACGATTTCAGAGTAAAAATTATGGTGTGAAACACTCACACAATATTCTCTTGCCAAGATAAATAACGAACAATATAACCTAACAGTTTTTTTTTTGTTTTTTATCTATTATTTGTTATCGGGAACTGTATAAGTATCAAACGAACTAATGTCCGATAGCCGAGCGAGTGAGAGGGAGATATGTGGCATAACTACGCATGCGCTCAAAGGTCTTTACCGTTATAATCTAAATCTGAAAACATACCACAGTCGTTATCTTGCTTGTTAGTTAATTGCACGCATAAACGCTTGCTCACAACAATGAGTCAAATTAAAGACAATGTTATTGGAACGGCGCTTATGGGTTGTGCGAGTGAGAGCGTTATGCATTCTCTCACTCCCACCGCTAGGGGACTTCAATTCATCTGAATACATTGACAACTACCAAATTTGATAGCTATTTTTAGCTGTATTATTTCGACATGGATTAGGCGTGAATTTGAACACGGACTCCCAGCAGAGTTTGTTTACGGATGGCTGTCAGCTGGTCACCATACAAAGTCGTTTGCCCAACCAGTGTTACTTAACAAATAATAGCGACTTTCTACCAGCTGACTGACTGGGCTGGCTCGAAGGCCATAACCTAACGTTAGTAATAAAGCATTAGAAAAAAACAAAAAAACAAACCTCAAAAAAAACAACCTTATTTTAATCATTAGTGAATCAGGTAAAATCACTCTTTCACGCTAAACTAAGCTCTGTTGAGAAAAATGATTAATATAAAAATTTTGGTTTTTAATTTCATATAAATTTGACATACACAGTTTTGTCATAAAATACATAATAAAGTAGAAATATTAAAAAACCCTTTTTTTAAATTTTGATGAAAAGAAATAGAAAATCACAAATTACCGCTTAACTAAGCGTTATACAAAAAAATGTGTTATATAAAAGTTTTAGGTTTTTACATGTTCTACAACTTTTATTACTACACTTTTGCGGTAAATGATTAAGGCCGCAATATTATAAAAAAAACAAATTTTTTTCTACGAGAGCACAGCCTCCCCAAGAATTTCAGCAGACATGCCGACTACTCTATACTGTAGAGCATTAAAAATGTAGTAAATGAAGCGATTTTTTAAAATAAAAATTGTAGAAGCCCTTTTTTGAGAAAATCCCAAAAAAGTAAAAAATTACACAAATAAACTACTACTTCCGGTTCACCGTTTTTGATGAAAATGTTCGTTTCGGGTCCGGTAGTGGTATGTAAGTTTCAAGTTTCAATTTCATACGATGTTCTGTTCATGAGATATTTTATTCACACAGAACAATCGCTAAAAACAAATCTTTTGGGTTCAGGGGGGTCTGAGAACGTGTATATCCGTTGAAAACTCGATATCGAATAATCGACATGTAAACAATACCTACTTTTTCCTATATATTCATATAGGCAAGAGAAAGTAAAAATACATAATGCAGCAAAATTTCGCGTTTTAAATAATAAATACCAGACAGTTAATACTAGACAGTGGTTACCGGTGTGCTTCGATGGTTGGGTTTCAATTAACCATACTTTCTCAGGAATAGTCAACCTGAGTCTGTACAAGACTACACCTCATTTACACGTCATACACATCATCCTCATCTGATTGGGTCATGGGGTTGCTTTTGTTCTGAATTGAACAGATTGCAACGTACACAAATTAGGAATTAAAATAAAAACATAATTAATAAATGAACATTAAATATAACTGCAAGAAAATATTTGCAAATAAATTGCATATATAAGAGACTTTTGTTATTGTTTAGGTCAACAGCCGAAAGACTGGTTTGAACCTGCAGAGGTTTTACTAAGTACAATGAAGAGTGACGTGGTTTACCATTGCCTTCATCACTGAGTAGAAAAGTACGCTTATCAGCATGCCGGGCCCTTTGAAAAGCATATATTTTCCACTCTGCAAATGACACCTTAACTTCATTCACCACAGGGTCTGGCTGTATAATGAAATTAATTACTTTCAGAGGAGACAACTGTGATTAGTGTCACAGTACACCTCTACCTCTTCTGTTCTTAAATGATTTAGTCATTTAATTGGCTGACCATGTGATAAGAAACAGAACTATTTATTTTAGCCCTGCAACGAACAGATTGGGTGTAAATAATTTGACACTCCAACTGTCTGTTATGGGCAGGAAAGACTTTTAGCAAAAAGAATAAAGTTATGAACCGCAGAAAAGTTTACATCCCCTTGACGTTACGTCACACATATCAATAAAGGGGTTGGTCTGCATACGAAGGGAGTACGCATCAAGACTTTTCCATTCGTAAACAATTTTCTTGAATGCCTTCTAGAATAACTGATGAGAAGCGAAGATAACAGTGCCTTCCCAATTCCTAATTCCCAACCCTGTTCAACATGCCAAATAACGTATTTTGAATTACAACAATGCTATATAAAATTTATAAACGGCCCAGCAAACCAGGGTGGTCACTAGCTAAAGCGTGCGAAGCACGGAGGCTAATATATATTCCACCCGTCTCGTCAAAAAAATATTCAATATATCTTCAAAAAAAAATTTTGTTTTTATTCCTAATTTGTGTACGTTGCAATCTGTTCAATTGAGAACAATAAGCAACTGTATGACCCAATGAGATGAGGATGATGTGTATGACGTGTAAATGAGTTGTAGTCTTGTGCAGACTGAAAGAGTATGGGTAATTGAACCCCAACCATCAAAGTACACCCACAACCACTGTCTAGTATTCAAATCTGTATTAAAGTAGCTCTACCTTTACTAGGATTTCAACCAGGAACCTTCGTCTCAGAAAATCAGCTGTTAAACAGCTGATTTTGGCGACGACTTTACCTCTAGACCAACCCGGTGGGTCATCTTCAAAAATAAATAATAAATTATGGGTTTTTTGAATACTAAACAGTGGTTACCGGTGTACTTTGATGGCTGGGGTTCAATTAACCATAATCTCTCAGGAATGGTCGACCTGGGTCCGTACAAGACTACACCTCATTTACACGTCATACACATCATCCTCAGCTCATTGGGTCATGGGGTTGCATATTGTTCTCAATTGAACAGATTGCAACTTACACAAATTGGGAATTAAAAAAAAAATAATTAAAAAAATTATGGGTTTAATAGTTCCTCTGTACCCGCACTTATTGCTAAACAAAAATCTGGTGTGAAATACTCACATGACTTTCTCTTATCAATGCAAATAATGAACAATGCAACTCACGATAATTAGAAGAGATCTCTTCTGTTTACCCTGATGTAACCGATGTTTAATCATTAGTAAACAATGCAAAATGAAAAACATAACCTAATTTTAATCATGAGTCGATGACGCAAAATGACTATCAAACTCTGTTCAACTTAAAAATATGAAAAATCACTAATAATTGACGCTAAACTAGGCTCTGTGGAAAAAAATTCAATAAATAATAGTTAGTTTTTTTAATTTACTAAATTTTAATTAGGCTTTATACATTTTTGCTGTAAAATACATAGTACTAAGGCCGCAATTTAAAAAAATGTTTTTTACCATTTTAATAAAAAAAATATCTGGTGTGAAACACTCACACAACTTTCTCTTGCCAATGCAAACAATTAACAATATAATCGAACATTAGTAATAAAACATTAGAAATAAACAAACTAACTTCAAAAAACATAACCTTATTATTTTAATCATGAGTTAAAGACGCAAAATGAAAATCAACCTCAGTTTGGCTTAAAAATACGGAAAAATCACTCTTTCACGCTAAACTAGGCTCTGTAAAGAAAAATGCTCTGAATGAAAGTTCTAGATCTTTTAATTTTCTATAAATTTCATTATAGACACTTTTGTCGTAAAATGCATAGGCATTTCGGCCTACTAAGGCCGAAATCTTAAAAAATCGATTTATCACACGTTTTCGGAGAAAAAACAGTATATCGCTAATTACCGCTAAACTAAGTGTTATAGAAAATAATGTTTCAAATAAAAGTTGTAGGATTTTAGATTCTCTACAACTTTAATTATATACATTTTTGCGCTAAAATGCATATTAAAGACGCAATCTTAAAACAAAAGTTTGTTTACGTGAAAACAGCCTCACCAAGAATTTCAGCAAACATGGCGCCTACCCTATCTTGTAGAGAATAAAAAATTGAGTATATGAGGCGATTTTTAAAAAAACTCGAAGGACAATTTTTGAGAAAATCGCAAAAACGTGAAAAATTACACGAATAAACTACTACTTCGGGTTGACCGATTTTGATGAAAATGTTCGTGTCGGGTCCGGTATTGGTATGTAACTTAAGTTTCAATTTTCAATTTCGTACGATGTTCCGTTCTTGAGATATTCTGTTCACACACACACACACACACGCACACGCACACACACACACACACACACACACACACATACACACACACACACACACACACAGACCAATCGCTAAAAACATGGTTTTTGGGTTCAGGGGTCAGAAAACGTGTAGATCCGGTGAAAACTCGATTTCTTAAAATCGACATGAAAACAATACTTTTCTTCCTATGTATTCATACAGGCAAGAGAAAGTTAAAGGAAAGCGATATTTAAAAAAATTGTAGGGCCTACAATTTGAAAATTTGTGAAAATTAGTGTCCAGTTTACTGAATATACCATTAAACATTTACTATTAAGGGCTTAACTACAAATACTGAGAAGTTAAACTAGTAGACGGTAAACGAGTGTTGCGTACACAAATGGAATAACCTAAAACAGAGCGGAGAGTTTGAGTTTAAACTCAATAATTGAACATCTAGGCTATTCAATTGTAACTTAATTTAAGACGCATGCATTCCCACGGGGCATTAAATATAGGCTACCAGTTTAGAAATTATTACACAAACTCCTTCCTCTACTTTGTCCACTGTATTAACTTAAGGCGACGTTTTACAATTAACGAGACAAATTTATGTCGTGTTCATATTTTCATAATTTTCTTTTTTTATTGTCAGAAATTTCGACTATATCTAAAAACCCACCCTTGGGTTGGTCTAGAGGTAAAGTCGTCGCCAAAATCAGCTGTTGAACAGCTGATTTTCGGAGACGAAGGTTCCTGGTTCAAATCCTAGTAAAGGTAGTTACTTTTATACGGATTTGAATGCTAGACAGTGGTCACCGGTGTACTTTGATGGTTGGGGTTCAATTAACCATACTCTCTCAGGGATGGTCGACTTGAGTCTGTACAAGATTACACCTCATTTACACGTCATACACATCTCATTGGGTCATGGGGTTGCTTATTGTTCTCAATTGAACAGATTGCAACGTACACATATTAGGGATTACAAAAAAAAGCTATATCTAAAAGGAAAGTGTGTTTGAGAATTCTCGAGAAGTACTGAGATCTAAAAGGTGTTAATATACGCGGTGTGGCTATTAAATAACGAGATTTGACGTTGTAAAAAATGTTATTTATGTTTTATACATAATAACTTATTGTCACCTTTAATATACACTCCTTCTCTATCCTCTAAACGCTTCATGCGAATTTTCCATTGTTGGAAACAGTGCTGGAAGTCATCTTCTGCCAGCTCCTTCAGGACACGTGCCGCTCAAAATTGTTTGAAATGAAGCTCGCAAAAATGTTTGTACTGATCCTTTGTAACGGACCTTACAGATAAGTGTCACAATATTTTCCCTCTCTCTAAAATCATACAGGCCACGAGAAAGTAAAAATCTGGTGTGAAACACTCACACAACTTTCTCTTGCCAATGCAAATAATTAATAATAAACCTAACATTATTAATAAAATATTAGAAATAAACAAAAACTAACCTCAAAAACATAACCTTATTTTAATCATGAGTGAATGACGCAAAATGAAAATCAACCTCAGTTTGGCTTCAAAATACAGAAAATCACTCTTTCACGCTAAACTAGGCTCTGTAGAGAAAAATGCTCTAAACAAAAGTTGTAGATCTTTTCATTTTCTATAAATTTAATTATATACACTTTTGTCGTAAAATGCATACTAAGACCGAAATGTTAAAAAAGTAGATTTTTCTCACGTTTTCGTGAGAAAAAAAAACAGAAAATCGCAAATTACCGCTAAACTAAGCGTTATACAAAAAAATTTTTGAAATAAAAGTTGTAGAATTTTACATTCTCTACAACTTTTATTATATAACGTTTTGCGCTAAAATGCATATTAAAGCCGCAATCTTAAAAAGAAAATGTTTTAACGTAAAAACAGCCTCAAGCAGAATTTCAGTAAACATGGCGCCTACCCTATATTGCAGAGCATAAAAAATGTAGTAAGCCAGTTGATTTTAAAAAAAATCGTAGGACTAGTTTTTGAGAAAATCGCAAAAAAGTGAAAAATTATACGAATAAACTACTACTTCCGGTTGACCGATTTTGATGAAAATGTTCGTGTCGGATCCGGTAGTGATATGTAACTTAAGTTTCAAGTTTCAAGTTCGTACGATGTTCCATTCTTGAGATATTCTGTTCACACACACACACACACACACACACACACACACACACACACACACACACACACACACACACACACACACACACACACACACACAGACACACACACACACAGAAACACACACAGACCAATCGCTAAAAACATGTTTTTTGGGTTCAGGGGGTCTGAAAACGTATAGATCCGGTGAAGAGTGTATTTGTTGTGATCGACATGAAAACAATACTTTCCTTCCTATATATTCATATAGGCAAGAGAAAGTAAAAAGTAGGTGTAATTATTATTTCTAAATAACCCGATTCTAAAACGAATCGTTAATATACATTACAATATCTTAAAACAATATAAAAATATTGTATTGTAACAGAAAACATAAGATAAAATATTTAAATCATAAAACCGATAAAAAAAACTTCATAAAATGCAATAAAATAAGTGAAATGCAGATAAAAACATTGTTTTCTATAAATAAGGTTACAAAAAATTTAACTTATCAAATAACCAAAGTACTTGCAAAAAATCTTATCACATAGTAGGCTTTGTTAAAAAATTACGCAGTTAAAAATGCAGCAACAATTTTTTACATGACTGCCTAAAAACGGTTACGAATGACAGTATGATAATGCGTGTAGCTGTAATATAAATTTTAAACAGGTTTTAAAGATGTTTCAAATTATACTAAAGATTACACGTTTACAGTTGTCTTTTTATAATTTATTTACTAAAAAATATGAAGGCATGTCGAACAGAACTGACCTTTTAAATTATCATGGAGCATGACTCAATTGTTAAACCATTTTAAAAACAAGACGCGCATAAAACGCACTGTGCGTTTTATGTGCGTCTGTTTTGATTTTAAATAATGAAATATTTCAATATCTATTATTCGTTTTTTCCCCAAGTAATTTACATGAATCTTTTCAGAATTAAATTTACTACAAATTTATTTAAGAAAATATACACTTTTATTTACTATTTATGGAAGTAATCTTACGTTAAACACAAGAATGTGTTATTTCTTTGCACCAATTCTTGTGTTTTATGCAATATATCTCTGAAAGTATTGCATTTACAGCTCTGGAACCAATTTTATTCAATTTTTCATACTAAAAAACATAAGAAACAATCGTATTAGTATCTTTGTAACTACCTTTAACATTTTTATATGGCCTTACTTCACCGAGGGCAGAGGGTTGTAGGTGAAAATTTTCACTAGCCGTAACTCGCTAACTAAGCGTTTTCAGGCATATGTTTATATGAACATTTTTTCTTATTTTTAGCTATAGAATGAGATCCCAAGAGATTGCCCTATAGTTTTTGAATCACCCTGTATAATGAATAATAAATGAACGAGCTATTGCTTCTACTGTTCTATACAACGAAAAAATTTTTAAATTAAATTCTAAACAAAGATTTGTTCAATAAAGATGGTACAAGTACAACAATACTTGAACACAGTTTGTTTAGTTGATAACAACACAATTGAGCCTTGAAAATTACAGAGACTAAAATTAAAAGACAAGAAGGCCTGCGCTTAAAAATATTTACTGTTGAACAAAAAAAAAACAGATCCGTGTCATTGACTGTAGTAGACCGCATTAATTCGTGATGTCTGTTTCATTGCGCGCGCACGCAGTCACAGCATCCTTGACTGCCTATTACCAAAAATATGACCCCGACCGAGGTAACAACACTTTATATCACTGATTAAAGCGTCTTGCACGTCTCTTTCATAGCCGTCACCAATTTACAAATTACATACAATGAAACTAATACTACAGTTGTCAAAAATTTCCACTAAAATTCAAGTGACTGTTCAAATTTCAAATTTTCAAAAGTGAAAGAGTGATTTTCCGTAATTTTAGGCCAAACTGAGGTTGATTTTCATTTTGCGTGTTTCACTGACTCATGATTGAAATAAGGTTAATTTTTTATTTATTTCTAATGTTTTATTACTAATGTTAGTTTTATTGTTAATTATTTGCATTGGCAAGAGAAAGTTGTGTAAGTGTTTCACACTTGATTTTTATACCTTATGATGTCCGGTAAATTTTTAATTTGTAGGGGGAGCAGATTGAGCAGTTTGGGTGCTAAATAGCAGAAATGACTTTAGTATAAAGTTTTTGAGGCCATGTGTATAAGTAACAGATTCTTGTGCCAGGTATTATTACTTTCTCTTGCCTATATGAATATATAGGAAGGAAAGTATTATTTTCATGTCGATTTTTCGAAATCGAGTTTTCACCGGATCTATACGTTTTCAGACCCCCTGAACCCAAAAAACATGTTTTTAGCGATTGGTCTGTGTCTGTGTGTGTGTGTGTGTGTCTGTGTGTGAACAGAATATCTCAAGAACGAAACATCGTACGAACTTGAAACTTAAGTTACATACCACTACCGGACCCGACACGAACATTTTCATCAAAATCGGTCAACCGGAAGTAGTAGTTTATTCGTGTAATTTTTCACTTTTTTGCGATTTTCTCAAAAACTGGTCCTAAGATTTTTTTTTAAATCGCCTCATTTACTCAATTTTTTATTCGCTACAAGATAGGGTAGGCGCCATGTTTGCTGAAATTCTGGGTGAGGCTGTTTTCACGTAAAAACAAAGTTTTTTTAAGATTACGGCTTTAATATGCAATTTAGCGAAAAAATTTATATAATAAAAGTTGTAGAGAATTTAAAAACCTACAACTTTTATTTCAAACATTTTTTGGTATAACGCTTAGTTTAGCAGTAATTAGCAATTTTCTGTTTTTTTCTCACGAAAACGTGAGAAAAATCGATTTTTTAAGATTTCGGCCTTAGTATGCATTTTATAATAAAAGTGTATATAATCAAATTTATAGGAAATTTAAAGATCTACTACTTTTATTTAACGTATTTTTCTCTACAGAGCCTAGTTTAGCGTGAAAGAGTGATTTTCTGTATTTTGAAGCCAAACTGAGGTTGATTTTCATTTTGCGTCTTTCACTCATGATTAAAATTAGGTTATGTTTATTAAGGTTAGTTTTTTTGTTTATGTCTAATGTTTTATTACTAATATTAGGTTTATTGTTAATTATTTATATTGGCAAGAGAAAGTTGTGTGAGTGTTTTACACCAGATTTTTATAATTATTATTATTTCTTTGTTCCAACCGCGCGCACATATGATTTGTTGACAACAGTTCCAAAATAGAATATAAAGTACAGTATCGAATTTTTCACGAAATTAATACATTTTGTACATAGATACTATTATAGATTGTTCTGTCAAAAGAAAATAACAAAAGACCGGTTCAATGGCCTTTATTGAACAACCTCAATCTTTGATACAACTCACAGACAGACAATATATTTTGAAAATTATCTCACATTGATACGATATAAAATTGGCCCGGGCCAACAACAACAACAAAAAATATATATATTACGAATTATGTTTTATTGAAATACGCCTAAAATATAAACAGATTTTTGACGGACCGTGGTCACGATTGACATGAAGTTTGTACGGGCAGAGATGATAATGATTATTATGTTCATTATATTAAAATGTAATTTCTATTTCCTGTACCATAACGGATATATAGAAAACACATTACATGTTCAATTTAAAAAAGACACACGAAGCCAAAACTATCATTTGATTGACACGACGCGACGTTTGACTCTAACCCTAAAGAACTCTGTCCGTTATGGGCTCGGACAGGTGGAGTGTCAAATTATTTACACTCACTCTGTTCGTGGCAGGGCTAAAATAAATAGTTCTGTTTCTTATCACATGGTCAGCCAATTAAATGACTCAATCACTTAAGAACAGAAGAGGTAGAGGTGTAAAAGACACTAATCAGAGTTATTTCCTCTGAAAGTAATGAATTTCATTATACAGCCAGACCCTGTGGTGAATGAAGTGAAGGTGTCATTTGCAGAGTGGAAAATATGTGCTTTTCAGAGGGCCCGGCATGCTGATAAGCGTACTTTTCCACTCAGTGAGGAAGGCAACGGTAAACCACCTCGCTCCTCGTTTTACTTAGTAAAACCTCTAGAGGTTCAAACCAGCCATTCGGCTGATGACCTAAACAACAACACCTAAAGAACGTGACAGTTTCAGTTTGTAAGAAGGATCTATAGTTCAGCCGTTCTACGTTTGCTCCTAGTGTCAACAAACAAAAGCCACCTACTACAGGGTGCACGCTAGAGTCCACCACTTTATGGATGTCGTATTCCTATTAAGTTAGCCATTTATTAAATTACAAGTTCTTAAAGTATTAAAAACATCAATCATGATATGATGTAGGCCTAACAATTTCATTTAGAAAAATACTGTTAAAAGTATTTTGTATTTTAATACTTATGAAAGTATTTTGTTGTTACTTTTTAATCAGCGTGTACACATTTTGATATAATGCGCATGCTCAGTGACGTCATTATTTGTTTACATTAGGAGCAAACTTAGAGAGGCTGAACTGTAGAAACCTTCGCTTCATACATTGCATAACCCATTCAGGTCGGGTACGGAAAAATTGCAATTTCCCTTAGTTTCCCAACAGTCCGATATTTCGTTAAATTTATACCGGTTGTTTCAAAACGCCTTAGCGTGCCAAAATAAACCAAAATCAGCTGTTTAACAGCTGATTTTCGGAGTCGAAGGTTCCTGGTTCAAATCTAAGTAAAGGTAGTTTACTTTTATACGGATTTCAATACTAGACAGTGGTTGCAGGTGTACTTTGATGGTTGGGGTTCAATTAACCATACTCTCTCAGGAATGGTCGGCCTGGGTCTGTACAAGACTACACCTCATTTACACGTCAAACAAATCATCCTCATCTCATTGGGTGATGGGGTTGCTTATTGTTCTCAATTGAACAGATTGCAACGTACACAAATTAGGAATAAAAAAAAATTAAAAAACCAAAATACATGGTGATTATAAATAAAATAGCTTCGATAGCTTATAGAAAATTTATTTTTGAAAAGTTAAGGTAATTACTTACATGATTATATAGAAGAATTCATTAAGTTTTTATTGAAATTATTTACAGATGTTGAATGTGTGCACCATTTGTAACACGACTGATATCAACACGGTAGTCGAATTCTTCCCACACACGATTAAGCATATTTTATGACGATCAACTGTGGCAAGAACATTTGCGATACGTTGTTTTACATCATCGATATCTACGGGAAGCGGTGGTACAAAAACTTTGTCTTTTATAAATAACCCCATAAGAAAAAGTCGCAGGGCGTTAAGTCAGATTTTTTTCACGGACCGTGGTCACGATTGACATGAAGTTTGTACGGGCAGAGATGATAATGATTATTATGTTCATTATATTAAAATGTAATTTTTATTTCCTGTACCATAACGGATATATATAGAAAACACATTACATGTTCAATTTAAAAAATCTGGTGTGAAACACTCACACAACTTTCTCTTGCCAATGCAAATAATTAACAATAAACCTAACATTAGTAATAAAACATTAGAAATAAACATAACCTAATTTTAATCATGAGTGAAAGACGCAAAATGAAAATCAACCTCAGTTTGGCTTAGAAATACGGAAAATCACTCTTTTTCTCTAAACTAGGCTCTGTAGAGAAAAATGCTATAAATAAAAGTTGTAGATCTTTTAATTTTCTATAAATTTATTTATATACACTTTTGTCTTAAAATGCATACTAAAGCCGAAATGTTAAAAAAATTGTTTTTTCTCACGTTTTCGTGAGAAAAAACTGAAAATCGCAAATTACCGCTAAACTAAGCGTTATACAAAAAAATGTTTGAAATAAAAGTTGTAGGTTTTTAAATTTTCTACAACTTTTATTATATAACGTTTTGCGATAAAATGCACATTAAAGCCGCAATCTTAAAAAGAAAATGTTTTTACGTAAAAACAGCCTCACACAAAATTTCAGCAAACATGGCGCCTACCCTATCTTGTAGAGAATATAAAATTGAGTAAACCAGGCGATTTTTAAAAAAATCGTAGGACCAGTTTTTGAGAAAATCGCAAAAAAGTGAAAAATTATACGAATAAACTATTACTTCTGGTTGACCGATTTTGATGAAAATGTTCGTGTCGGGTTCGGTAGTGGTATGTAACTTAAGTTTCAAGTTTCAAGTTCGAACAATGTTCCGTTCTTGAGATATTCTGTTCACACACAGACCAATCGCTAAAAACATGTTTTTTGGGTTCAGGGGGTCTGAAAACGTATAGATCCGGTGAAAACTCGATTTCGAAAAATCGACATGAAAACAATACTTTCCTTCCTATATATTCATATAGGCAAGAGAAAGTAAAAAAGATACACGAGGCCAAAGCTATCATTTGATTGACACGTCGCGACGTTTGACTCTAACCCTAAAGAACGTGACAGATTCAGTTTGTGAGAAGGATCTAAAAACCTTCGCTTCGTACATTGCATAACCCACTCAGGTCGGGTATGGAAAAATTGCAATTTCCCTTCGTTGCCACCACAGTCCGATATTTCGTTATACTATTTATATAGATACTGAAGACAGTCACGAGATTGCCTTTGCGTATGTATGGGCAGCGAGGAAAAGAAGTGAAATATTTGCAGTGATGCCAACCTAAACAGTGAGACACTACTCGTACATTTCACTACCATACAGTTTCTACTCTGCCCATAACAGACAGGTGGAGTGTCAAATTATTTACACTCAATCTGTTTGTTGCAGGGCTAAAATAAATAGTTCTGTTTCTTATCACATGGTCAGCCAATTAAATGACTGAATCGTTTAAGAACAGAAGAGGTAGAGGTGTACTGTGACACTAATCAGAGTTATCTTCTCTGAAAGTAATGGATTTCACTATACAGCCAGACCCTGTGGTGAATGAAGTGAAGGTGTCATTTGCAGAGTGGAAAATATGTGCTTTTCAGAGGGCCCGGCATGCTGTTAAGCGTACTTTTCCACTCAGTGAGGAAGGCAATGGTAAACCACCTCACTCCTCGTTTTACTTAGTAAAACCTCTACAGGTTCAAACCAGCCTAAAGGGGCTGATGACCTAAACAACACAACAGTTTCTATATACATTTTGTAAGCGGTATTTATTCCGAGAAAATGTTTTCTTCTTAAACCTTATAAGAAATAAATGTGACCTGTAATATTTCCTATAGCTTAATTACATGACTAGAAATGTTTGATTTACTGTAATTACGAATGAATCGCCTTCTTTACTATTGCTTTCATCGGCGTTTTCATTATCAGTCTCTCTAGTATCTACCTAACCGTTTTCATTTTTTTTATTAAATGTCAACAAAACTGTTAAAGAATAGCTTCTTCACGTCCTTAATTTCCTTCTTTATTTTTCGAATTGTGGAAAGAGAAACATCACAGTAGTTAGCCGCACGCTCACTACTTTTGTTAAGAGGCACGGATAGGCATTTTCATTTAGCTTCAACTTAACAACATTTTATTACATTGCATATTAGATTTTATTCAACACTGTGAATAGTTCGACCATGTTTTCGAGAAACTGACATTGCTGTTTACGATAAAAAAAACCGTTATATTCGTACAGTTAACTTACAAAAGGTTCCGCGATATACTGTATATGCTCTGGGTATAGTATAAGTTGTTATGTTTGTCGTACTGAAATTAAAGTAGTCGCGCATGCGCTCTGATGCTTTTCCCCCTTTACCCCGCGCTGCAAACAGGGGCAAACACGTGACTCAAGTCACTATACCGGTCGTTTCAATACGCCTTAGCGTGCCAAAATAAAGCAAAATAAACAAAATATTTCGTATGAAAAAATGTCGTTAACCCTTTCGGTTTTCATTCCATCCACCATTTTGTATTTTTCAGGAAAACTATTAGCTATTGGTTGCGCCACAATTTGAATTTATAGTTGAAAGGTTGAGGGCGCCGCTGTCGTTTATGTCGTGGCAGCTAACCAGACACTCGCTCGCCAGTACGCGCCGTAGACAATCGGTCCGCAGCTTTTATTGTAGTGCTCCGTCACGCTTTATGAACCGCACGCCTATACGCGCACCCGAAAAACGGCCTACAACCGGAAATTCATACGAAGAAATCGCTCTTTGGAAGAAGACAGCAGTATAGTGGGTATACCTATCCCTTATTCCTGTCTATCACCTTTTACCCCCCCCCCCCACTCATCACGAGTTCGATTCACCCTGGAAAAGGAGGTAAGAGGCTGCTTAATTTTGTACTTTTCTTCACATCGCATTCCGGGTACGTCAACCAAATAAATAGGGCACAAGACGCGCAACATCAATCGCATCGCACACAGTCCACTGCTATGGAGGAGGGGGTGGGTCCCGCGGGATCCTTCGTTTGTTTTCGTTTTTTTCTCCGCTCGGGGATAAACGCACCGCACCACGCTCGCAACGGCGTTAACAGCTATCACTTGATAAGATTGAAAATTTTAATAGAAATTTGGTACAAACATTTGCACCTATGCACTCTAAAAAATAAAAAAATACGATCCATGCATTTCCATTTTTTCCAAATAAAATTTTCAAAACAGTTTTTTCTCAAAAACCATTAGTTTTATAGAAAGGCTTTTTTATTTTCTGAAATTTTAAGCTTATTGTAATGAACAAAATGATATTTAATTTTTGAAAATCGGACGGTAAACAATTATTGAGATACAGCGAAAATTCGGTTGCTTAATTTTTCGGCCGGTTTTATCTCCTCCAATAAAAAAACGTTTAAAATAAAATTACGATGCATTAGAATGAAGCAGAATGAATTAGATCTAAGATACAAAAGGATGTACTGGCTGATTGGCGGGAACACTTCACTCTCTCTTAAGAATAAGTTGTTGCTTTACAAAATTTTACTTAAACCAGTTTGGTTTTACGGCGTTCAACTTTGTGGAACTACCAGCAAAAGTAACAGAGAGGTAATTCAAAGGTTCCAGAATAAGGTTCTTCAGGCTATAACAAGGGCACCATGGTTTGCAAGGAATGCAGAAATAGCCTACAACATTATTGCAACCTTCTTGATGTAATGAACGAGGTCAGGCGTTTTAATAGAAAATATCAGGCGAGACTTGAAAATCACGAAAACGAATTAGCCATAAATCTTCTAAACAATGCAGAAGAAGTTAGGCGCCTGAAACGTTACCAATTTTTGGACTTGTCTGAAAGAGCTTAAATGTACATAAAATTATAGTGAAAAATATTCCATATTGTAAAATGTAAACATTTTTGTACACAGTAATTTTTTCTTTTAACAAATTGTAATTGAGTAATTGAGTAATTGAGTAATTGATATAATGAGAGGTACTCAGGATAATGAGGCCTCAACTTGTGATTTGTAAATTCAAAAGATTTGTTTATAGTTTATTTTTAAAAAACTGATTGCAAATATTGTTAATTTAAAAAAAGGATGCATGACATTATAACTTTTTTTTTTACTGAAGAAGATGAAATTGGACAAAAAGTTAAGCAACCGAATTTTCGCTGTATCTCGGTTGTTTACCGTCCGATTTTCAAAAATTGAAAAGTTGTAAACAAGATAAGAAAAACAAAGATAATTTCATTATGTAAAACGGTGAACCATCAATACTGAAAATGCATGAATTTAAATTTTAAATTCAAATTGCATGAACAGGGTATTTAACATTACCCGTATTTGAATTGCAACGATATTTTTTGTTCGTCATCTAGTTTAATAAGAAATTACTAGGTAGTGACCTGAATTGAAGGATTACGTCTAAAAGAAACTTTACAGAATAAATTGAATTTATTTCAAAATCATTTACGGAATAAAAATTACCTAGTTACAGTTAAGTGTGTTCGTGTAAGCAATTTTAAAGTAAATGCAAAGTTTAGTTTAAGTACATACTTAAGTACGAGCATAGAGCTTAGAGTACGTTTAAAAACCGTAGTAATTTGGTTTCTTAACTACCTAAATACAGGGTGCTTCAAAAACAACGCCTCTTTTTTAGTTTACACGAATGTAGTAAAAAATGTTAATGATATATTTATGAATCAATTATTATAATACCGGGTGATCGTAAAGTCGCGCAACCAAATGTTTGAAGCCGTGTAGGAATTGAAGGTAAATTTGTAAAGTATGATTAGAATATGGGAATTTTTCGTTTAGTAGTACAGTATGTGGCAGCACTGCTAGATCACGCCACCAGGCGACAGTTAGCCAGAAACCAGTTGGTTTGTTCAGTTCGAGTCGCAATGTCTTTTACGCAAGAACAACGCGTCTCTATCGTTTTGAGTTACTGTGAATCGAAATCCTACGCCAAGTGTCAAGAACATTTCTCCAATGCCTTTCCAGATGCTAAAGTGCCAAACAAATCGACCATATTTCGTTTGTTTTATCGTTTTCGGGATACAGGTAGCGTGAATGACCGTAATCGTACCGGCCGACCAAGTGTTTTATCTGACGACAGTCTGCAGACGATAAGTGAAACGTTTATTCGTTCTCCAAAAAAGTCTCTTCGAAAACTTTCTACTAAGACTGGACTGTCTTATGGAAGTGTTCATAAAGCCACTAAGTTATTAAAATTACATCCGTACCGGATTAACGTAACTTATCAGCTCGAAGAGCCAGATAAGGAGAAGCGATTGCGGTATTGTCATTGGTTTAAATATTTCATTCGAAATGACATATCTGTTCTGGACAAAGTTTTTTTCAGCGATGAAGCTTGGTTTCATCTAAGTGGATATGTTAATAGTCAAAATTGTAGAGTATGGTCTGCAGTGAATCCACATGAATTCCATGAACAACCATTACATTCTCAAAAAATTGGGGTGTGGTGTGGTGTATCTCGTCGGAGAATTGTCGGGCTTATCATTTTTTCGGATACAATCACAGCAGAACATTATCACGAAATAATCATGCAGTTCGTAGCACTGCTACATGTTGACGAACGTTATTGCTGGCTACAACAAGACGGAGCAACTTCACATACGGCAAACAGTACTATCCAATTTCTCCACGATTTCTTTGATGACCGAATAATTTCTCGTGGTTTGTGGCCTCCTCGGTCACCAGATCTGACTCCTCCTGATTTTTATTTATGGGGCTATTTGAAAGATAATGTGTACAAAAACAACCCGCACACAGTAGATGAACTTGGAAAAAACATTGAAGACTGAATATCAAATATTGCTATTGCTACACTCAAAAAGGTTGCGTGCAATGTAAGAAAACGCGTTTAAGCATGCATTGCAAACACCGGTGGACATTTCCAGCACTTGTTGTGAACTTTTAAGTAAGTAAGTTGTAATTATAACTTGTAAACTTTGAAAGAAAAATATAAAATACATTACAGCTTTCTAAGACTGTTATCATTTTGGGTCACGACTTTACGATCACCCTGTATTTGCCTATAACAGTCAGGTGGGGTATTAAATTACTTGCACTCGATCTGCTATTTCGAGGGCTACAAAAAAATAGTTCTCTCTCTTATTACATGGTCACCCAATGACTGCAGTATTTAACAACAGAAGAGATAGAGGTGTAAAATACTCTATAGTCACAGGTTATCTCCTCTCACAGTAATCAATTTCATCATTATACAGACACGCCTTGTGGTGAATGAAGTGAACGTGTCATTTGCAGGTTGGAAAGTAAATGCTTTTTAGATGTCGTGGCATGGTGATAAGCATACTTTTCCACCCAGTGAGGAAGGGAATGTTATACCACCTCACTCATCTTTTTACGTCGTAAAGCCACTAGAGATTCAAACCAGCCTTTCACCTGTTCACCTAAACAACACAACTAGAGTCTGTTTACGCTAAGAGTATTCCGACGTAGGCAACCAGCAATACAACTGAGCATGCGCATTAATTAAAAATACCCACACCATGATCAAAAACAAAATTCCCATACAACACTAATTATTCACTCTAAGCTTAATATAATAAAAACACATTCAATTCATTTATTGACCCACCGGGTTGGTCTAGAGGTAAAGTTGTCGCCAAAATCAGCTGTTACACAGCTGATTTTTACACAGCTGAAAATCAGCTGTTACACAGCTGATTTTCAGAGGCGTTGGTTCCTGGTTCAAATCCTAGTAAAGTTAGTTACTTTTATACGGATTTGAATGCTAGACAGTGGTTACCGGTGTACTTTGATGGTTGGGGTTCAATTAACCATACTCTCTCAGGAATGGCCGGCCTGAGTCTGTACAAGACTACACAGTTTCATTTACACGTCACACACATCATCCTCATCTCATTGTGTCATGAGGTTGCTTATTGTTCTCAATTGAACAGATTGCAACGTACACACATTAAGTAGAAATTTAAAAAAAATTCATTTATTAGAAAATGTTTTTTATAAATCGAACATTAGTTTACCATTGTTGTTGTTTAGGTCATCAGCCGAAAGGCTGGTTTGAACGTGTAGAGGTTTTACTAAGTAAAACGAGGAGTGAGGTGGTTTACCATTGCCTTCCTCACTGAGTGGAAAAGTACGCTTATCAGCATGCCGGGCCCTCTGAAAAGCACATATTTTTCACTCTGTAAATGACACCTTTACTTCATTCACCACAGGGTCTGGCTGTATAATGAAATTCATTACTTTCAGAGGAGATAACTCTGATTAGTGTATTTTACACATCTACCTGTTCTCTTATTAAATGATTCAGTAATTTAATTGGCTGACCATGTGATAAGAAACAGAACTATTTATTTTAGCCCTGCAACGAACAGATTGAGTGTAAATAATTTGACACTCCACCTGTCTGTCTGTCATGGGCAGAGTTTACCATTAATAACTAAAATGTTACAATTGTTACTCTTACCTTGTTATTTTTCGTTACATTATTTACTATTATTACATTATTATTTATGATTAGTAGGTTTTTATTATAGACTCAGTTTTATTGTATATTTGGTCACAAGTAATTTAAGACTAATGCGCTTGAACTATAACATGAGAGTAAACAATTCCAGTGATTCGTTGTTTATCATTTCAGGTTATTTATTTCATATCATTAAAATAATTAATGTCTGTGACTAGTTTAATACAACTGTTTGCACTTGCCCTTGTTTAACTCATTTTTAGTTTCATCAGTTATCTTTTGGTATTGTATCGGTTCGTTTCGATTTTCTTCGTAAACTGAAGTTGAAAAGTTTTGTAAGCTGTGTTTTGTTAACATGGGTGATAGTGAATGTGTTGAGTTTTGAAACATAAAAGCGGTTAAAATTGAGGAGTAGAAAAAAATTGTTTTGCTAAATATAATCTTTAAAATAATTAATTAAGTAGTCTCTTTATGAAACTACAATAACTAAAAGTAATCAGAACGGTATAATTGAAAACGCTTAAAGGATAATGTTTATTTTAGGTGGATGTAGATATTTTTATGATTGAACGAAGTGCAGGATAATTGTCAGGCGGAGAGGTAGATTACGTGCCAACTAGTGTAAAACTTTCGTTAACAACCTATTATACGCGCGCCAGCTCATGATCTCTGTCGCCTGGGGAAGTGGGGCGGGTGGCGTAATAGAATGTGAGTAATATATTTGTCTTATCGTGCAGTACAAAAACATTTAGTCATCATGTAAATATTATTATTATGTCTATGTATTTATTTATTATAGGCCTACGTATTATTGCTTTTCACAACGGATACATGTGTCACAATATACAGTTGTACATTTGTGCTAATGCGTCTCGGATGTGTTAATCATTATTCATGATTTTTGATTACTAATGTGATTTTTATTTTGAAATTAAAGTGTATTAAAGTGCCAAAAGTTATTTGTTTTGTGTTAGGTAAATTTCAACGTGTATTTTTCATATCTTTTGTTTTATTTTAATATGTCTTCCCGGAAAAATAAAGCGGTAATTCATTCGGAAGTGCGACAAATTATTGCATCAGTTATAAAAAACTGTGATGAAGAATCGCGTAAAGGACTCGGAATTGGCTTAACCACTTGACTGAGGTAAAAAAAAATCATAATCATAATTTGCTACTAATTATTTAGGCCTATAAATTAATGATATGAAATATATATTTTTTAATTTCTTTATTTTCTATGCTACGTGCATATTTTAATTCCTGAGGACTGCCTGACTCAAACTGTAAATAATTACTAAATATTAATAAATAGGCCTACAATGAAAGAAAAGTAAAAGAGTTACTATATTATAGAATATATTGAAATAATAAAACAAAAGGTTACTTTATAATGACAAGAACATTATGATAAATGTTTTTTTTATGAATAGTATAATGTTTTACTGCATGCCGTAACAGAAATTCCTCACACGGATCACGAGCTGACGCGCGTATAGTAGAGGCGGTTGCCTCGCGCGGAGTACTCTTACAGTAGATGGACTATAATCCATTTGAAATCAACGTGCGGGTGAAGGTCATGCCACTTCCTCACCTCGCCATCCCCTCCAGTCGTCTGAATGATGCAGCGCGGAGTATGTGTGTGCACTTGTGCCTACGCCTTCATCAGGTTTACATTATTTCACTTCGTCAAGTACCGTACGCTTAAAACATCTGACGAGACCAACACATAAATGTGTTATTTAAATCAACTTAAAACTTAAACTCATTCGAGAAGTTTAATTACAAACAAAAGGAAAACTGCAATGGAAAAAATCTAAATCCAGTTTTTCTTTTGTTTGTAATTAAAAAAACTTCTCAAATGAGTTTAATTTTCATAGACGTTATTTATATCATTTTTTAGAATAAAATTCTCTACAATTTTCATTAAAATGTTTCGTATTTTTATTCGCAATTTAACACAGTTATTTTACGCTAAACTTAAAAAGCATATTTTCTAAGCCTTTTCTTTAATGTATTTACGTAATTAGTTTTCTTAAAAACTAAAAGCGATACAGTTCTGGGACTCATTTTTTTAAGTTTCCCAGGTTAAATAAAAACCATAAGAAACCACTAAACATTTTCCTAAATTTACCTTTTCAAAATTTTAGTATTGCTTTATTTCACTCTTTGCCCAGGAATCAAGGCAAAATCTTTCGCCAGGCATAACTCGCCAACGAAGCATTTCCGGACGTATATTTAGACAAACATTTTGTTACATGTAATAACAATAGTATATACGTGGTGTAATTTGTATTATATTATTGTTATAATTGTTATTAATATGGTTTTATGGTTATTATAGATATTATATGTACGCACTATTACAACGTAATATGGAATAATAGAAAAGTCACTGAAATAGAAACACGGTCATTATACTATGCGTCAGCAATGACTCTGTGATATTTTATGACTTTATGAAGCTTACATGTATTGTTTTAAGTAAACAAACATGTTACAGCACCTTTGTCACCACACACAGGCCTATTTATTTGATTTTTCATACTCTTTCGACCAGTTCAGATTAAAGTTTTGTATCATACAGATGTGCAGTTTCTTTGGCGGGCTTGTGTAAGTTTAGTTAATTCAATTGTTTAAGCGTGAAAGTTGAGATGGCTGCAAACAGTCCTAATCTTCGCAGACAATCCAAACAAATAATTTATAGGGTATATAAATTTAAAAGAACATGTGTGAAATTAATTCTTTGCGAACGGCGCTCAAGATTACAAAAGGTAATTGACAGTTTATTTCTCAGTCGTATACAAATTTGTAACAGTCCAGTTTTTGTATGCATGCTTTAAAACATAAAAGATAAATAATCATCTTTTTCGTTTAGGTAAAAAGGTTGGCGATGTTTTTATTAAGGTGCAGTTTGTATAAAGAAATATTAGGATAGAACTGTTCCAACGATCCGAAAGTTAAGTACAAAAATTAGGAAAATATATTGTGTAGAATAAAAAGGTTTCACATATCACAGTAGGCCTAATGTCTTATGTGTATCAGAGTAACCTTTAAATTTCTTGTCGTTAATAGGCAAAACTTTAGTCTGTAAAGAGAAAAGAAGTAGTTCAATTCAGTAATGTTGAAGTAGTGTAAGAGGTATGAGGAGAAATCTTGCGGAAGGGAAGGGGAAGAAGCGCGTGACCTTCACCCGCACGAAGAAATCAAATGGACTCTAGTAGGTAAGGAAGTATGTAATGTTTTTATGTCAAAATTATTTATCGAAATCGAATTTTCACCGGAATTACACGTTTCCAGACCCCCTGAACCAAAAACATATTTTTTGCAATTGGTCTGTATTTGAACAAAATCTCTCAAGAACGGATTTTCGTACAAAGTTGAAAATTGGAACTTAAGTTAGGTACCACTACAAGACCTGCCTCAAACATTTTCATCAAAATTGGTGAAACGAAAGTAGTTGTTTAATCGTGTGATTTTTCACTGTCTGCGATTTTCACAAAACCGGATCCTACGATTTTATTTGAAATTCGCCTCATTTACTACATGTTTATTCTCTACAAGGTAAGGTAAATGACATGTCTGCTGAAATTCGTGAAGAGGCTTGTGCTCTCGATGTATAAAAATAAAGTTTTTTAAGATTATAGCCTTAATAAGGCATTTTAAGGCAAAAAGAATAGTTAAATAATCTAAGTTATTGAAAATTAAATACCTAGGCCTACACACTTTTATTTCACACGTATTTTTTCTACAACGCTTAGTTAAAAATAAATTTATGATTTTCGGTATTTTGCTCATTAGGTGAAAAATCGTTAAGTGAAAAAACTATGAAAATCTTGTTAAATGTAATTTAGAAAAATTTATTACTTTGTTAATAGATAGTTGTTATAAGTTAAAAAGGAAATTTGTTTTTTAATCAATAATTATTTACACAGATTTCAAAAGAACCTGGAATAAATCTTACAATTTATTTCTACGTCCTCTGAATAAAACTCCTTTTACAAAAAAATTCTCTTAAATAGTTCACAAAAAAAATTAGAAAAAAATGTAAATCAATGTAATCACTAACAAAGAATCTTTTTGACTCAACTTTTAAATAAAAAACAAAATAAATTATTGAACTGCATTTTGACAAAATGAAAATTAAATACAGCCTACCATACAAGGATATCTAGGTAAAATATAATACCAACTCATTTTATTGACAGACTGACATTTCCAAAACATTTAAATGTAAATAACCAATCTAACTTAAACGCAAATTTTTTTTAAAAGAAAAAGGTAAAAACTTTAGTATAATCTGTTCAATCTACAAGAACAAACTGTTATTTTAACTTATTTACTTATGCATTTATTCATTTATTTGTAATAGGTATTTTTTAAGTAAAAGAACATTATAATGTAGGCTGTAGGCTACAAACGAACAAACAATTTAAAAAAACCTACAAAAACCTACGTACTATTAAAGCCTAGCCTATATGAAACTATGTTCCTTCAAACATACACATTTCAGTAAAATAAACAGTATTTAGTAAGCTAAAAACAATAACAAAATTTTAAAAACAAATACTTTTAAATTTTAACATCATATTTCAATCACTGTAAAACTGTGTATTTGCCTAATGATATACCTCGGCACACAAAAACCCACCGGGTTGGTCTAAAGGTAAAGTCGTCGCCAAAATCAGCTGTTTAACAGCTGATTTTCGGAGACGAAGATTCCTGTTTCAAATCCTAGTAAAGGTAGTTACTTTTATACGGATTTGAATGCTAGACTGTGGTTACCGGTGTACTTTGATGGTTGGGGTTTAATTAACCATACCCTCTCAGGAATGGTCGACCTGGGTCTTTACAAGACTACACAGTCTCATTTACACGTCATACACATCATCCTCATCTCATTGGGTCATGGGGTTGCTTATTGTTCTGAATTGAACAGATTGCAACGTACACAAATTAGGGATTACAAAAAAAAAGTACACAAAAAATTTCGGGCCGGCCGCATTGGCGTAGTTGGTAACATGTTCGCCTCTCGTTATGCGGTCCTGGGTTCGAATCCCACTCAGGCACGGCATATTTTCATAAGTTACAAAAAAAAAATTCATCCTCACACCCCAACGTCGTCGCTAATAACCGTTGCAGCAGTTGATGCGACGTTAAATAAATTTAAAAAAAAATTCGGGTGAATAATTCACACGACTTTCACTTGCCAACGTAAATACACTCAAACCTCGTTAATCCGAACTGATTGGGACCAAACCATGTTCGGATGACGAAGTTTTCGGATTAACCGAAATACAGTGCAAACATACAAACAAATTTTCAATAAAAGAATTCAATTTATTTAAATGCATCTTGAGTGAACTGCCCTCGCGGGGGTGGGCTTGAAGCGTCTCTATTAACTAATTGTATTTCAATTTTGTCACAAAAATTTTAAAAAATATTCTTTTCATGTAAAACATTGTTTATTTTCGTCCTCTTGATCTTAAAATTATTAAAGAGTCCAGAACGTGTTCGGATTAACCGAATTTTCGGACTAGCGATGATCGGATTAACGGGATTAATATATAATAAATAACCTGTGTTTAATCCTGCCCATAACAACATTTGGTGGAGTGTCAAATTTTTTACACCCAATCTGTTAGTTGCAGGGAAGAACTAAAATAAATAGTTGTGTTTCTTATCATCACATGGTCAGCCAATTAAATGAGTGAATGGTCTGGAAATGTTCACGTGTTAAATCCGACAGTTAACGTTACATAACCCACCGTAGTCGCTAATGACCAACCACTTGATGCGACTTTAAATAAATAAATTTAAAAAATAGCCGGCCGCATTGGCGTAGTTGGTAACGTGCTCGCCTCTCATCATGCGGTCCTGGGTTCGAATCCCACTCAGGCACGGCGTATTTTCGTACGTTACAAAAAATTATTCCATCCTCCATTGTATATATAGTTACACCCCAACGTCGTCGCTAATGACCACAGCAGTTGATGCGACGTTAAATAAATAAAAAATTAAAAATTAAAAAAAAATTGTTGGTTTTTTAAAATATTTTACAACTTTGTTTACAAACACTTTTGCTCTAAAATGTATATTAAGGCCACAATCTTAAAATAAATTACCACGGGAGCACAGCCGATCCAAGAATTTCAGCAGACGTGGCGTTTATCCTATCACGTATAGCATAAAAAATATAGTACTGTATGAATCTAAGCTTTGTGCAGGTGAAGGATGAAGGGGACAGACGAAGTACCAGACTGCTGTTACGTCATAACACTCTACTAATCATCTCGTTGCTCTTCGCTAGGCAGTAGGCTGCCTAGTGCAGTGGGTGACATACGTGGGTGTTGTTTTCACTATTCCCTGTATACGGCGACACCGAATATATCTACAGTTGAGCCGTTCTTAGTTTGCTCCTACTGTCAACAAACAAAAGCCACCTACTACAGGGTGCACCCTGTTGTCATTTTTTGTATAATTTGTTTGTCTGCGACTTTACGGATGTCGTATTCCTATATAAGTTAACTATTTTTTAAATTATAAGTACTTAAAGTACTAAAAACATCAGTCATGATATGATGTAGGCCTAACAATTTCATTTATAAAAATACTTTTAAAAGTATTTTGTATTTAAATACTTTTGAAAGTATTTTGTTGTTACTTTTTAATCAGCGTGTACACATTATGATAAAATGCGCATGCTCAGTGACGTCATTATTTGTTTACATTAGGAGCAAACTAAGAGAGGCTGGACTGTAGTTTGGATACTTGACTACTACAAACATAATACAAATAAAACGATACTACTACTAACGCAATCTCTCACAGTAGCCTAGTGACTTAATGCACAGCCCTACCTCTCAGAGCTGCACAAAGCTTGGAAACGGGCGGTACGCTTATCAGCATTCCATGCCTTCTTAAAAGCATATATTTTGCACCCTACAAATGACACCTTCACTTTATTTACCACAGCGTCTGGCTGTATAATGAAATTCATTGCTCTCAGATGAGATAACTGTGACTAATCTCTTTTAAACTTGTACCTGTTCTGTTGTTAAATACTTCAGTCATATAATTGGCTGACCATGTGATAAGAAACAGAACTATTTTTTGTAGCCCTGGAACCAACAGATCGAGTGCAAATAATTTAAAACTCCATCTGCCTGCTATGGGCAAACACCCTCGTGTTGTTGTTTAGGTCATCAGCCAAAAGGCTGGTTTGAACCTCTAGAGGTTTTACTAAGTAAAACGAGGAGTGAGGTGGTTTACCATTGCCACAACTCACTCAGTGGAAAAGTACGCTAATCAGCATGCCGAGCCCTCTGAAAAGCACATATTTTCCACTCTGCAAATGACACCTTCACTTAATTCACCGCATGGTCTGGCTGTACAATGAAATTCATTACTTTCAGATAAGATAACTCTGATTAGTGTCACAGTACACCTCTACCTCTTCTGTTCTTAAATGATTCAGTCATTTAATTGGGTGACCATGTGATTAGAAACACAACTACTTATTTTAGCCCAGCAACGGACAGATTGAGTGTAAATAATTTAACACTCCATCTGCCTGTTATGGGGAAACACCCTCGTACAACTGCTAAATGTAAAATATTCACGTGATCACACACAACCGAATCACGTTAAAAACACGGCATTATTTTTAAAACTGTTAAAAAATTATTAAAGTATTTGTTTTTTGTATATCGACCTTGATTCATCTAGTCATAAGTATATTTTGGCCTATAAAAATTATTTTGATGTTAAAATTTTGAATAGTCACTTGAGATTACATTATTCATCCTCTCGCACAAAGCTAAACAATGACATGTAGAAAAATATATTTATTTTATTAATTAAATGAATTCATTAAATACAGTTAAAACTTAAGACTAGGTTGGTTCGGAATCTGGGGCAAAAAAAATATCTGTTGTGAAACACTCACACGACTTTCTTTTGCCAATACAAAAATGAACAACATATCCTAACATTAGAAATAAACTTAAAAATCTTGTGTGAAACACTCACACAACTTTCTCTTGCCAATGCAAATAATTAACAATAAAACTAAAATTAGTAATAAAACATTAGAAATAAACAAAAAACTAACCTCTAAAATATAACCTTATTTTAATCATGACTGAAAGACGCAAAATGAAAATCGAACTCAGTTCGGCTTTAAAATACGGAAAATCACTTTTTCACGCTAAACTAGGCTCTGTAGAGAAAAATGCTATTAATAAAATTTTTAGAACTTTTAATTTCCTATAAATTTGATTATATACATTTTTGTCGTGAAGTGCATACTAAGGCCGAAATCTTAAAAAAATCGATTTGTCACGTTTTCGTGAGAAAAAACCGAAAATCGCTAATTACCGCTAAACTAAGCGTTATACAAAAAAATGTTTGAAATAAAAGTTGTAGAATTTTAAATTTTCTACAACTTTTATTACATACATTTTTGCGCTATAATACATTAAAGCCGAAATCTTAAAAAAACACATTTTTTACGTAAAAACAGCCTCACCAAGAACTTCAGCAAACATGGCGCCTACCCTATCTTCTACAGAATAAAAAATTGAGTAAACCAGGTGATTTAAAAAAAAATCGTAGGACCAGTTTTTGAGAAAATCGCAAAAAAGTGAAAAATTACACGAATAAAATACTACTTCCGGTTTACCGATTTTGATGAAAATGTTCGTGTCGGGTCCGGTAGTGGTATGTAACTTAAGTTTCAAGTTTCAAATTCGTACGATGTTCCGTTTTCGAGATATTCTGTTCACACACACACGCGCGCGCGCACACAGACCAATCGCTAAAAACATGTTTTTTGGGTTCAGAGGGTCTGAAAACGTATAGATCCGGTGAAAACTCGATTTCGAAAAATCGGCATGAAAACAATACTTTCCTTCCTATATATTCATTTAGGCAAGAGAAAGTAAAAATTAACCTCACAAAAACATAACCTAATTTTAATCATGAGTGAATGATGCAAAATGAAAACCAACCTTAGTTTGGCTAATTAATACGGAAAATTAATCTCTCACGCTAAACTAGGCTTTGTAGAGAAAAATGCTCTAAATAAAAGTTGTAGATCGTTTTAATTTCCTATAAATTTGATTACATACACTTTTATCGTAAAATGTTTTTATCTATAAACGAAATCTTACAAAATCCATTTTTTTTACAGATTTTCATGGGGAAAAACAGACAATCACTAATTACGGCAAAACTAAGCGTTATCCAAATAAATATTTAAAATAAAAGTTGTTGGTTTTTATGTTTTTTTTTTTGTTTTTTAACGTCCGACTGTTTTGCAATTACTGCTAATGCAGACGGTGAAGGATAAAAATAATTTTTTTGTAACGTATGAAAATATGCCGTGCCTGAATGGGATTCGAACCCAAGACCACATGATGAGAGGCGAGCACGTTACGCCAATGCGGCCGGATTTTTTATGTTCTGCAACTCTTATTATATACACTTTTGCCTTAAAATGCATATTAAGGCAGCAGTCTTAAAAAAACATTATTTTCTACGAGAGCCCAGCCTCCCCAAGGATTTCAGCAGACATGGCGCTTTCCTTATTATGTAGCGCATAAAAAATGTAGTTAATGGGGCTATTTTTTAAATAAACGTAAGAGCATTTTTTGAGAAAATCGCAAAAAAGTGAAAAATTACACGAATAAACTACTACTTCCGGTTTACCGATTTTTATGCAAATGTTCGTGTCGGGTCCGGTAGTGGTATGGAACTTAAGTTTAAAGTTCGTACGATGATCCGTTCTTGAGATATTTTGTACACACACACACACACACACACACACACACACACACAGACCAATCGCTAAAAACATGTTGTGTGTGGGTTGAGGGGTCTGTTTACGTGTAGAGTCGGTGAAGAGTGTATTTGTTGTGATCGACATGAAAACAATACTTTCCTTCCAATATATTCATATAGGCAAGAGAAAGTAAAAAAACAGAAGACATTCTAACAATCACCATTCAAACATCAGCATTCGAGGGATGAACATCCTAATTTATTTAAAACTATATTATTTTGTATTTGTTTGTATTTTTCAATGTGTATTTCTATGTTTACAATAATTATTATTCAATTATTGTTCAATTTTTTTTTTGTTTAACGTCCGACTGTTCTGCAATTACTGCTAATGCAGACGGTGAAGGATTTTTTTTTTATTTGGTTTTACGTCCGACTGTTTTGCAAGTTGCTGCTAATCCAGACGGTGAGATGAAATGAATTTTTTGTAACGTATGAAAAAATGCCATGCTCGAGTGGGATTCGAACCCAAGACCGCGTGATGAGAGGCGAGCACGTTACCAACATCGCCAACGCGGACGGTGAAGGATGAAATGATTTTTTGTAACGTATGAAAATATGCCGGGCCTGAATGGGATTCGAACCCAAGACCGCATGATGAGAGGCGAGCACGTTACCAAATGCGCCAATGCGGCCGGCGCATTATTGTTCAAAAAATTATTATATTATAACTCTTCAGTTCTATAGATCAGTGAATATTATTAATAAAGAGAATCAATCACACAATTTGGACTTATTTTATTTAAATGGACTGCCGCACATGTATTTACACTACTAATTGAATTGACTGCCCATAACAGACAGGTGGAGTGTCAAATTAATTACACTCAATCCGTTCATTGCCGGGCTAAAATAAATAGTTCTGTTTCTTATCACATGGTCAGCCAATTAAATGACTGAATCATTTAAGAACAGAAAAAGTAGAGGTGTAAAAGACACTAATCAGAGTTATCTTCTCTGAAAGTAATGAATTTCATTATACAGCCAGACCCTGTGGTGAATGAAGTGAAGGTGTCATTTACAGAGTGAAAAATATGTGCTTTTCAGAGGGCCTGGCATGCTGATAAGTGTACTTTTTCACTCAGTGAGGAAGGCAATGGTAAACCACCTCACTCTTCGTTTTACTTAGTAAAACCTCTACAGGTTCAAACCAGCCTTTCGGCTGATGACCTAAACAACAACAACAATTAAATGGAAGTATTTTGTTATCATTAAAAAGAGTGACCATTTATAAATGACATACAGTCACTTAGTTAACTGTTAACAGGGATTCGTTGATATATAATGATCATTGAAACATATAAATTCTTTGGAATTTATCCAATACTTTTTCTTTACAAATCGTCTAGTTTAATAAGAAAAGAAAAAAAATATCAGACATACAATGTTATTACGCAGTTCGAAACAAGTTATTTCAAGTATTTACAAGAGAAAGAAATAGCCAACTTTAATATAAAATATTTTAATCATTTTGAAACTAAGTAGCCCTTTGATATTTTAACTTAAGTACTTTAAGTCAAAGCACCACAATGATATTAAAGCTAAGGTAGTACAGTAGGCGACGCCCAATGGTATACATTCACCTGAACTCGGTGTTCAAAAAGTAAACAACGTTCTTGCCAATGTAAATAATAAACTATATAACTTATGTTTCTACGCCCATAACAGACAGGTGGAGTGTCAAATTATTAACATTCAATCTGTTCGTTGCAGGGCTAAAATAAATAGTTCTGTTTCTTATCACATGGTCAGCCAATTAAATTACTGAATCATTTAAGAACAGAAGAAGTAGAGGTGTAAAAGACACTAATCAGAGTTATCTCCTCTGAAAGTAATGAATTTCATTATACAGCCAGACCCTGTGGTGAATGAAGTGAAGGTGTCATTTACAGAGTGGAAAATATATGCTTTTCAGAGGGCCCGGCATGCTGATAGGCGTACTTTTCCACTCAGTGAGGAAGGCAATGGTAAACCACCTCACTCCTCGTTTTACTTAGTAAAACCTCTACAGGTTCAAACCAGCCTTTCGGCTGATGACCTAAACAACAACAACAGACAGGTGGAGTGTCAAATTATTAACATTCAATCTGTTCGTTGCAGGGCTAAAATAAATAGTTCTGTTTCTTATCACATGGTCAGCCAATTAAATGACTGAATCATTTAAGAACAGAAAAAGTAGAGGTGTAAAAGACACTAATCAGAGTTATCTTCTCTGAAAGTAATGAATTTCATTATACAGCCAGACCCTGTGGTGAATGAAATAAAAGTGTCATTTGCAGAGTGGAAAATATGTGCTTTTCAGAGGGCTCGGCATGCTGATGACGTGTAAATATATATCATATAAATATATATGTCGTGTAAAAGAGGTGTAGTCTTGTACAGAGTCAGGCCGACCATTCCTGAAAGAGTATGCTTAATTAAACCCCAACCATCAAAGTACACCGGTAACCACTGTCTAGCACTCAAATCCGTATAAAAGAACTACCTTTACTAGGATTTGAACCCGGAACCTTAGTCTCCGAAAATCAGCTGTTAAACAGCTGATTTAGGCGAAGACTTCACCTCTAGATCAACCCAGTGGGTTAGGACAATAGTAACAATAAAAGTTTACCTATTTATAAAAGGTTATTATTGTATAACTATTTATGAAAAGGTCGGTCTGTAACACCTTTCATTCTATTTACAATAAGATCTATTGTTGACTTGTTTACAATAGATTTTTCTAGCACTCATTTATAAAGGGTTATTTTTTGTACTTTATTATTTGCATGGAATTTCTCTGTTTTGCTAGAATTATCTTTTTGAAATACCTATATAAAGGGCGCCCGAGTAAGGTCAGTGAGTTAGTATTCGTTTGATCTTTGACGAGTGGCTATCGGACGTAGTGCAGGAACGTTCCGGGCATTGTGTTGGTCAACGATTGTTATACTGTCTTTGTGTGTGTGTGTGTGTGTGTGTGTGTGCATTGTGTAATGTTATTGTGTAGGTGCATTAAATTCAGTTTTTGTGTATTCAGTTTCATTTTGTATGTGTATTCTATAAAATTGATTGTAAGTAGTGCTAAGTAAATTATTAAGTTATTTATTGTTTTGTCACCGGATGGCGACATTATGTGTCTAACCTTATTAATTTGGTGGCTCTGAAAAGGGCCGTTTAAGCGGTGGTCGTCTTGGAGAGGCGTCAGTCGTAGTCGTCCAGCGGAGACGTCATCTTCTTCCCTCGCAGTAGTGCGTCGATGGCTGCTTCGTCGGGTCCGGTGGGCGTAAGGCTTGGTCAAGGGACCGCTGTGGGCATCGCTCGCGTCAACGGGCGATGACGGTCCGGTCGACGGCTTACGGTGACGGGTCGGCGAGCGGAAGCATCATCTTCTCTCTTGTGAGGTCATCGATTAGTCTTCGCTGGAGTCCGGCAGCCGTGTGCCGTGGTGGACGTCTTGTCTGCTCTTTCGTTCGAAGTGAAGCTCTCGGTGTCTTGATTGGAATTGAATCGGCCGGCTCGGTGCAGCGCTCTTTATATAGCTGCCTAGAGCGCTGTTGTAGAGAGCGGCTACTGGCTTGGCCTTGATGACAAAGGCAGCCGAAAGGTTTGTCGGGACGCCGTCAAAGGGCCTACCGCGCCGACAAATGCCGGAAGAAGTATTGAAGCCGGCAACACAGTAAATGATTTATTAGAAGGGGTGGCGGTGTCAGTTTATTATTTATTTTAAGTAAATTATTAAGTTATTTATTGTATTACTTCATTATAATTAGTTTATTTATTTTGTAAATCTTTTAGTGTAATAAAAATTTGTAATTGTAAATTTTAGTGTATTAATTATTTAATAACCTAGATCCCGAAACAGACCTTAGCGATAAGCGTCACAGTATTTTTAAACAGCAGGTAACAAATGTCAAAAATTTATATAAAATTCTGCAACAAGTTTCACTGGAAAGTAATTTGTTAAACACAATTTAATACAATTTGTATATACACATGTCACTGCAATACAGATATTAATCGTACTGGTTGACAATCTGGTTTTGCAGCATAACAAACATTAAATGGACGCGTTGTAACATACAACTTTCATTTTTAAATACAACAAAATACTCAAAACGAATCCGATAAAGAGCAAAGGTCTTTTCTATTTTTTTATCATCAGTCTGTCGACTGGTTTGATGCAGTTCTCCACCCTGTTCTATCTTGCGCAAGTCGTTTCATATCTACATACCTGTAACACCCTACATCTTTTGTAATTTGCTTTATATATTCTAATCTTTGCCTCCCTCTACAATTTACTCTATAGTTGAAGAAAGTTGAAGAAAGTGTGGTGTGTGTGATGTAGTTTTATTGTTGTGTGTAGTGTAAGAGCAACCTGTGTATAGTTTTGAAATAAGGTTAGCTCTTAGCTGGGGCCCCGGGGTTTCATATCTACATACCTACAACACCCTACATCTTTTATAATTTGCTTTATATATTCTAATCTTTGCCTCCCTCTACAATTTACTCCCTCAATATTACCCTCCATTATTGATAGCCCGATACCTGGATGTCTTAGGATATGCCCCACTAGCCTATCCCTTCTTTTGGTAAGATGCTTCCATATACTTCTTTTTTCATCCACTCGCCTAACAACCTCTAAATTACTTATTTTGTCCACCCACCTAATCTTCAACATTTTCCTATACACCACATTTCAAAAGCTTCTATCCTCTTCCGTTCTACAGCCCCTATCACCCACGTTTCACTTCCGTATAATTCTACACTCCAAACATAATGTTTTAAGAAATTTTTCCTAATCTGTAAATCAATGGTTGTAGAGCAACGCAAACATCTGTATCAATGTTTGTTGAGCAAAGGTCATTGCGTTTAATTGCATTTGTAGATTTAAATATAGGCCAACTCATTCCAAATGAGATGTGAGTCGCGTATGCGCAGTAGCAAAGGAAGTAGTGGGGGGTTTCAGAGCCAGTCCGTTTCCAGTCACCAAACAGTGAACATCCGTACAGTGGGTCAAAAAAGTAGTGTTTCGGTTTTGTAGTCCAGTCGGTTTCTTTAGAATAGTACCTTACATACTTTAAGACGTGATTTTCTTTTATGCGTTATCGAAAACCAGTTTATTTAAAACAGTGTAATTGTGTATACTATTTAAAATAGTGTTTCAGTGTTAGTTTTTTTTATCCGAGGCGGCGAGAAAAACTCATGTTCACTGTTAGTTTATTTAAAACAGTGTAATTGTGTGTTTATTTAAAATAACAGCATAATATTTTATTAACAGCACTAAGAGCGTAATAGTACAAGAGAAAATTAAGTCTGTTTGTAAGTAGAAATATAACAATAATGTGTGTGTACGTGTGTCTGTGTATGTGATAAACAGCACACAGAACTTTGTAGGCAGGCTGTTCCGCACTGACAAGTATGGAGAGCAATATACCCCTCTCTTTCTAAATATTTCTTTCTCACTCAGTTGTTCTGCGCAACTCGAAATTCATTTGGATCTTGCCGGCCTGTAAATGGTCATACAAACCATAACTTCCCAATACAATATTGTTAGAACTTTAAACTCGCGGGCTTCCCTCGCATTCGACTAGTGCCGCCGTTTACTTGCAGCAGAGCGGAATCTACACAAACCAGGCTTTTCCGATATGAAGAGTTGTCTTTTGAAACGTACAGTCTACTAAAGGGTGTTTTTTTTAGAGATATAGAACTTTAAGTTGGCAGTACTGATTTCCATGGGGACCATTTATTTGGAAAACTGTTTTGTAATTTATGTTCAGTTGGGTTTGCCATTTAATAATGAATAGACAGACGCCTGAGCAACGCTTGCAAATTGTGCAGATTTATTTTGAAAATCATGGTTCGGTTCGTGAAACTTATCGCGCACTACGTCCGTTTTATGATCGACATAATCGTCCATCAAAGCATTTTTTTCAGTGATGAAGCCCATTTTTGGTTGAATGGCTACGTGAATAAACAAAACTGCCGCATTTGGAGTGAAGGTAATCCTCGTTATATTGCTGAGAAGCCTTTACATCCAGAAAAAGTGACTGTTTGGTGTGCTTTATGGGCTGGTGGAGTCATTGGTCCTTAATTCTTCAAAAATGATGCCGGGCAGAATGTTACAGTCAATGGTGACCGCTACAGAGCCATGATCAATGACATTTTTGTTCCTGAATTGAATCGCCTTAATGTTGGAGAGCTGTGGTTTCAACAAGATGGTGCAACATGTCACACAGCGCGTGCCACAATCGATTTACTAAAGGAAACGTTTGGTCAACGCATAATTTCACGTTCTGGACCTGTAAATTGGCCTCCAATTTTAGCGCAAATTAGTGATTTTCCGTATTTTTAAGGCAAACTGAGATCGATTTTCATTTTGCGTCTTTCATTGATTAAAATTAGGTTATGTTTATTGAGGTTAATTTTTTGTTTATTTCTAATATTTTATTACTAATGTTAGGTTATATTGTTAATTATCTGCATTGGCAAGAGAAAGTTGTGTGAGTGTTTCACACCAGATTTTTACACATGTATCTGTTCTGTTGTTAAATGTTTCAGTCATTTAATTGAGTGACCATGTGATAAGAAACAGAACTATTTTTTATAGCCCTGGAACTACCAGATTAAGTGCAAATAATTTAACACTCCATCTGTCTGTTATAGACAAAGTTCCGGGTTATCCGACAAATTCGGTTAACCGGAAAGAGGTTTCTCCAATTACTTGGAAAACCGTTATTCTTCTGTGAATTGTTAAAGTAATCTAATACGGACCGAAATAACAAATAAAAAACTACATCGAAGTTCAAATAATAGTTTTAATATAAACAAATCCCAATGAAAATATCCGGGAAAAACTGTAAACTTTTTATTTTTTAACCCCTAATGGTGTGTACGTTGCAATCTGTTCAATTCAGAACAATAAGCAACCCCATGACCCAATGAGATGAGGATGATATGTATAACGTGTAAATGAGGTGTAGTCTTCTACAGACTCAGGCCGACCATTCCTGAGAGAGTATGTTTAATTGAACCCCAACCATCAAAGTACACCGGTAACCACTGTCTAGTATTCAAATCTGTATAAAAGTAACTACCCTTGCTAGGATTTGAACCACGAACCTTCGTCTCCGAAAATCAGCTGTTAAACAGCTGATTTTGGCGACGACTTTACCTCTAGACCAACCCGGTGGGTTTACTGGAAAGTTAGAAGAAAATTTAAGTAATTATTCAATTCAATTCGTTTTTATGTCAAATTTAGGTGAAACGAGATTAAATATTGTAACAAATTAATGAAATAAAAACCCATCACATCCGGTTTTTTATTTTTTTTTAATTCACAAGGAGGGAGACGACCAACCTTGTATAAAACAAAAAGTTGATAAATGGTGACAGAATACCTCAATTGATTTTATGGTCTTGTCTATAGAACTTTCGTTTCCACAGTTATATTCCTACACCCCAACAACCAACCCACTGGGGGGCATCGACAAATTGAATTTCATCCTCCGTTAACGAACAATATTTGTCCACACTTTATTGAAATAGTAAAGTAACCTTTTAAGTGCATACAGTATCATTTTTCCATACAAATTCGTAAAGAGAGGAAGTACAGTCATCGTGAAAACATTTTCAACTTCAATGTCAATTAAAATTATAATTATTATAACAATCTCTGGTGTGAAAAACTCACGCGACTTTCTCTTGCCAATGAAAATAATTAAACATAACATATAGTAATGCAAATAGCTGTTCAGTTTTCCAGGGACTACATAAAATAGGATGACTTAAGATGAAAGGACAACACTTCAACTGATTTTAAAACTAAAAATAAGAAAAAATTAGGTCATAAACATTGGTCCGGAAAAGCTTGATTTCCGAGTTACGGCTAGTGAAATTACACAATAGGTATTGAAATTCCAGGGAACCAAATTAAATGGTAAATTTGATTATTTTATACGGTTTTCAAACTGAAAAATTGGAAAAAATGGGTTCCAGAACTGTAATTAAGCAGGTTTCGACAAAAATTGGCATACAACACAAAAATTTAAAGTCAAAACTTCACTTTTTTTAGGTTAGGCAAAACTTTACTTTGTTAAATTTTGTCAATAATAAAATAAAGATTTCGAAAAAATTCATAGAAAATTTAATGTTGAACAAAAGTGATATAAATAATTTGAATACAAAATATCAGCTGTTCAACAGCTGATTTTCGGAAACTAAGGTTCCTGGTTCAAATCCTAGTAAAGGTAGTTACTTTTATACGGATTTGAATACTAGACAGTGGTTACCGGTGTACTTTGATGGTTGGGGTTCAATTAACCTTACTCTCTCAGGAATGGTCGGCCTCGGTCTGCACTCTTGTACAGACAGAGGTGTAGTCTTCTACGCAGTCTCATTTACACGTCATACACATCATCCTCATCTCATTGGGTCATGGGGTTGCTTACTGTTCTCAATTGAACAGATTGCAACGTACACAAATTAGGAATAAAAATAAATAAATGAAAAAATTTGCCAATAATAAAATAAAGATTTCAAAAAAAAATTTATAGAGAATTCAATTTTGAAAAAAGTGATATAAATAATTTAAATACGAAATAAAGTTGAAGAATATCGATTTTTATTAAAAACAAAACCGAGCAAAACTTTGCATTTTATATTTCATGTTGAACTAAGATAATTCTAAAGAAAGCTAAGATTAAAAAACAAAACAAAAAAATACTTGAACGAACAAAAGGATTAAAATACTAGACTAAGAAACTTCATTTACAACACATGTCCACCGACAAGCACAACGGCGAAATTCGCTAGCAACTTGTTCAAACTCATTCCATTCATCAATGATGTCGAAAGAATGAAGTGTATATGCGCGTGAGAGAGAGAGAGAGAGAGAGAGAGAGAGAGTAAGAGAGAGTGGGGGGAGAGAAAGAGCGAGAAAGAGATAGAGAGAGAGAGAGAGAGAGAGTGAAAGAAAATAGAGTCTGGATAGCATCTCAGCATGAATATCTAAACATACGCACGCACAAACACACGAGGTACCGTACCATCTGAATACATTTCGCAACCAGTTCTTTTTGGAAGCTACTACAAACGAGCCTACGTTTTGTTAAATAGAATAGAAACAACACCGACGTCAAGAGACTGGTATGCATTTATGTGTGTGAGTGTGTGTGTATGCGTGTACCTTGACGTAACAAAGAAAGCAGCTGTTCTACGGCTGTTATTTTTTTACATTTTTTAAACGTACCTTCTTCATCAAAATTATAAAAATATATTACCTATAGAATATAGAAGAAACCACGTGTCTTAAAAATTTAGGTTACGCAGTACTTTGCACAAGGACTTCCGGTCAGGTGAACATAATCGGTTTTATATTTTTAACAGCTAAGGCAACGATATTTTTATACACTAAAGTCTACTATGAGAAATTCTTTACAATATAGTCCCGCATGACTCAGGCTCCTTATTTTTAATTTATCTTGCCCTATATGAATATAAATAGGGAAGAAAAGTATTGTTTTCAAGAGTTTTCACCGGGTATACACGTTTTCAGACCCCTGAACCCAAAAAAAACATATTTTTAGCGATTAATCAGTGTGAGTGTGTGAATAAAATATCTCAAGAACAGAAAGAACCTCTTACAAACTTGAAACTTAAGTTAAATACTACTAGAGGACCCGACACGAACATTTTAATCAAAATCAGTCAACCGGAAGTAGTAGTTTATTCGTGTTATTTTTAACTTTTTTGCAATTTTCTCAAAAACGGCTCTTACGATTTTTTTTAAAATCACCTCATTTACTAGATTTTTTATTTTCTACAATATAGGGTAGGCACCATGTCTGCTGAAATTCTTGAGGAAGGTGTTCTCTCGAAGAAAAGAATGGCTTTTTTTAAGAGTGCAGCCTTAAAATGCATGTTAGCGCAAAAGTGTATATCCTCAAAGTTTAAAAAATTTAAAAACCTACAACTTCTTTTTCAAACATTTCTTCGTGTAACGCTTAGTTTAGGTAATAATTAGTGATTTTCTGTTTTTTCCATTAAAATCTGTAAAAAAAATGGATTTTTTTAAGATTTCGGCCTTAGTATGCATTTTATGACAAAAGTGTATATAATCGAAATTATAGAAAATGAAAAGATCTACAACTTTTATTTAGAGCATTTTTCACTACAGAGCCTAGTTTAGCGTGAAAGAGTGATTTTCTGTATTACTAAGCCAAACTGAATTTGGTTTTCATTTCGCATCATTCACACAAGATCAAAATGAGGTTATGTCTTTTGAGATTAATTTTTGTTTATTTCTAATGATTTGTTACTAATATTAGGTTATATTGTTTATTATTTGCATCGGCAAGAGAAAGTCGTGTGAGCGTTTCACACCAGATTTTTCCTTTATCTTGTCTATTTATGAATACAAAATAAAAAGGAAAGTATTAATTTCATGTCGACTTTTTCAAATCGATTTTTCATTGGATGTACACGTTTTCAGACCCCCTGAACCCAAAAACATGTTTTTAGCGATTTGTCTGTAGCTATATGAACAAAATATCTCAAGAATAACGTGACCAAATAACGATCACAAAAAACCGCTCTAGAAAAAAAATTCTTGAAATAACAGTTGTAAGACTTTCAAAGTTTCTACAACTTTGATTATGTATAACCTAGGTCTACTTGTGTTGTGAAATGCATATTAAGGCCGCAAGAGATGAAGAGACGAAGGTCCTTGGTTCAAATCCTAGTAAAGGTAGTTACTTTCATACGGATTTGAATACTAGACAGTGGTTGCCGGTGTACTTTGATGGTTGGGGTTCAATTAACTATACTCTCTGAGTCTGTAGAAGACTACACAGTCTCATTTACACGTCATACACTTCATCCTCATCTCATTGGGTCATGGGGTTGCTTATTGTTCTCTATTGAACAGATTGCAACGCACACAAATTAGGGATAAAAAAGGGCCCCAATTTACAACAGAAACAATTATTTACACACAAATTGAAACAAAGAAACACACATACAAACACACAAAGAAACACAACATAAATAAATTTCAGCAAATATTCAATTACCTAATCTCTTAGAGCACACAACATGTATTAAATAAGATGATTTAAAAAATATCGTAGCAACCGTTTTGGAAAATATAGAAAAAAATCGAAAAATTTCATAAATACAGTAAAAGTACTACTTCCGGTTGACCAATTTTAATGAAAATATTGGTGTCGGATTCCCCTTATTGTATCTAACTTAAATTCTAAGTTTCAACTTCGTTTGATACCATTTGAGTACAGGAAGCCTGAAAATGTGTATTTCTGGTAAAAACTAGATTTCAAAAAATTGAACAGACTTTATGAATAAAACTATTTTAAATTTCGATTGTGACACGTGTATGACATTCACCTACCGTATCAAGACTGGAAATTCATTTCGTTTTTTTTTGTTAAAGTAATATATTCGTCTAGACAAATTTGGTTTTTAAATTTTGAATTACAATGATAAATTTACAATTTGATTTTGGTTTAAGCGATTTGCCATTGATCGTTTTTGTGTCGATGTAAATTTTTTTGGTAAGATTAATTTGAATTTTACAAAGTACTGCTCTTGTTGTAGCGTAATCAATTGCAAAGTCAAAAGTAGATAATATCAACCACTGTTGTACTCGTATATTACAATTTTTAAAATTTTTAGTATGTGCTCATATTTCAGAGTAGCCTAATCGAAGTTTTGTCTTGTTTAAAACCATTTGTTGCTTCCCGCTAGTAACAATTATTACAACTATTTTAGATTTAAAATTTTTACTTTCTTTTGCCTATATGAATATTTATAGGAAGGAAAGTATTGTTTTCATGTCGATTTTTCGAAATCGCGTTTTCACCGGATTACACGTTATCAGACACCCTGAATTAAAAAAAAACATGTTTTTAGCAATTGGTCTGTGTGTGTGTATACTATACGCTATATAGTAGTATGCTATAGGCATATAGTTATGCTACATATGCTATATAGCATATGTGTTGATTAGGTCATCAGCCAAAAGGCTGGTTTGAACCTGTAGAGGTTTAACTAAGTAAATCGAGGAGTGAGGTGGTTTACTATTGCCTTCCTCACTGAGTGGAAAAGTACGCTTATCAGCATGCCAGGCCCTCTAAAAAGCATATATTTTCCACTCTGCAAATGACACTTTCACTTCATTCACCACAGGGTCTGGCTGTATAATGAAATCCATTACTTTCAGACGAGATAACTCTGATTAGTGTCACAGTACACCTCTACCTCTTCTGTTCTTAAATGATTCACTCATTTAATTGGCTGACCATTTATAATAAGAAACAGAACTATTTATTTTAGCCCTGCAACGAACAGATTGAGTGTAAATAATTTGACACTCTACCTGTCTGTTATGGGCAGCTATGCTATATATAGCATATATAGTATGCTATATATAGCATATATAGTATGCTATATATAGCATATATATTATGCTATATATAGCATATATAGTAAGCTATATATAGCATATATAGCATATATAGTACGCTATATATAGCATATATATTATGATATAGCATAAATATGCTATATACTATTTGCTATATCTCAAAAACGGAGCGTCGTACGAACTTGAAACTTAAGTTTAATATCACTACCGGACCCCACACGAAAATTTTTTAATCACAATCGGTCAACCGGTAGTAGTTTATTTGTGTAATTTTTCACTTTTTTACGATTTTCTCAAAAACTGTCCTACGATTTTTTTTAAAAATCGCCTCGTTTACTAAATTTTTTATGCTCTACAAGATAGGGTAGGCACTATGTAAGCTGAAATTCTTAGTGAGGCTGTTTTCACGTAAAAAGTTATTGTTTTAAGATTGCGCTTTTAATATGCATTTTAGCGCAAAAATTTATACAATAAACGTTGTACCTCTACAACTTTTATTTCAAAAATTTTTTTTATAACGCTTAGTTTAGCGGTAATTAGCGATTTTCTGTTTTTATCTCACGAAAACGTGAAAAATCGATTTTTTAAGATTTCGGCCTTAGTATTCATTTTACGACAAAAGCGTATAATCTTATTTATAGGAAATAAATTAAAAGATCTACAACTTTTATTAGAAGCATTTTTCTCTGCAGAGCCTAGTTTAGCGTGAAATAGTGATTTTCCGTATTTTTAGGGCAAACTGAGATCGATTTTCATTTTGCGTCTTTCATATATGATTAAAATTAGATTATGTTTATTGAGGTTAGTTTTTTGTTTGTTTCTAATGTTTTATTACTAATGTTAGGTTTATTGTTAATTTTTTGCACTGGCAAGAGAAAGTTATGTGAGTGTTTCACACCACATTTTTTTTAGTTGAATCTAGGTTTCGCTAATACAGCCTGCTTTTAAAATTTTGTGTTTTACAATTTTTCATAATAATATTTGTGAAAATTAAAAATATTCTGAATTGAGAAATCATATAAAATTTGAAGTCAGATAAAGTTTTTCTTCTCCCTTAAGAGATCACGGAAAAATCGAATGGAGGAAAGATGTAAGAAAAAGCACTTGGAAAATGCGTCTAGTAATAGTCTTTCAAAAGCAAATTCACTGGATTGGAAAACAAATTTTCAATTCAATGAGTAAATAATGTAATCTACTTGGAGAGGATCAAAAATAGAACCAAGAAAATTTCCTACTTTATACGAAAGAAAATCTGTCTGTAGATTTATTTCAGGAATGCTCAAGTTTAAAAACAGAATTCCACTTTATAACATAGCTACTGAGTTAAGCTACGACAATCATGATGGCCCAATGCTACGTAGGAATGGAAAGGCGAAGGTTCGATTCTTGTTTAGAGTTTGGATGTAACCAATATTCAAGTTATATTGTACTAATGCCCATAACAGGCAGGTGGAGTTTTAAATGTTTTGCACTCGATCTGCTAGTTCTAGGGCTACAAAAAATAGTTCTTTCTTATCACATAAGAGAAAGTTGTGCTAGTTGTGCTAGTTGTCAATGCAGAGTAATAATGTAATAATATTTAGTACTTGGAAAATGCGTCTAGTAATAGTCTTTCAAAAGCAAATTCACTGGATTGGAAAACAAAATAATATTAACAAAATATTAACAAAATAATATTAAAATAAAACTACTTAAATAATTATTTAAGAACATGGTTACAATTATTTAGTAAATCACATGGTCACCCAATTATATGATTAAACCATTTAAGAATAGAAGAGGTACACGTGTAAAAAACACAGTTATCTCCTCTCAGAGTGATAAATTTCATCATTAAAACAGCCAGACCTCGTGGTAAATGAAGTGAAGGTGTCATTTGTAGGATGAAAAATAGATGCTTAAAATAGATGAAAATTTCCTACGTTATACAAAAGAAAATCTCTCTGTAGATTTATTTCAGGAATGCTCAAGTTTAAAAACAGAATTCCACTTTATAACATAGCTACTGAGTTAAGCTACGACAATCATGATGGTCCAATGCTACGCAGGAATTGAAAGGCGAAGGTTCGATTCTCGTTTAGAGACTGAATGTAACCAATATTCAAGTTATATTGTACTAATGCCCATAACAGGCAGGTGGAGTTTTAAATGTTTTGCACTCCATCTGCTAGTTCCAGGGCTAAAAAAATAGTTCTTTCTCTTATCACACGGTCACCCAATTATACGACTGAAGCATTTAACAACAGAACAGGTACACGTGTAAAACACACTTGTCTGATTCACGAAATAAAACAGCTGTCTTTAAAGAGCAATATCTTTTGAACCGTTGTACAGGTGATTTTTTAGTCCTGTTACCCAATTGTTAATGTCTGGTAATTTTTTTCTAAGAAAGTTATATTTTGTTTTGTGACACAAAGTTGGTAGCCCTACTCAACCGGTATAGATACGACAGTTTGAGTTGATTCTCCTTGAGTTGCGTAAAATTTTGTGCTGTTTCCAGTTGTGTTACGAACAGAATGTCTTTTACCCTAGAACAACGGGTTTTCATTCTTGAACAATATTTTGATACAAAATCGTATGCGAGTGTAAAAGAATCATTTCAAATTAAATTTTTTGGTGTTCCTCCACTCTATTCTAGTCAATTTCTAGGCTAACTAACTGATTTTTAGAGGCAGGTATTGTTTGCAGCAGAAAACGTAGTGGTCGACCAACTCTTTTGACAGATGACGTTAAGAGAATGTGAAAACAAGATTGCTCAATTCTGCATGGAAAAGTTTACAAAAACTTTCCTCGCATGTTGATTTTTCATGTTCGAGTGCTCAGAAAGCTGCTAAAAAATTGAAATTGTATCCGTATCACATACGATTAGTTGTAGAGCTTCAGCCTCCAGATTTAAACAAGAGATTGTTTTAGGATAAAAGAAATTCTGTTCGTAGCACGACCGGAAATGGCACAAAATTTTACACAGCTCAAGGAGAATCAACACACACTGCCATATCCATACTGGTTGAGTAGGGCTACCAACTTAGTGTCACAAAACAAAATTTATTTTTTTTAGAAAAATATTACCAGACATTAACAATTGGGAAACAGGACTAAAAAATCACTCTGTAGTATAAAAACAATTAAAATACATCAAATTAAAGCTTGTTTTATTGTTATTTACAGGAAATATGTTGTAGCCCTATACATTTTAAAGTAATTGTAACAGGTGTTTTATTAAGAACGCAACCCTGATTATAAGAAGATAGAAGAAGTAAATTTTGTGTCCCCCAATCGGTATGTTGGCAACAGTGTACTAAAGGCCAACTACCTAACACAGTTAAAATGTTCCAGTCAAGCATTAGTGTGGTGACAGCAGTCGTTTCGTTATATTGTGTCAGCAATGGTTTTTTCCAAGGAAGAACCGGGTGTTTTATTGAGGACGCAACCCTGATTATAAGAAGATAGAAGTAATACATCGGTAAATTTTCTGTCCCCCAATCGGTATGTTGGCAACAGTGTACTCAAGGCCAACTACCTAAGGCAGTTAAAATGTTCCAGTCAAGCATTAGCGTGGTGACAGCAGTCGTTTCGTTATATTGTGTCAGCAATGGTTTTTTCCAAGGAAGAACCGGGTGTTTTATTGAGGATGCAACATTGATTATAAGAAAATAGAAGTAATACATCAAACACACACATACACAGACCAATCGCTAAAAACAAGTTTTTTGGGTTCAGGGGGTCTGAAAACGTGAAGATCCGGTAAAAACTCGATTTCTAAAAATCGACATGGAAACAACACTTTCCTTCCTACATATTCATATAGGTAAGAGAAAGTAAAAAAGTGTGTAATCAATGGATAATAAATTAATGTAGGTCAACATGTAAACAAGAACAAATATTTAAACGACGACACAAAATCAGATATTTTATTATCCAAATAAATTCATTGACTATCTTATCATCAATAAAAATATTTGATAACAACCTTATCAAGATTTCATTGATTAAAAGGGGAAAAATCCTAAGATTTTATGACAAGGGTTAGATAAATACACAAATTTCAATGCCACATTCATCTATATATTATAAAAATCTACTGTGATACACTCACGCGACTTTCTCTTGCCAATGCAGATAATTAAAAATATAACCTACGTTTAATCATCAGTGAAAAGTTGATTTTTGTAAAATGACAAACATAATGTCACCGGATGGAGACATTAAGTGGCAAACCTTATTTGTTTTGTGGCCCTGAAAAGGGCCGTTTAAGCGGTGGTCGTCTTGATGGGAAGCGTCGGTCGTAGTCGTCGTGGCGGTCGAAGAGCAGGGCGACACGGCGTGTCGTCGTCCAGCGGAGACGTCATCTTCTTCCCTCGCAGTAGTGCGTCGATGGTTGCTTCGTCGGGTCCGGTGGGCGTAAGGCTCGGTCGAGGGACCGCTGTGGGCATCGCTTGCGTCAGCGGGCGATGCCCGTCCGGTCGACGGCTTACGGTGACGGGTCGGCGAGCGGAAGCATCATCTTCTCTCTTGCGGGGTCGTCGATTAGTTCTCGCTGGAGTCCGACAGCCATGTGCCGTGGTGGACGTCTTGTAGTTGTCTGGATCGGAAGCGGCGAGCCGGCGTGGTGGAAGCGGAGCCCGAAGAGTGACGGCTCGGCTACCGGGTTCAGGCCTAGCCTTCCCTCAGCGGCAGTTGGGTCCCCACTGCAGCGTGACAGTGGTGGCCCCCAGAGCCCCGCTGTGTCGGGTCGGCGTAGGCCGTCTGCCGGTAGCGCGGCCGAGGTGGCTCTCTCCGGGCCGGCGAAGGCTGACCGGTGCGGGAATGTAGCGTCCGCCACCGGTAGCGTAGACCAGAGATGGTGCGTCCGGTCTCGGCTGGGCTCGTCCTCTTCTGTCTTGATCGGAATTGAATCCCTGCTCAGTGCAGCGCTCTTTATATAGCTGCCGAGAGCACTGTGGTAGAGAGCGACTACTGGCTTGGCAATGATGACAAAGGCCTTTGTCGGTGCGCCGCTAAAGAGCCTACCGCGCCGACAAAGGCCGGAAGAAGTATTGAAGGCCGGCAACACAGTAAATGATTTATGAGAAGGGGTGGCGGTGAAAATAACTTAATTTTCTAATCATGAATGAAGCTAAATGAAAATCAACATCTGTAGAACTTGAAAATACGGAAAATCACTATTTTGACGCTGAACTATAGTCCGATTCACGAAAGAAAACAGCTGTCTTTAAAGAGCAATATCTTTTAAACCGTTTTATGTAAACACAATTACGGTACATCAAATTAAACCTTGTTTTATTGTTAATTACCGGATATACATTAAAATAGGAAAAATTTCTTAAAACATTATGTTTGGAGTGTGTCATTATACGGGAGTGAAACGTGGGTGATAGGGGCTGTAGAAAAGAAGAGGATAGAAGCTTTTGAAATGTGGTGTTATAGGAAAATGTTAAAGATTAGGTTGGTGGACAAAATAAGTAATTTAGAGGTTCTTAGGCGAGTGGATGAAAAAAGAAGTATATGAAAGCATCTTACCAAAAGAAGGGATAGGCTAGTGGGACATATCCTAAGACATCCAGGTATTGGACTATTAATAATGGAGGGTAATATTGAGGAAGTAAATTGTAGAGGGAGGCAAAGATTAGAATATATAAAGCAAATTACAAAAGATGTAGGGTGTTGTTACAGGTATGTAGATATGAAACGACTTGCGCATGATAGAACAGGTTGGAGAACTGCATCAAACCAGTTGAGAGACTGATGACAATAAAAAGGGCTACTAAGTATTATATTTTAATAAAGTCCTGTAAGTATCAATAAAATAAGCTTTAATTTGACGTATCGTAACTGTGTTTACATACAACGGTTCAAAAGATATTGCTCTTTAAAGACAGCTGTTTTCTTTCGTGATTTGGACTATAGGGTCTGTAACGAAAAATGCCTTAATAAAAATTGTAAATTTTTCAATTTTCTATAAACAATTTGCTGCTAAACTAAGCGTTGTACAAAACAATGTTTGTAATTAAAGTTGTAGGTTTTTAAATGTCCTAGAACTTTGATTACACAAAATTTTGCTCTAAAATGCATAATAAGGTTACAACCTTAAAATAAAACCATTTTTACTTTCTCTTGCCAATATGAATATATAGGAAGGAAAGTATTGTTTTCATGTCGATTTTTCGAAATCGAGTTTTCACCGGATCTATACGTTTTCAGACCCCCTGAACCCACACAAACATGTTTTTAGCGATTGGTCTGTGTGTGTGTCTGTGTGTGTGTGTGTATGTGAACAGAATTTCTCAAGAACGGAACATCGTACGAACTTGAAACTTGAAACTTAAGTTACGTACCACTACCGGACTCGACACGAACATTTTCATCAAAATCGGTCAACCGGAAGTGGTAGTTTATTCGTGTAATTTTTCACTTTTTTGCGATTTTCTCAAAAACTGGTCCTACGATTTTTTTTAAAATCGCCTGGTTTACTCAATTTTTTATTCTCTACAAGATAGGGTAGGCGTCATGTTTGCTGAAATTCTGGGTGAGGCTGTTTTCACGTAAAAACGTTGTTTTTTTAAGATTACAGCTTTAATATGCATTTTAGCGCAAAACTTTATATAATAAAAGTTGTAGAGAATTAATAATTCTACATTTTTTATTTCAAACAATTTTTTGTATAACGCTTAGTTTAGCGGTAATTTGCGATTTTCTGTTTTTTTTCTCACGAAAATGTGTGAAAAATTGATTTTTTTAAGATTTCGGCCTTAGTATGCATTTTACGACAAAAGTGTATATAATTTAATTTATAGAAAATTAAAAGATCTACAACTTTTATTTAAAGCATTTTTCTCTACAGAGCCTAGTTTAGAGAGAAAGAGTGATTTTCCGTATTTCTAAGCCAAACTGAGGTTGATTTTCATTTTGCATCATTCACTCATGATTAAAATAAGGTTATATTTTTGAGGTTAGTTTGTTGTTTATTTCTAATATTTTATTATTAATGTTAGGTTTATTGTTAATTATTTGCATTGGCAAGAGAAAGTTGTGTGTGTTTCACACCAGATTTTTTTCTACCAGAGCACAGCCTTCCAAGAATTTCAGCAGACATGACGCCTAACCTATCTTGTAGAGTATTAAAAACATAGTAAATGAGGCGATTTTCAAAAAATGTACAAGTCATTTTTTCAAAATCGTGCGAATAACTTACTACTTCCGGTTGACCGATTTTTTTTTTATAAAAACATTTGTGTCGAGTCCCCTCTCAAAGTACCTAGCTTAAGTTCCAAGTTTCAACTTACAAAAATATTTTTTCACACACACACACTGATTTTTCAGACCCTACCTGAAAATAGAACCTGAGACCTCCGCTTTGCAGAGTAGTTCTTAGGTTTAACTTTCGGTGAGTTCATTTCGGCTTTAAACAGATTTGAAAACTATAATTTTGGAAAAAATATGTATCGGAACACCTTCACAATTTAAAGTAGAGAGTGTGTGTGTGTGTGTGTGTGTGCGCGCGCGCGCGTGCGTGTGCGTGCGCGCGCGCGTGTGTGTGTGAGTATGAGTGAGTAAGTGAGTGAGTGAGAGTGAGAGTGAGTGAGAGAGAGAGAGAGAGAGAGAGAGAGAGAGAGAGAGAGAGAGAGAGAGAGAGCGAGATAGAGTAGTGTCAAGTGGAGAAAGAGAGAGAGAGGAGGAAGAGTGCAGAGAGAGTACAGGCTCAACAGGGAGAGAGAGGGAAGAGAATAAGTGGAGAGAGGTGGAAAAAAAGAGTAGAGGATGAAGAGAGAGTGAGAGAGAGTTGAAAGAGTGAAGACAGAGAGAGAGTAGAGTGAGCGAGTGGAGAGAGGAGGCAGAGAGTGCAGAGAGAGAGATAGGAAAGAGAGACAGTGGAAAGATAGAGAGAAAGTGGGGAGACAGAGAGAGAACGAGGGAGGAAGACAGGGTGAAGAAGTAAGATAGGAGGCGAAAACGAACATGTAATAAAAATCTTATTATAATTTATAAAGAGAGAGGAAAGAGAGTGAAAGGAGAGATAGACGGAGAAAGAGAGTGAGTAGAGAGAGGTGGGGCAGAGAGTAGAGGGTGAAGAGAGAGAGAATAGAGTGAGCAAGTGGAGAACGAGGGAGCAAGTAGAGAAAGGAGGCAGCGAGGCTAGAGAGAGAGAGATAGGAACGAGAGACAATGGATAGAGAGAGAGTGAGTGCAAGGGGAAGACAGGGTGAAGAAATAAGATCGGAGGAGGCGAAAAACGAACATGTAATAAACATCTTATAACAATTTAATGAAGGAAATTATAAAAACAATGATAAAAAACCGTTAAATAGAGACATAAATTACTTAAAATCTAGTTACACAGCATTTTAGCAGATTAATCGGCAATTAAAATGTGAAGCCTAACAATTGAGATCAGTAGATGAACAATAAATAACATGTAAGTAGTAAGTAATTTTTATCTACAAAATTAGAAAACAATGTAAAACATTACATGAATGTAAATAGAACAGCGCAGCGGTTGATTGCTTTCAATAATCCTTGTTAAATATTTACTATCTACATTTTTTATTTAACAACAATGTAGATAATAATAAAAAAAAACCATAATAAACAGATTTATAGCGTTATTATATAACACGCATTCACAATTATTCACATTTGCAAATAAATCATAAAAGAACATACGCAAAAGATAACTCTTATACTGTACTAATATTTTCACTTTCTCTTGCCCTAATTTATGAATATACCGGGTGGTCATCAACATTGGCATCTCGGAAACTAACAGTTTCTCAAAAAACTTTAGATTTTGAATTTTTTTCGGATTTTTAGGTACATTAAAATTACAGTGTTACCGTATTTTTTAATCCTCCCATTTTTGATATTTCTTAAATACGAACACTAAATTTTTATCTTTCTATTGCCTATATCTCACTCTCTCTCTCTCTCTCCCTTTCCCCCTCGCACTCTATCTATCTACCTATCTATCTCTCCCTCTCACCGTCCCTCTCGCTCCCTTCCTCGCCCTCCCGCCCTCTTCCCCCCCTCTTTCTCTCTGTGCATGCGTATGCGTGCGTGTGAGTGTGTGTGTGTGTGTGTGTCGCTAAACTAAACATTGGGGTTTCCATGCTCTACAACGTATAATTTGTGTTGTTTAGGTAATCAGCCGAAAGGCTGCTTTGAACCTTTAGAAGCTTTACAAAGTAAAACGAACAGTGAGGTAGTTAGTTTACCATTGCCAACTCTCACTGAGTAGAAAAGTATGCTTATCACCATGCCAGGTCCTCTGAAAAGCATCCACTTTACACCCTGCAAATGACAACTTCATTTCATTCACCACAGTATCTGGCTGTATAGTAAAATTCATTACTCTTACAGGAGATAGCTGTGACTAGTGTCACAATACACCTCTACCTCTTCTGTTGTTAAATAGTTCAGTCGTATAGTTGGCTGACCATGTGATAAGAAACACAACTATTTTTTGTAGCCCTGGAACCAACAGATCGAGTGCAAATAATTTAACACACCACCTACCTGTTCTTGAAAATATTAATATATTTAGAATAAAAGTTTTCATGTCGATTTTTCGAAATCGATTTTCACCGAATATACACGCTTTCAGGCCCTCAAACCCAAAGAGGAACATATTTTTAGCGATTGGTCTTTTTGAGTGTGTCACTAAACTAAACATTAGGTTTTTCTGGGGTAAAGCAACATGCTTTATAATTTATAATAGATTAAGTAGGATACAATCCCACCGGGTTGGTCTAGAGGTACAGTCGTCGCCAAAATCAGCTGTTTAACAGCTGGTTTTCGGAGACGAAGGTTCCTGGTTCAAATCTTAGTAAAGGTAGTTACTTTTATACGGATTTGAATACTAGACAGTGGTTACCGGTGTACTTTGATGGTCGGGGTTCAATTAACCATACTCTCTCAGGAATGGTCGGCCTGGGTCTGTACAAGACTACACCTCATCTACACGTCATACACATCATCCTCATCTCATTGGGTCATGGGGTTGCTTATTGTTCTCAATTAAACAGATTGCAACGTACACAAATTAGGAATAAAAAAATAAAAAAATTAAAAAGTAGGATACAAAATAGAAACATGTAGGCCTATTTGTATTTATTCTGTGTAACAATGTAAGTAAACTGACAACCGCTTACAGTCACACGTCAATAATTGACGCTAATTGACTCTTGCCAATGTAATTAATGAAAAAGGTAACAACGTATGTTTAATCATTAGTAAACAATGTAAAATGAAAACCTAATTTTAATCATGAGTGAATGACGCAAAATTAAAACAACCGTATTCTAAGTTTCCGTATTTTAAGTTTGTAGGACCAAAAACTAAGGAAAGTCTCTATTTTTTACTTTCTCTTGCCTATATGAATATATAGGAAGGAAAGTATTGTTTTCATGTCGATTTTTCGAAATCGAGTTTTCACCGGATCTATACGTTTTCAGACCCCCTGAACCCAAAAAACATGTTTTTAGCGATTGGTCTGTGTGTGTGTCTGTGTGTGTGTGTGTCTGTGTGTGTGTGTCTGTGTGTGAACAGAATATCTCAAGAACGGAACATCGTACGAACTTGAAACTTGAAACTTAAGTTACATACCACTACCGGACGCGACACGAACATTTTCATCAAAATCGGTCAACCGGAAGTAGTAGTTTATTCGTATAATTTTTCAGTTTTTTGCGATTTTCTCAAAAACTGGTCCTACGATTTTTTTTAAAATCGCCTATTTTACTCACTTTTTTATTCTCTACAAGATAGGGTAGGCGCCATGTTTGCTGAAATTCTCGGTGAGGCTGTTTTCACGTAAAAACGTTGTTTTTTTAAGATTACGGCTTTAATATAAATTTTAGCGCAAAAACTTATATAATAAAAGTTGTAGAGAATGTAAAATTCTACAAGTTTTATTTCAAACATTTTTTTGTATAACGCTTAGTTTAGCGGTAATTTGCGATTTTCTGTTTTTTTTCTCACGAAAACGTGAGAAAAATCGATTTTTTTAACATTTCGGTCTTAGTATGCATTTTACGACAAAAGTGTATATAATAAAAGTTATAGAAAATTAAAAGATCTACAACTTTTGTTTAGAGCATTTTTCTCTACAGAGCCTAGTTTAGCGTGAAAGCGTGATTTTCCGTATTTTTAAGCCAAACTGAGTTCGATTGTCATTTTGCGTCATTCACTCGTGATTAAAATAAGGTTATGTTTTTTTTGTTTGTTTCTAATGTTTTATTACTAATATTAGGTTTATTGTTAATTATTTGAATTGGCAAGAGAAAGTTGTGTGAGTGTTTCACACCAGATTTTTTTTTTTAGCTTTTTTATTTGTTATCGGGAACTGTACATTAGTGACAACTACCCAATTTCATGGCTTGTGTTATGAATTAGGCATGAGTTTGAACAGGGACCCCCAGTAGAATTTGTTCACGGATGGCTGTCAGCTGGTCACCATACAAAATCGCTTGCCCAACCGATGTTACTTAACAAATAACAACGACTTACAACCAGCTGACTGACTGGGCTGGCCCAAAGGCCAAGTCTCTAATTGACGCAAAACTTGGTTCTGTAGAAGAAAATGTTCATAAATAAAAGTTACGACAACTTTGTTTGTTTTTAATATAGGCCTACATTTTGCCGTAAAACGAATACTACAAAGTAGAACTTTTAATGAATCCCATGTTCACTGATTTTAATAATCAAAAATTTGGTGTGAAACACTCACACAACTTTCTCTTGCCAATGCATAATAATTAACAATAAACCTAACATCATTAATAAAAAATTAGAAATAAACAAAAAACTAACTTTAATAACATAACCTAATTTTACAAAAGAGTGAAAGACGCAAAATGAAAATCGAACTCAGTTTGGCTTTAAAATACAGAAAATCACTCTTTCACGCTAAACTAGGCTCTGTAGAGAAAAATGCTTTAAATAAAAGTTGTAGATCTTTTAATTTCCTACAAAATTAATTAATACACTTTTGTCGTAAAATGCATTCTAAGGCCAAAATCGAGAAAAAATCAGAAAATCGCTAATTACCGCTAAACTAAGCATTATACAAAAAAATGTTTGAAATAAAAGTTGTAGAATTTTAAATTCTCTACAACGTTTATTAAATAAATTTTGCGCTAAATTGCATATTTAAGCCGTAATCTTAAAAAAACTATGTTTTTACGTGAAAACAGTCTCACCAAGAATTTCAGCAAACCTGACACCTATCCTACCTTTGTAAAGAATAAAATAATGAGTAAACCAGGCGATTTTAAAATAAATCGTAGGACCAGTTTTTGAGAAAATCACAAAAAAGTGAAAAATTACACGAATAAACTACTACTTCCGGTTGACCAATTTTGATGAAAATGTTCGTGTCGGGTTCGGTAGTGGTATGTAACTTAAGTTTCAAGTTTCCAGTTCGTACGATGTTCCGTTCTTGAGATATTTTGTATACACACAAACACACACACACACACACACACACACACACACACACACACACACGCACGCACACACACACACACACACGCACGCACGCACGCACGCACGCACGCACGCACACACAGACCAATCGCTAAAAACATGTTTTTTGGGTTCAGCGGGTCTGAAAACGTGTAGATCCGGTGAAAACTAAATTTCAAAAAATCGACATGAAAACAATACTTTCCTTTCTATATATTCATATAGGCAAAAGAAAGTAAAAAAATTATTAAGAGAGTTCAGCCCCCAAGAATTTCAGCAGACATTGCGCTTACTCTGTCATGTAGAGATTAAAAAATGCAATAAATGTGGGAAGTTTAAAAAAAATTGTAGGAGCCGTTTTTGATAAAATCGTAAAAAAAGAAAAATTGCACGAATGAACTACTACTTTCAGTTGACCGATATTGATGAAAATTTTTAAGTTGGATTCTCTAGTGGTACCTAACTTAAGTTTCAAGTTTCAACTACGTACGATGGTTCGTTCTTCACACACACACACTAATCGCTAAAAACATTTGTTTACATTCAGGGTGTCTGAAAACGTGTATATCCGGTGAAAACTCGAGTTAGAAAAATCTATATGAAAACAATGCTTTCCCTCCTAAATATTCGTATAGAGAAGAGAAAATAAAAATCAGGATATAAAAATTTACTACTTACTCTTTCTACGGAAAGAAAGCATTCATTGATTAATAAATAGTTGCGGGGCAATTTAAAAAAATCGTAGGAGGAGTTTTTGATAAAATCGTAAAACGGAGAAAAATTGCACGAATGAACTACTACTTCCGGTTGACCGATAGGGATGAAAATTTTGAAATCGGGTCTTCTAGTTGTGGTACCTAACTTAAGTCTCAAGTTTCAACATCTTACGATAAACCGTTATTGAGATATTTCGCGCACACACACACACACACACACACTAATCGCTAAAAACATTTGTTTAGATTCAAGGTGTCTGAAAACGTGTATATCCGGGGAAAACTCGATTTAGAAAAATCGACATGAAAACAATACTTTCCTTCCTAAATATTCGTATGTTGTTGTTGTTTAGGTGATCAGCCCCTTTAGGCTGGTTTGAACCTGTAGAGGTTTTACTAAGTAAAACGAGGAGTGAGGTGGTTTACCATTACCACAACTCACTGAGTGGGAAAGTACGCTTATCAGCATGCCGGGCCCTCTGAAAAGCACATATTTTCCACTCTGCAAATGACACCTTTACTTCATTCACAACAGGGTCCAACAGTATAATGAAATTCATTACTTTCAGAGGAGATAACTCTGATTAGTGTCACAGTACACCTCTACCTCTTATGTTCTCAAATGATTCAGTCATTTAATTAAGTGACCATGTGATAAGAAACAGAACTATTTATTTTAGCCCTGCAACAAACAGATTGAGTGTAAATAATTTGACACTCCAACTGTCTGTTAGGGGCAAACATATTCGTATAGGGAAGAGAAAATAAAAATAAGGATATAAAAATTTTACTACTTACTCTTTCTACGGAAAGAAAGCATTCATTGATTAGTAAACAGATGCGGGATGCTCACTTACCTGAAACAAAAACAATAGACGTTATTTAGATTTTCTATATTCAAAATTAAATGATGGTGTTGCATGTTAGAGATCAATTATAGTTCAGCCGTTCTTAGATTGCTCCTACTGTCAACAAACAAAAGCCACCTACTACAGGGTGCACGCTAGAGTCTACGACTTTACGGATACCGTATTCCTACTACGTTATCTATTTTTTAAATTATAACTACTTAAAGTACTAAAAACATCAGTCGTGATATGATGTAGGCCTAACAATTTCATTTATATAAAATACTTTTAAAAATATTTAGTATTTAAATACTTTTGAAAGTATTTTGTTGTTATTTTTTAATCAGCGTGTACACATTTTGATATAATGCGCATGCTTAGTGACGTCATTATTTGTTTAAATTAGGAGCAAACTAAGAGAGGCTGGATTGTAATTACAGTCATGTTTTTTTTTTTTAATTTCTAATTAGTGTACGTTGCAATCTGTTCAATTTAGAACAATAAGCAATTCCATGACCCAATGAGATGAGGATGATGTGTATGACGTGTAAATGAGACTGTGTAGTCTTGTGCAGACCCAGGCCGACCATTCCTGAGAGAGTATGGTTAATTAAACCCCAACCATCAAAGTACACCCACAACCACTGTCTAGTATTCAAATCCGTATAAAAGTAACTACCTTTACTAGGATTTGAACCAGGAACCTTCGTCTCCGAAAATCAGCTGATTTTGGAGACGACTTAAACTCTAGACCAACCCGATGGGTACAGTCATGTTAAGCCAATAATTAATTAATCCTGAAAAGGGAGCTAGCGCACAATTTGTGGTGTCAACAGGAGAACTCAAGAAAATTTCTGTTATTTCAATACCTTTCTATTTTATCAATTTGTCACTTGTATCGCCAAAAAAGTATTTCCGGGTTGAGAGGACCTGAAAACGTATTGTGACATTAACGAAAAAAATGGTTCGCGAAGGTTCTAGTGTTTTCATGAAATGGTACAAAGTAGATAATAGAGTGACAAAGGGAACAATAACACAATAGTAACAATAAATTGACAATTGGACAATAAGTGACAATAGGACTGCGCGCTATTGTGTAGGATAAAAGGTCGGGTATTGTTGTACAACTATTTGTGAAAGGGACTCGTAACAACTTTTATTCTATTTACAATAAGACCTATTGTTGACTTGTTTACAATGGATTTTTCTAGCACTCACTTATAAAGGGTTATTTTTTGTACGTTATTTTTTTTTTTAAATTTATTTAACGTCGCATCAACATCAAGGTCATAAGCGACGACGTCAGAGTTAGTATTCGTTTGATCTTCGACGAGCGATTATCGGGGCGTTATTTCAGCAGGTTAACGATTCCGAGCATTGTGTTGGTCAACGATTGTCATACTGTCTTTGTGTGTGTAATGTGTAAAATTAATGTGCAGTTTTTGTGAATTCAGTTGCTGTGTTTTGTATGTGTGTGTATTATAAAGGTGATTGTAAGTAGTGCTAAGTAAATTATTAAATTATTTATTGTTTATTATTTATTTTATTTGTCATGATCATCTAATGAGACTGCTGGTGGAGAAAGGATTGGATAGGAGGGACATCAGGATTATTTCCAAGATTTACTATAATCAAAGAGCGAATATTCGAATAGAGCAAGAGACAACGGAGGAAATCGAGATTAAGAGAGGCGTAAGACAGGGATGTATACTCTCACCAATCCTGTTCAACCTGTATTCAGAAGATATCATGAACAGAGCACTGTCAGAGCAAGATATAGGTATTAGAATAAATGGCACTCCAATAAACAACTTAAGGTATGCTGATGACACGGTTATAATGGCAGAAACTCCAGAAGATCTTCAGATACTAATTAACAGAATAGTAGAATCCAGTGAAGAATACGGATTAACACTTAACATCAACAAAACAAAAATAATGGTGGTATCTAAATCGCCACAAACCTTTCCTGACATAACTATACATGGTCAAAAAGTTGAAAGGGTGAGAAAGTATAACTACCTAGGAACTGTTATCAACGAACATAATGATAGTTCTGAAGAAATCAGGATCAGAGTGGAAAAAGCTAGAGTCACATTTACTAAAATGAAAAAGGTGTTCTGTGGAAGAGATCTAAGCCTTGAGCTTAAAATTCGCCTTGTGAGATGCTACGTGCTCTCAGTTCTTTTCTATGGAATGGAGGCGTGGACATTGAAAAAGGTCGACCCAAGAGGGTAGAGGCATTCGAAATGTGGATGTATCGTAGGATACTGAGAGTATCGTGGACAGAGAGAGTGACAAACGTGGAGGTTTTGAGAAGGATGCAAAAGGAGAAAGAATTGATACTAACGATTAAGAAGCGCAAATTGCAGTATTTGGGACATGTTGTGAGGGGAGATAAATACCAGTTGTTGCAACTTATTATCCAGGGAAAAATAATTGGCACAAGATCCATAGGCAGAAGAAGGAATTCATGGTTGAAGAACTTAAGAGAATGGTTCAATTGCAGCAACTGCCAGCTGTTTAGATCTGCAGTATCAAGAATACGCATAGCTTTGATGATAGCCAAACTTCGGAACGAAGACGGCACCTAAAGAAGAGAGATTTATTTTAAGTAAATTTTTAAGTTATTTATTGTAATAAGTCATTTTAATTAGTTTATTATTTATTTTGTAATCTTTTAGTGTAATAATTATTTAATTACCTAGATCCCGAAACGGACCACAGCAATAAGAGTCACAGTATATTTCCGTTCAAAACTCGATTTCGGAAAATCAACATAAAAACAATACTTTCCTTTTCTGTGTTGTTAAGGTCAACCGCCGAAAGGCTGGTTTGAACCTGTAGAGGCTTTACTAAGTAAAACGAGGTGTGAGGTGGTTTACCTTTGCCTTACTCACTGAGTGGTAAAGTACGCTTATCAGCATGCCGGGCCCTCTGAAAAGCACATATTTTCCACCCTGCAAATGACACCTTCACTTCATTCACCACAGAGCCTGGGTGTATAATGAAATGCATTACTCTCAGAGGAGATAACTCTGACCAGTAAACCTTTATCTCTTATCTTTTACACCTTTATCTCTTCTGTTGTTAAATGCTTCAATCATTTAATTGGGTGACCATGTGATAAGAAACAGAACTATTTATTTTAGCCCTGCAACGAACAGATTGAGTCTAAAAATCTGACACTCCACCTGTCTGTTATGGGCAGTTTCCTTTTATATTATAGTGTATTCATATCAGGCAAAAGAAAGAAAAAAAATCTGGTGTGAAACACTCACACAACTTTCTCTTGCCAATGCAAATAATTAACAATAAACCTAACATTAGTATTAAACCTTTAGAAATGAACAAAAAACTAACCTCAAAAAACATTAGTGAAATACGCAAAATTAAAATCGACCTCAGTTTAGCTTAAAAATACGGAAAATCGCTCATTCACTCTGAACTACGCACTGTACAAAAAAATGCTTAAAATAAAAGTTGTAGATCTCTTAATTTCCTATAAATTTTATTTTAGACACTTTTGTCGTAAAATGCATTCTAAGGCCGAAATCTTAAAAAAATAGATTTTTCACACGTTTTCGTGAGAAAAAAAACAAAAAATTGCTAATTACCGCTAAACTAAGCGGTATACAAAAAATGTTTGAAATAAAAGTTGTAGGTTTTTAAATTCTCTACATTTTTTATTTTATACATTTTTGCGCTATAATACATATTAAAGCCGTAATCTTAAAAAAACACTTTTTTTACGTAAAAACAGCCTCACCCAGAATTTCAGCAAACATGGCGCCTACCCTATCTTGTAGAGAATAAAAATTTGAGTAAATGAGGCGATTTTTAAAAAAATCGTAGGACCAGTTTTTGAGAAAATCGCAAAATAGTGAAAAATTATACGAATAAACTACTACTTTCGGTTGACCGATTTTGATGAAAATGTTCGTGTCGGGTCCGGTAGTGGTATGTAACTTAATTTTCAAGTTCGTACGATGTTCCGTTCTTGAGATATTCTGTTCACACACAGACCAATCGCTAAAAACATGTTTTTTGGGTTCAGGGGGTCTGAAAACGTATAGATCCGGTGAAAACTCGATTTGTTAAAATGGACATAAAAACAATACTTTCCTTCCTATATATACTTATATAGGCAAGAGAAAGTAAAAATAACAATATACACATTTTATATTTTACTGAGATGGCAGTTAAAAATGTTTAATTTTTTCATTTTTTTTTAAATTTTATTTAAAGTCTCGTCAAGAGGTCGGTTATTAACGACAACAGGGGGTTTTAACTATTTTTGAAAATTTCCAGACCCTAGCCGGGAATCGAACCCGCGTTGTAGACTAGCGCGCTACCACTGCTACGGAGGCGGCCTTGACATTTATTTGATTATACAAAACTAAACATTAGCTTTATTTGTACTTTACAACGTCTAATTTATAATAGATTAAGTAATCAGATACAAAATACAAATAGCTGTATTTATTTTGTGCAACAATGTAAGTAAAGTAAAATTATTTTCAAGTACCGCAGCAAATACTATTATTATCACGACAACCGTTTAACTTAAGCAAAGCACACACTTAATGAACTTAAGTACAATTATTAAAATGAGTGCTACGTTTTTAATGATACCTTACAACAACGTAAACATCAATTACAATGTAATAACATTGCATAAAACATAACTGCACGCTCAATACATAACTTTTACAACATGTGTAGCTAATGTTTTTCGTTTTGTGTGTGTGTGTTTATACACAAAATATCTCAAGAACAGAACATCGTACGAAGCTGTAACTTGAAACTTAAGTTGCATGCCACTACCGGACCCGACACGAACATATTCATCAAAATCGGTCAACCAAAAGTAGTACTTTATTCGTGTAATTTTTCAATTTTTGCAATTTTCTCAAAAACTGGTCCTACGATTTTTTTAAAAATCGCTGGTTTACTAAAACTTTTTATGCTCTACAATATAGGGTCGGCGCCATGTTTGCTGACATTCTTGGTGAGGCTGTTTTCACGTAAAAATCTGTTTTTTTAAGATTACGGCTTTAATATGCATTTTACCGCAAAGATGTATATAAAAAATTGTAGAGAATTTAAAATCCTACAACTTTTATTTCAAACATTTTTTTGCATAACGCTTAGTTTAGCAGTAATTAGCAATTTTCTGTTTTTCTTCACGAAAACGTGTGAAAAACCGATTTTTTAAAGATTTCTGCCTTAGTATGCATTTTATGACAAAAATGTATATAATCAAATTTATAGAAGATTTAAAGTTCTGAAACTTTTATATTGAGCATTTTTCTCTACAGAGCCTAGTTTAGCGTGAAAAAGTGATTTTCCGTATTTTTAAGCCAAACTGAGGTCGATTTTCATTTTGCGTCTTTCACTCATAATTAAAATAAGTTATGTTTTTTGAGATTAGTATTTTGTTTAGTTCTAACGTTTTATTAATAATGTTTGGTTATATTGGTCATTATTTGCATTGGCAAGAGAAAGTTGTGTGAGTGTTTCACACCAGATTTTTATTTTTTCTTCAAGGGATGATGAGTTGAGATACTTACTCCATTTAAACTATAGAGAACCGAAAAAAGTAAAAACATATCAGATAAGGAAAAAGGAAAAACTAAAAAACAGAAAAGAAAACCAACGGCAAAACCATAGAAGAAAAAGATTGATAGATAAGTCAAACAGTTAAAGAGAGAAATAGAAAAACGTCGATGTGTGTGAGAGCGTTTAAGAAGATAAAAAGTAATTCACGTACGAAACCCAATAGTACTGGAAAAGCGGAAAAACAAGACAAGAAAAGAAAAGAGGAGAGAGTAGGTGAATACCTGGTAAAAACCTCATCCAATCTGTTCTTGCTTTTCTAGTTATTAGTTTTTCCTTAGAGTTACGTCAGATGATTTCGACTTGGAATTATCTAGATAGGTGCGTATACTTTAATTAAATAAGATTCAACTTTTTTTTGTCGGTCACAAACTTCATTAATTTCACTTAGTAACTTACGCCTTTTCAATTTACAGATCGGTCGCTTAATCCGAAATACGGATTACAGCAAAAAATATCTGGTGTGAAACACTCACACAACTTTGTCTTGCCAGTGTAAATACATAATAAAACATATAGTTAACCTACGTTTAATCTTAATAGACAATGTAAAAGAAAAAACATTACCTAATTGTAATCATAAGTGAAAGACACAAAATGAAAATCAACCACAGTTTGGCATAAAAATACGGAAAATCACTCTTTCACGCTAAACTAGGCTCTATAAAGAAAAATGCTTTAATTAAAAATTGTAAATCTTATAAAGGCAAATCTTGTAAATCTATGCATACTAAGGCAGAAATCTTTAAAAAATCGAATTTTCACACGTTTTCGTGAGAGAAAAAAGAAAATCGCTAATTACCGCTAAGCTAAGCGCAATAAAAGTTGTAGGATTTTAAATTTTCTACGTTGTTTATTATATAAAATTTTGCGCTAAAATGCATACTAAAGCCGCAATCATAAAAAAATATATATTTTTATGTGAAAACAGCCACACCAAGAATTTCAAGCAAACATGCGCCTACCCTATCTTGTAGAGCATATAAAATTTAGTAACAAGGCGATTTTTAAAAAATCGTAGAGCCAGTTTTTAAGAAAATCGCAAAAAAGTGAAAAATTACACGAATAAACTACTACTTCTTGTTGACCGATTTTGATGAAAATGTTCGTGTCGGGTCCGGTAACGGTATTAAACTTATGTTTCAAGTTTCAAGTTCGTACGATGTTCCGTTCTTGAGATATTCTGTACACACACGCGCGCGCGCGCGCTCGCACACCCACACACACATACACAGAGCGAGAGTGGGGGAGAGGGAGAGAGGGGGAGAGAGAGACCACGCACGCGCACGCACACAGACTAATCGCTAAAAACATGTTTTTTTTTGGGTTCAGGGGGGGTCTGAAAATGTATAGATCCGGTGAAAACTCGATTTCGAAAAATCGACATGAAAACAATACTTTCCTTCCTAAATCTTCATATAGGGAAGAGAAAGTAATTAATAAGATTCTTCTAAAATTCGAATATTAAATTTAGAAAATAAAAGATCTATAGGTATTCATCAAGCAAAATTAACCACAACAGAACAAATTTAGATTTACAGTCTGTATGCCTTTTATCATACATCAAAATTTTATAACATTGAAATTTTTGTATAAGTGTTTACTTAACGTTTACAGTGACAGTGTCTTAACATTAGGGTGACAAAATTAAACTAAAGTCTTAGTGATTGAATACTAAGGCCGAAATGTTAAATCGATTTTTCACACGTTTTCGTGAGAAAAAACAGAAAATCGCTAATTACCGCTAAGCTAAGCGTTATACCAAAAAATGCTTGAAATAAAAGTTGTAGGTTTTTAAATTCTCTACAACTTTTATTATATACATTTTTGCTCTAAAAAAAATATTAAAGCCGTAATCTTAAAAAAACACTTTTTTTACGTAAAAACACCCTCACCAAGAATTTTGAAGTTTGAAATAAAAGATGTAGAATTTTACATTCTCTACAACTTTTTATTATATAACGTTTTGCGCTAAAATGCATATTAAAGCCGCAATCTTAAAACGAAAATGTTTTTACGTGAAAACAGCCTCACCAAGAATTTCAGCAAACATGGCGCCTACCCTATCTTGTAGAGCATAAAAAATGTAGTAAATCTGGCGATTTTAAAAAAAATCGTAGGACCAGTTTTTGAGAAAATCGCAAAAAAGTGAAAAATTACACGAATAAACTACTACTTCCCGTTGACCGATTTTGATGAAAATGTTCGTGTCGGGTCGGATAGTGGTATGTAACTTAAGTTTCAAGTTTCAAGTTCGTACGATGTTCCGTTCTTGAGATATTTTGCACACACACACACACACACACACACACACACACACACACACACACACACACACACAGACCAATCGCTAAAAACATGTTTTTTTGGTTCGGGGGTCTTGAAACGTATATATCCGGTGAAAACTCGATTTCTTGAAATCGACATGAAAACAATACTTTCCTTTCTATACATTCATATAGGCAAGAGAAAGTAAAAATGCGGGACGTTTAACAGAAACATTCAAAATTATTACAACTGGTAACGGGCCCTGATTATATAAAATAAATTACCGAAATTAACATAAAACTAACCGTTTTTTCAATGATGAAATATTCATTACAAAATGGAATAATTTTAGTTCAATGTACACACTCGAACACGTTAATAAAACAAAAATCATAGTGGTAAAAAAACCAAAAGTTTTCCGATACAAAACTAACCAAGTTACCCGGGCCGCGCAAGAAGTTAAACTGACCGAAGAAAGACGATATTATGATAGATTGATTGCATCGTAGATTGTCATTTGTTTAAACTCGGGCGGGGCGATCACAAACAAGTTGAAACATGCACACTGCCTCTCCACAATCAAACTAAGAAAACGGAGGGGGACTTTTTATATCCATACGTACAATGTACAAAATTATGTACAATTATATTATGTATCCATATGTACAATTCATTAACTTCTGTTACTGACAAAACCCTAATATTCAACAAGGAAAAAACTATATAAAATTATTTTATAACATAATTTTTAAAATTTTTATAGTAACATTATTTAATTTGGTTTTTTGTTTTTTACTTTCTCTTGCCTATATGAATATGGAGGAAGGAAAGTATTGTTTTCATGTCGATTTTAAGAAATCGAGTTTTCACCGGATCTATACGTTTTCAGACCCCCTGAACCCAATAAACATGTTTTTAGCGATTGGTCTGTGTGTGTGTCTGTGTGTGTGTGTGTGTGTGTGTGTGTGTGTGTGTGTGAACAGAATATCTCAAGAACGGAACATTGTACGAACTTGAAACTTAAGTTACATACCACTACCGGACCCGACACGAACATTTTCATCAAAATCGGTCAACCGGAAGTAGTAGGCCTAGTTTATTCGTGTAATTTTTCACTTTTTTGCGATTTTCTCAAAAACTGGTCCTACGATTTTTTTTAAAATCGCCTCATTTACTAAACTTTTTATTCTCTACACAAGATACGGTAGGCGCCATGTTTGCTGAAATTCTGGGTAAGGCTGTTTTCACGTAAAAATATTTTCTTTTTAGGATTGCGGCTTTAATATACATTTTAGCGAAAAACGTTATATAATAAAAGTTGTAGAGAATGTCAAATTCTACAACTTTTATTTCAAACATTTTTTTGTAAAACACTTAGTTTAGCGGTAATTAGCGATTTTCTGTTTTTTTCTCACGAAAACGTGTGAAAAATTGATTTTTTTTAAATTTCGGCCTTGGTATGCATTTTACGACAAAAGTGTCTTAATCAAATTTATAGGAAATTAAAATATCTACAACTTTTATTGAAAGCGTTTTTCTCTACAGAGCCTAGTTTAGCGTGAAAGAGTGATTTTCCGTATTTTGAAGCCAAAACAGGTCGATTTTCGTTTTGCGTCTTTCATATATGACTAAAATTAGGTTATGTTTTTGAGGTTAGTTTTTTTGTTTATTTCTAATGTTTTATTACTAATGTTAGGTTATATTGTTTAAATTACTTGCATTGGCAAGAGAAAGTTGTGTGAGTGTTTCACACCAAATTTTTTAAATAAATTTTCATATTTTATCTTCGCATAATTAAATTTCATATTTACAAATATAAAATACGGTATCGTGAAAAATCACTACACGTAACCAGAATTGGTACGCTCATAACTTCTACTAGCCAAAAAAATTAACCTACATCAGCGAAAATTATATGTAACAAATTTTTGCATTTTAAAATTACCTAGTTCTAATTACTATAATGTAATATTTGTTTAATTTTACTTTCTCTTTCGCTTAATGAAAATATAGGAAGGGATTATTGTTTTCATGCCGATTTTACCAATTCGAAATTGTTTTAATGCTGATTTAATTCGTAACATTCACACGACATTCTCTTAACAATATAATACGAAAAACATTACTTAACTTTAATCTAACCCACCGGGTTGGTATAGAGGTAAAGTCGTCGCCAAAATCAGCTGTTTAACAGGTGATTTTGGAGATGAAGGTTCCTGGTTCAAATCCTAGTAAAGGTAGTTACTTTTATACGGATTTGAATACTAGACAGTGGTTACCGGTGTACTTTAATGGTTGGGGTTCAATTAACCATACTCTCTCAGGAATGGTCGACCTGGGTCTGTACAAGACTACACCTCATTTACACGTCATACACATCATTCTAATCTCATTGGGTCATGGGGTTGCTTATTGTTCAGAACTGAACAGATTGCAACGTACAAATATTAGGAATTTTAAAAAAAAATCTAAATAGAATGACGCTTAATAAAAATCAACCTCTGTTTGATAATGCCCACTAGCCAAAAAAAATTATATTGTAAATGTAATAAATTTTCGCTTTTTAAAATTGTCTAGTTCTAATTTCTACAAAATGCTATACGAGTATAATTTTTTATTTTCACTTCCCTTTATGAATACAGGGTGATTCACGAAGATATGCAGAAACTTTAGGAGCTCATTGTACATGTAAAAATAATGAAAAAAGTTTATATAAACATGGGTCCGGAAATGCTTCGTTTTCGAGTTACGGCTAGCGAAAGTATCGCCCGGATTTCAGCTCACCAGGTGAAATGAGGTCTTCCTGAAATTGTGGTAAGATGATTAAGGGGCGAATTCAATGATTTCTTATGGTTTTTGATCTGATAAATTGAATAAAACAGGTCCCAGAACTGTAAGTTAAATAGATTTTAAGAAAACCAGTGACAAATGTAAAAAAATGGAGTGATACTTCTGGTTGACCGATTTTGATGAAAATGTTCGTGTCGGGTCCCGGTAGTGGTATGTAACTTAAGTTTCAAGTTTCAAGTTGTACGACGTTCCGTTCTTGAGGTATTCTGTTTACATACCCACAGACACACACACACATACACACACACACACACACACACACACACAGAGAGAGAGAGAGAGAGAGAGAGAACAATCGCTAAAAACATGTTTTTTGGGGCTCAGGGGTCTGAAAACGTGTAGATCCGGTGAAAACTTAATTTCGAAAATTCACATGAAAACCATACCGGTACTTTCATTCCTATATATTCATATAGGCACGAGAAAGTAAAAAAATGTTTAAATAATTAACAAAATCGTAGGGGTCAGTCGAGTGTTTTCGCTGTTATCGAGGAGGTGAATCGCTAAAATTTTCGATTTAATTTTATTTCCTCAAAGACGTAAACCCACCGGGTTGGTCTAGAGGTAAAGTCGTCGCCAAAATCAGCTGTTTAACAGCTGGTTTTCGGAGACGAAGGTTCCTGGTTCAAATCCTAGTAAAGGTAGTTACTTTTATACGGATTTAAATACTAGACAGTGGTTGTTGGTGTACTTTGATGGTTGGGGTTCATTAACCATACTCTCTCAGTCTGCACAAGACTACAACTCATTTACACGTCATACACATCATCCTCATCTCATTGGGTCATGGGGTTGCTTATTGTTCTAAATTGAACAGATTCCAACGTACACACATTAGGGATTAAAAAAAAATAAAAGACGAAGAAAACACTAACAAACAGGCGTAGTTACACATTTATAAAAATTATATTTTTGGCTTCAGGATTTACAAAACAATAAAAAAGAAATAAATGTCAAAAAAACTGTTAAAATCCACAAAATATCAATAGGAATACTATCGAGGTTATTGAACCGGAATGTCAATGAATACATATTTTTCTGGCGAAATAAAAATGAATATTAAAAAAAAATCAAGACAATATACAGTTATTTAATATTAATAAACCACAGTCCAGTAGTAATGAGATTCGGTTTTTACGAATGCAACAATATTCATTATTCATAAAAGCCTACACGATTGCTCTAATCGAATCGATGACGTCACAATACGAGTACAAAATCATTTATGTCAAGGAACATTACAAGTAAGGCTGGGCGCACATGGTCCGTGCGATGCACGGATGTTATGTCCGGGCGCTCTGTTATTTCTGTCTTGTACTCCCCTATTTACTCATAAAAAAGCGGTCTTTTTTGACTTATTGAAGATAGCCAGCTTTATTTAAGTTATCGGACACAATTTTCAGACAGCTTGACCTAAAGTTGTTAGTTTTAGCAATTTTTACTAATCTAAAAAAAGCATTTGACCAATTAGATAACCCAATTTTATTACGGAAATTAAAATACTACGCGTATCAAACACTTTCCTGCAATAGCTCTGTAAAATTGATCGAGTCGTTTCTTAAAAACCGATCACAGTGTAAGGAGATTGATGGACCCAAAACGGGTTCATTTAAATCAAACTGTAAATTTTCTACTAGCGGAATACCACAGGGGTATATTCTTGTCCCTCTATTGAGACTTATATTTATTAAATAAATTAATAAATTTATAATTAAATTAATTAAAATCTCCATATTTTCTATCAAATTTCGTTACTGTAATGTTTGCTGATGACAAGAGCAGCAAAAACGGCAACTAATAACCTAATAAACAGAATGTGTAAATGGTTCTCTTGTAATAAATTATAATTATATATAAACAAAACTAACTACATTCAATTTCCTGTTACTTCACATCTGATAACTCTGGTACCAAGTATCGTTTTGAAAGGAAATATTTGAAAAGGGAACGGACACCTAGGTCTTAGCGTTTACGTAGATGAGAACCTAACCTGGAAATCACATAGAGTACCTATTGAACCGTCTTCGCTCAGTGTGCTTTATTTTGCAAAATCTCCGGAACATCTTGTCGGAATAAGACAAATATTACATATTTTGCGTTATTCCACTCTGTACTCAGGTATGGGGTTACGCAGGGGGGGCAACTCAACCGAACAAAGATTTTTCACATACAAAAATACCCAGTTAGAATTATCTCAAACATCCCAAGCCATTTCTTGCCAAATATTGTTTGTTAAATACAATGTTCTCTTCTTACCGTCTGTTTATTTAAAACATTTTAAAATTCACGAAAAAGGAAATTCACACAGTGTTATTTACAAAAAATAAGTACATTCATAACAATGAAACTCGCCACAACGATGACTACAGAATTGAAAAAGATATAACTTTAAAGTTCTTGAAAGGAATTCACTACCGTTCGGATTTTAAACAAATTACCATCTAAAATGAGATTCCTTAATTTATAAAACTGTGATCGGGAAGAAAAAGGGTTTTTTTAAATAAAACATCTACTATATTCTGATCAGGAGTTCTTAAATTATCTTATAAATAATGCTCTTCAAATGTAATCTGTGTAGAATTAAATACAGACTTCTTCAGCTGATAATGGAAGGAAAGATAGCAGGAAAGCGCCGGCCGGGTAGAAGGAAAGCGTCCTGGCTGAAGAATTTGAGAGATTGGTTTGGTCTCAACTCCACGTCACTGTTCCGAGCAGCTGTTTCGAAAGTTAGAATAGCAATGATGATCGCCAACCTCCGACGCGGAGACGGCACTTGTAGAAGAAGAAGATAGTTATAAAATATATTAAATTGATTTTATCTGCCTATTGAGCTCAAGAAATTATATATGATTTTTTTTTTTTTATAATTACTAATTGAAGTTGTAGAAGTGTCTGCGTTGCGTCTGCCACGTACCATTGATCTTGATCGAATGGGAGACCGGACCATTGTTACATTCTGTTTTTTAGTTCCAATAGATTCCTGTTCAAAATTTTATTTGTTGGTTTTAAAATTGTTAATATATTTAATTTAGTTTCTTAATTCATCCATGTTTTGATGCTATCTTATTGTCTTTTATAAAAAATCCATATAATTAAAATTATTTATTTAATTATCTATTCAACCCACCGGGTTGGTCTAGAGGTAAAGTCGTCGCCAATATCAGCTGTTTAACAGCTGATTTTCGGAGATGAATGTTCCTGGTTCAAATCCTAGTAAAGGTAGTTACTTTTATACGGATTTGAGAGCTAGACAGTGGTTACCGGTGTACTTTGATGGTTGGGGTTCAATTAATTATACTCTCTCAGGAATGGTCGACCTGAGTCTGTACAAGACTACACCTCATTTACACGTCATACACATCATCCTCATCTCATTGGATCATGGGGTTGCTTATTGTTCTCAATTGAACATATTGCAAGGTACACATATTAGGAATTTAAAAAAAAAAAATTATCTATTCATTTGTTTTTCTGAATGGCTTCACTTGAATCATCTGGCTTCTGGATTACTATTATTAATATTAAATATTTTTATAAAATTTTGGTTTCATATACTTAATTTCTGTTATGGAATATTAAGATATTAAATATAAATTAATCATCTTGATGTTTAATGATTAATTATTTAAAATATTTCTCTTTTAAAAATCCAACAATTAACTATTTGATCTACGATGTTATGTAGAATAGATTGCTATTCTACATGCGGATGATAGGTCACCTCCGCAAGGAGTAAAAGAGAAGCTAACATTTTATAAATCTTTACAAAAATTCAATTTTGAAACGTCCTATTCTGTCATTTCTACATTAATAATAATTTTAAATACTAGTCAATGTCAGTTGTAAGATCGTGGACAGACGTCAAACTCTACCCTTTCCGTCTCCCCTGAAATCATAAACTAACCCCTACCTTAAATTATACCTTTAGTCCACGTTCAGTAAAATGCATGCCTTCCCCTCACCAAGATAATAGGCCTCCCACAAAACTGAAAAAAGGCCACTGAAAAATAAAATAAAATAAAAGAGCCGCTCTTAAACCCACTTGTCCCTTAATTTAAATTTTCCACAAATAACTTCTAAAAATAAATTACCTCCTTTCAAGTCCCAGTTCCAATGTCCCACGAACCAGAATCCTATTTCCTATTTAAACTATAAAATTCCCCCTAAATTTCTTGAGGTTGCAATTATTCTGTTATATTGTTCCCCGAGCGACCAGGTGTTCCTTAACACGATGTCGCCATCATAGGGCTTCTTAGCCCTCTCAACCAGGATTCAGGATTCAGGATTCAGGACAGACGTACAGGTGGCCATCTTGCATCTTGTAGTAACGGCCCACGGATACCCGAGGAAACCAAATGGGCGGTACCAAAGCACGAGACGAATTTTTGCGTAACAACTATTCCTAAATACGGGATTTGTTAAATTTATTTAGACTATATCGTCCACGTACTAAACATCTATTAAACCTTATTTCTGGATATTTTATCAATGGTAGCCTATTTATTTAAATGAGTTATTTTTTTTGTTAAGTTATTTTTACTTTCTCTTGCCTATATGAATATATAGGAAGGAAAGTATTGTTTTCATGTCGATTTTAAGAAATCCACTCTTCACCGGATCTATACGTTTTCAGACCCCCTAAACCCAAAAAACATGTTTTAGCGATTGGTCTGTGTGTGTGTGTGTGCGCGCGCGCGTGTGTGTGAGTGAGTGTGTGTGTGTGTGTGTGTGTGTGTGTGTGTGTGTGTGTGTGAACAGAATATCTCAAGAACGGAACATCGTACGAACTTGAAACTTAAAATTTAAGTTACATACCACTACCGGACCCGACACGAATATTTTCATCAAAATCGGTCAACCGGAAGTAGTAGTTTATTCGTATAATTTTTCACTTTTTTGCGATTTTCTCAAAAACTGGTCCTACGATTTTTTTAAAAATCGCCTGGATTACTCAATTTTTTATTCTCTACAAGATAGGGTAGGCGTCAGGTTTGCTGAAATTCTGCGTGAGGCTGTTTTTACGTAAAAACATATTCTTTTTAAGATTGCGGCTTTAATATGCATTTTAGCGCAAAACGTTATATAATAAAAGTTGTAGAAAATATAAAATTCTACAACTTTTATTCCAAACATTTTTTTGTATAACGCTTAGTTTAGCGGTAATTAGCAATTTTCTGTTTTTTTCTCACGAAAACGTGTGAAAAATCTATTTTTTTAAGATTTTGGGTTTAGAATGCATTTTACGACAAAAGTGTATAAAATAAAATTTATAGGAAATGAAGAGATCTACAACTTTTATTTTAAGCATTTTTTTGTACAGTGCCTAGTTTAGCGTGAATGAGCGATTTTCCGTATTTTTAAGCTAAACTGAGGTCGATTTTAATTTTGCGTATTTCACTAATGTTTTTTGAGGTTAGTTTTTTGTTCATTTCTAATGTTTTAATACTAATGTTAGGTTTATTGTTAATTATTTGCATTGGCAAGAGAAAGTTGTGTGAGTGTTTCACACCAGATTTTTTTTTTTTTTAATTGGTTAAGTTATTAACCAAATTGGGTTAAATTATTTTTTTAAATAAATTGGTAACGTTATTTATTTTTGGTTAAGTTGTTTATTTATTTATTTTTTTTTTGGTTTAGTTATTGGTTAAGTTATTTATTTTTGATTACAACTAGTTTGTCATTTATTAAGTAATGTAATTGCAAATTACTTGTAGATTGTAGTCATTTACTTAATTGTAATTATTAGTTTTAATAATTACTTGTTATTTTAAACTTTAGTGTCATTTATTTAATTTACCCAAATCCCGAAATGCACCTTAGAAATAAGTGTCACAATATGTTTATTAATTCACACATTATTTGACTTTGCATCCATTTATTTTTCAAATCATGATTTAGAACGGAATCCAATGTTTTTATTTAGAAACTGGATTTTGTGAGAAGAAATGAATTTTTTTTAACAAAAAAACTAACTAGTATTTTAAAATTCTTTACAAAGAAAGTAACATTGAAACAAAAAGAAATTAGAATTCTAAAGAAGTCACCGTACTATATACATGATTATCTTATACCGTATTTGAACAGAAGAAGAAAAATAAAACCGAGCCAAAATAATAAAAAATAATTGAAAAGCAGTTTTTACACAAAATAAAACAAAACCAAAGAAAACAAGTCACAGAAAAAATTAAAATAACAAAGTGTAAAAAAATAAAGATCAGAATCGAGTACAAATAATAAAAAAACCAGTAACTTTATAGATAGGCCTGTCTCTACACCGGTGTCATTTAAAGTAGGCAATTAATAAACAACGCGACCTTTTATAGGCCACGACACAAACACTACGAGATGGTTTTAGATATAACACGTGAATTTAAGATTTGCCCCTGTCCTTGATAAATGGACAGGGGTTGCTTAAGAAAAACACAAAAATCTGGTGTGAAACACTCACACAACTTTCTCTCGCCAATGCAAATATTTAACAATATAATCTAACATAAGTAATAAAACATTAGAAATAAACAAAAAACTAACCTCTAAATATATAACCTTATTTTAATCATGACTGAAAGACGCAAAATGAAAGCCAAACTCAGTTCAGCTTAAAAATACGGAAAATCACTCTTTCTCTCTAAACTAGGCTCTGTAGAGAAAAATGCTTTAAATAAAAGTTGTAGATCTTTTTATTTCCTATAAAATTAATTATATACACTTTTATCGTAAAATGCACACTAAGGCCGAAATCTTAAAAAAAAATAGATTTTTCACACGTTTTCGTGAGAAAAAAACAAAAAATCGCTAATTACCGCTAAACTATCCGTTATACAAAAAAAATGTTTGAAATAAAATTTGTAGAATTTTTAATTCTCCACATTTTTTATTATATAAATTTTACCGCTTAAATGCATATTAAAGCCGCAATCTTAAAAAAACTATTGTTTTACGTAAAAACAGCCTCACCAAGAATTTGAACAAACATGGCGCCTACCCTATCTTGTAAAGCATAAAAAATTAAGTAATTGAGGCGATTTTTAAAAAAAATCGTAGAACCAGTTTTTGAGAAAATCGCAAAAAAGTGAAAAATTACACGAATAAACTACTATTTCCGGTAGACCGATTTTGATGAAAATGTTCGTGTCGGGTCCGGTAGTGGTATGTAGCTTAAGTTTCAAGTTTCAAGTTTGTACGATGTTCCGTTCTTGGGATATTTTGTAAACGGACACACACCAATCGCTAAAAGCATGTTTTTTGGGTTCAGGGGGTCTGAAAACGTATAGATCCGGTGAAAACTCGACTTCAAAAAATCGCAATGAAAACACTACTTTCCTTCGTATGTATTCATATAGACAAGAGAAAGTAAAATTTGGTGACAATTATTCCTTTTTCCTTTACTGTGTAACAATGCATAATATGTGACCGTCCAAATGATACTTTCTCTTGCCAATATGAATATATAGGAAGGAAAGTATTGTTTTCATGTCGATTTTTCGAAATCGAGTTTTCACCGGATCTATACGTTTTCAGACCCCCTGAACCAAACAAAACACGTTTTTAGCGATAGGTCTGTGTATGTGAACAGTATATCTCAAGAACGGAACATCGTACGAACTTGAAACCTGAAACTTAAAGTTACATACCACTACCGGACCCGACACGAACATTTTCATCAAAATCGGTCAACCGGAAGTAGTAGTTTATTCGTGTCATTTTTTATTTTTTTCGATTTTCTCAAAAACTGGCCCTACGATTTTTTTAAAAATCGCCTGGTTTACTAAATTTTTTATGCTTTACAAGATAGACTAGGCGCCATGTTTGCTGAAATGTTTGGTGAGGCTGTTTTCACGTAAAGAAACTTTTTTTTTTTAAGATTACGGCTTTAATATGCATTTTAGCGCAAAATTTATAAAATAAATATGTAGAGAATTTAAACTGCTACAACTTTTATTTCAAACATTTGTTTTGTAAAACGCTTAGTTTAGCGGTAATTAACAATTTTCGGTTTTTTTCTCTCAAAAACGTGTGAAAAATCGATTTTTTGTAAATTATAATTAATATTTAATTTAAATTTAATTTTTTATTAATTTTTTGAAGATTATAATAAGATTATTTTTTTTGCAGCCTTAGTATATATTTTACGACAAAAATGTATATAATAAAATTTATAGGAAATTAAAAGACCTACGATTTTTATTTACAGCATTTTTCTCTACAGAGCCTAGTTAAGCGTGAAAGAGTGATTTTCGGTATATTAAAGCCAAACTGAGGTTGATTTTCATTTTGCGCGTTTCACTCATGATTAAAATAAGGTTATGTTAATTGAGGTTAGTTTTTTGTTTATTTCTAATGTTGTATTACTAATGTTAAATTATATTGGTCATTATTTGCATTGGCAAGAGAAAGTTGTGTGAGTGTTTCACACCAGATTGGCCTGTCTCTACACCGGTGTCATTTAAAGTAGGCAATTAATAAACAACGTGACCTTTTAGGCCACGACACAAACACTACGAGATGGTTTCACATAAATAACACGTGAATTTAAGATTTGCCCCGTCCTTGATAACTGGTCGGGTCGGTTGCTTAAGAAAAACACAAAAATTGGTGAAAATTATTTCTAACGGGTGATTCAAAACGAGCGCCGGTTTTTAAACGGCTGGTAAATTTTTGTTTATCGGTTGGCAACATTGTTAGACCTCATTTCTATTTCGGAGAACATTCCGATTGACGATTCAGTTGTAGTTTCTCTTGTTCGCAGTGTAGTACTCTCGCAGTCTCTGTCTAACCATGGAGAAGTTTACTATTGCACAACGAGTGTTAATCGTCATAACATTTTACCAGAGTGGAGAGAGTTATGCGGCTACTGTCAGGCGACTTCGGAGTACTCTAGGACGTAATGAAGCACCGAATGAATCAACAGTTCGCAGGCTCATGAAAATGTTTTTTGAGACGGGTTCAACAGTCGACCTTAAAAGTTCTGGACGTTGTCGTTCTGGCCGAACTGAGCAGAACGTTGCGTTGGTTCGTGACAGTGTGGCTCTTAGCCCAGCAAAATCAATACGTCGCCGTTCTCAACAATTGGGTTTACGATGTTCTTCTGTACGGAAAATTCTTCGGTACGATCTCCAATATCACCCGTATAAAATTCAGTTTCTGCACGAGAAACAATGTTGTTGCTCCGTGAACGGTTCCAGGATCGCATCATTTCTCGTAATTCCGACCATCAATGGCCACCAAGGTCGTGTGACTTGACGCCTTGTGACTTTCATCTTTGGGGTCATCTGAAGTCATTGGTGTATGCCAATAAACCCCGAAACATCAATGACTTGAAGGAGGAAATTCGAAGGGTTATCGGGCAAATGGAAGTCGAAACTTGTCGTGCAGTAATATCCAATTTCATGGACAGAGTTGATGCGTGCCAGCGCAGTAGAGGAGGACACATGCATGACATCATTTTTCATGCATGAAATCGGAAGGTAAGATGAACTTGTTGATGTATTTATTTTCAGTTTTTCAATAAAATAAATATCTTAATTTGATATATCAAAACCGGCGCTCTTTTTGAATCACCCTATATTTCCTTTACTGTGTAAAAGTTCATAATACAGGTGATTCACGAAGATATGCAGAAACTTTGGGCGCTCATTGTACATGTAAAAGTAATGAATATTTGCAGTATACTTTATAGTAATATCTGTGAAGAGGTTCCTAGCCAAGTACAGCATCTCAGTGTTAGAACATCCACCTTATTCACCAGATCTTGCACCATGTGACTTCTACCTGTTCCCTAAGGTGAAATCTGCAATAAAAAGGACAAGATTTGAGTCTGTGAAAGGTGTAAAAGAGAAAGCGGAACGTGTCCTGAAGGAGCTGACAGAAGATGACTTCCAGCACTGTTTCCAACAATGGAAAATTCGCATGGAGCGTTGTACGGATAGAGAAGAAGTGTATATTGAAGGTGACAATAAGTGATTATCTATAAAATTAAAATAAAATTTTTACAACGTCAGTCTCGTTATTTAATAGCCACACCTCGTATAACAGCTGTCAATATAAAAACCTGTCAGAGGCAAAGCTTCAATTCGTTTACTATACACAAATACGTAACCAAATAAAAACTACAAAAAATCTTGAAATGTCAAATAAATCACCAAGAATATCACCTTCATTTAATGTAAATTTAAAATTCCGCTCAATTCTTCTTTATTTTACTTTTTTGTTGTTTTTTAAACTGCTCGTTTTAAAATTGTGAGAGAGAATCAAGTTTAACAAGCAATTTATTTTGTAAACCTGAAGTATTAGTTGTAAATAAATGAAAGCATCAGCCGTCTCTGTTACGTTGTGATTAACGCACTAACCCACAAATTGAAAGGAACCGAGTTCGATTCTTGGTTAGTGTCTAAAAATTTGTACATAATTTGTACATAATAAAACAGACAGTAATTAATGGTTAATTAATCCACTACTAACAGGTGTTTTATTAAGGACGCAACCTTGATTATAAGAAGATAGAAGTAATACATCGGTAAATTTTCTGTCCTCCAGTCGGTATGTTGGCAACAGTGTACTCAAGGGCAACTATCTAAGACAGTTAAATGTTCTAGTCAAGCATTAGTGTGGTGACAGCAGTCGTTTCGTTATATTGTGTCAGCAATGGTTTTTTTCCAAGGAAGAACGCGTGTTTATTGTAGAGACTTTTATAGCGAGTAAATTTTACAAATGTGTGCAAGATAAGTTTCAGTTCAAAATTTCCCCGTTCTGCTGTTACAAATAAATCGTCAATATTGCGTTTGATAAATAAATTCCGTAGAACTGGGAGTGTATTAGATGAGAAACCACCTCGCTAGCAAACAAAGTTAACCGCGGAAGTTCTCCAAGATTTGAAAAATCGTTTGACTCAATTACCTTAAAAATCGCTTTATCGCATATTAAAGCCGCAATCTTGTTGTTGTTGTTTAGGTCATCAGCCGAAAGGCTGGTTTGAACCTGTAGAGGTTTTACTAAGTAAAACGAGGAGTCAGGTGGTTTACCATTGCCAACACTCACTGAGTTGAAAGAGTATGCTTATCAGCATGCCAGGCCCTCCAAAAAGCACTCACTTTCCACCCTGCAAATGACACCTTCATTTCATTCACCACAGGTTCTGGCTGTATAATGAAATTCATTACTTTCAGAGGAGATAACTCTGATTAGTGTCACAGTACACCTCTACCTTTTCTGTTCTTAAATAGTTCAGTCATATAAGTGGCTGACTATGTGATAAGAACCAGAACTATTTTTTTTTAGCCCTGGACCAAACAGATAGAGTGCAATTAAAATAACACTCCACCTGCCCGTTTTGGGCATTTTTAATTCCTAATGTCCATAATAGGCAGGTGGAGTGTCAAATTATTTACACTCAATCTGTTAGTTGCAGAGCTAAAATAAATAGTTCTGTTTCTTATCACATGGTCAGCCAATTAAATGACTGAATCATTTAACAACAGAAGAGGTAGAGGTGTACTGTGACACTAATCAGAGTTATCTCCTCTGAAAGTAATGAATTTTATTATACAGCCAGACCCTGTGGTGAATGAAGTGAAGGTGTCATTTGCAGAGTGGAAAATATGTGCTTTTCAGAGGGCCCGGCATGTTGATAAGTATACTTTTCCACTCAGTGAGGAAGGCATGGTAAACCACCTCACTCCTCGATTTACTTAGTAAAACCTCTACAGGTTCAAACCACCCTTTCGGCTGATGACCTAAACAACAATTCCTAATACAAGGTGATTCACGAAGATATGCAGAAACTTTGGGAGCTCATTGTACATGTAAAAATAATGAAAAAAGTTTATATAAACATGGGTCCGAAAATGCTTCGTTACCGAGTTAAGGCTAGCGAAAGATTTCGCCCGGATTTCAGCTCACCAGGTGAAATGAGGCCTTCCTGAAATTCTGGTAAAGTAGATTCAAGGGGCAAATTCAATTGTTTCTTATAGTTTTTGACCTGATAAATTTAATAAAAAAGATTGTAGAACTGTAGGTTAAGTAATTTTTGAGAAAACCAGTGTCAAATGCAAAAAATTGAGTGAAAAAACACATTTTTTCATATTTGGGCAACAATAACTTTGTTATTTCATCAAGAAACAGATAAAAATTTTGAATAAACCTTTTTTTTCTTATTTCTTATTGTCTACGTTGCAATCTGTTTAATTGAGAACAATAAGCAACCTCATGACCAAATGAGATGAGGATGATGTGTATTAAGTGTAAATGAGGTGTAGTCTTGTACAGACTCAGGTCGACCATTCCTGAGAGAGTATGGTTAATTGAACCCTAACCATACTTTTCCACTTAGTAAGACAATTGTAAACCATCTCACTCCTCGTTTTACTTATTAAAGCCTCTAGAGGTTCAAACCAGGCTATTCGGCTGATGACGTAAATAACAAACTTTTCACGAGAAATTCATTGAGGTTTGCCGACAATCTTAGTAGTACAGCAAAAACCTGCCCATACTGTCAGGTGGAGTGTCAAATTATTTACACTCAATCTGTTAGTTGCAGGGCTAAAATAAATAGTTCTGTTTCTAATCTCACGGTCAGCCAATTAAATGACTGAATCATTTAACAACAGAAGAGGTAGAGGTGTACTGTGACTAATCACAGTTATCTCCTCTGAAAGTAATGAATTTCATTAAACAGCCAAACCCTGTGGTGAATGAAGTGAAGGTGTCATTTGCAGAGTGGAAAATATGTGCTTTTCAGAGGGCCCGGCATGCTGATAAGTGTACTTTTCCACTCAGTGAGGAAGGCAATGGTAAACCACCTCACTCCTCGTTTTACTTAGTAAAACCTCTACAGGTTCAAACCAGCCTTTCGGCTGATGACCTAAACAACAGCAAAAACAAAAGCGTGGAAAGATAACCGATATAAAATTAAACTGTAACTGACATCTGACAGATCAATAGAAAACCACAAAAGTTGAGATGGGAGGAAATGAGTAAGAAGAGGCGCAAAAGAGAAGATTCAATCGAAATGAGAGAGAGGAAATAGAGGTGCCATTAACCTTTTTCACAACAAAACCACAAAATCCCCTCTTGTGGGCTTACACTATTATACAGGCTTATATCTTTATTCTATATAAAACTTACTAGGTGTCAATGAAGCTCTTTAAATACCGTATTATTCCGAAAACAAGCCGCACCCGAATTTAAGCCGCATCGGAAAAATTACGATCAAACCTAGGAAATAAATTTCAAGTACAGAACTTGTATGTTTTTGAAAGTATTTTATTTTTTAAGAAGAAAATACCGTACAAACAAAATACACTTACTACTTAATTAGCATTTAGAAGTTTTTGTTTATTTTTTGTTCAATGCCGAACACAAAAATTCATCTACATTATTTGTGTTTTCTTCCTGCTTCTTTGGTGAATGTCTTTTCCGCGTTTTTACCCAAAAAGTAGCGCAGGACTTGCGATACCAATAATTCGAAATTGGTATCGCAAGTCCTGCGCTACTTTTTGGGTACTTGTATATACAAAGTACCCTTAACCTATAACATCACTCATGGCGATGTATAAAATACAACAAAAAACAAATAATCGGCTAAAAAATAAAATGAAATATAAGAAAACTGCTAGCAAACTTTATGCTGTAACACCAAACTGATAAAAATGACTGTACACGCACTACGTAAGGAGTGCGTCTCTCTCCCCCTCCCACCCTCTCTCTCTCTCTCTCTCTCTCTCTATTCATACCTACTTATGCTTAATAAGAAACGATTATTATTATTAAAGCGCGAATGCAAGCCGCAGGTTAAATTATGGAACCGATTTTTAGGAAAAAACTGCGGCTTGTATTCGGAACAATACGGTATTTCTACTTACTCAGCATGGGAACATTAAATTTAAGAGCCCCTTACAAGCCCAAACAAACTTGGTATACGAGGTGCGGCTATTAAATAACGAGACTGTCTTTGTAAAAAAAAAATCTTTTTTTTTATTTGTTTGTTTAAGGTCGCATCAACAATAAAGTCATTAGCGATCACAATTACATAACAATCTTAAATTAACAAAATTTGAATTAAAATGTCTTCGAGTGAACAAAATTTGAACTAATAAAAAAAATTTACAAAAAAAAATTACAAAAAAAATCACAGAAAAAAAATTATAAAAAAAATAAATAAAAATAAAAAAAAAATTTTTAAGAAACGCTATTATTTAACAATGATTCAAATAAAAAATGAACTAAAAATAAAAAATAAAAAAAATTACAGACATTACTGTTACAAATAAAAGCGTGGCGCATTTTTATTGTAAAATATTCGTTGTACAAAAATGCGCCACGCTTTTATTTGTAACAGTAGTCTGTAATTTTTTTTGTAATTTTTTTTATTTTTTCTTTTTAGTTCATTTTTTATTTGAATCATTGTTAAATAATAGCGTTTCTTAAAAATTTTTTTTTTATTTTTATTTTTTTTATAATTTTTTTTCTGTGATTTTTTTTGTAATTTTTTTTTGTAAATTTTTTTTATTTTTTTCTTTTTAGTTACTTTTTTTAAGTAATTGTTAAATTAAAGCGTTTTTTAAATTTTTTAAATTTTTTTTGAAAAAAAAATTTTTTCAAAAATTTTTTTTGAAATTTTTTTGTAATTTTTTTTTCCAAACACCTATTGTCATCGAAGATAAACAAGTGTGCAAAGTTTGATTCATATTGATACGGTAGAAGTATTAAAATTTTAAGTTGCCAGATTTGATGGATCCAAGAGTAAGTTATTTTGTAATGATAAAAGCGTTTAAAAAAAATTTTTGTGTAAATTTTTTTTTATGACAGCGTATTGTCATCGAAGATAAACAAGTGTGCAAAGTTTCATTCATATTGATACGGTAGAAGTATTAAAATTTTAAGTTGCAAGATTTTATGGATCCATGAGTAAGTTAAATAAAAGCGTTTAAAAATGACTAGAAGTGTAAACAAAATTTGGATTAAAATACATTGTGTAACTGTAAGTCCGTAAGGTATAAAACCACATTCTGTATACTCTTGATGTCAGTCAGCATGATTTTCGTATTTTGTGTTAAGTTATACTTTTCACGTAGATTACGTAATCCCGGACATTTTATCAGTAAGTGTAGTATCGTTGCAAAAATAAAAGGTCGGTGCATCAGTCTTTTGAAGGAGGTATTTGTGTGTGAGACTAGAATGCCCAATTCGTAGGCGTGTTACAAGTACTTGATTTTGACTGCTACTTTGTGGTATTAATACAATTTTATTTTATACATAATCACTTAATGTCACCTTCAATATACACTCCTTCTCTATCCCTTCAACGCTCCATGCAAATTTTCCATTGTTGAAAACAGTGCTGGAAGTCATCTTCTGTCAGCTCTTTCAGGACACGTGCCGCTTTCTCTTTTACAGCTTCCACAGTCTCAAATCTTATCCCTTTTAATGCAGATTTCACCTTAGGGAACAGATAGAAGATAATAACATGTGATGAAACGTGGGTTTTTACTTATGATCCGGAAACGAAGCGCCAATCCATGCACTGGAAGAGTCGAACTTCACCGAGAGCCAAAAAAGCTCGAATGAGCAAGTCAAAATTTAAAGCAATGATGATTGTTTTTTTGATATCCATTGGATTGTGTACCTTCACTGGGTTCCTGAAGGTCAAACAATTACTCAATATTACTACCTTGAGGTACTTTCTGAACTACGTCAAAGAGTAAGGAAAAAACGCCCCGAAATGTGTAAGGACAAATCATGGGTTTTCCACCAAGACAATGCGCCAGCTCATTCCGCGTTATCTGTCAAGAGGTTCCTAGCCAAGTACAGCATCTCAGTGTTAGAACATCCACCTTATTCACCAGATCTTGCACCATCTAACTTCTACCTGTTCCTTAAGGTGAAATCTGCATTAAAAGGGACAAGATTTGAGTCTGTGGAAGCTGTAAAAGAGAAAGCGGAACGTGTCCTGAAGGAGCTGACAGAAGATGACTTCCAGCACTGTTTCTTTCAATGGAAAATTCGAATGGAGCGTTGTAGGGATAGAGAAGGAGTGTATATTGAAGGTGACAATAAGTTCTTATGTATAAAATATTAAAATTAATTTTTTTACGTCAGTCTCGTTATTTAATAGCCATACCTCCTATATATAAATTTTCGTGGAGGGAAAATAAGTAGGTATCAAAATAAAATCAATCAGTTCGTTACCAAAGTCACAAAAAATTGGAAGACTTAGATTTTTGATCGCATTTTCCTCAAAATTATAATTTTGTAATATAACACATTCATCCGCTAAGATCTTCAAATACTAGAGCAAATAAAAAAAATTCAAAGAATATTAAAATTTCCTAATTCTTTACTTAAATACAAAATCGCAGTAACAAATAATCATGACTACCATTTAAAAATAAACAAAAACAAAAAAAACTAAAACCTTTATTGAGAAAAAACCTGTAATGCATTCTAATTTTCACACAAAAAACTGTATAATACGTTAAATAATAATAATAATAATAATAATAATAATAATAATAATAATAATAATAGAAAAATTAAATAAGAAATGTAAACAACATTTATTTTCTTAACACAAAAATAAATTAACAAAGAAAACATAAATATTTGAAAACAAAAGCATCTTTAAAAAAACGGAAACAAAAGCCTAAGCGTACCATATTACAAATAATTCACCGTATATTTTTTTCTGTTGATTAGTTCCAAATTTTAATTGGGTTTGTTTGTTTTCTTTTCAAAATTACTGATTTATAAAAAAAAACAATGTATAGACATTGAAAAATATTACATTTTGAATATTCATGTGACGAGGATAATATATATATACATCTTTAATTTGTGTACGTTGCAATCTGTTCAATTCAGAACAATAAGCAACCCGATGACCCAATGAGATGAGGATGATGTGTATGACGTGTAAATGAGATGTAGTCTTGTACAGACCCAGGCCGACCATTCCTGAGAGAGTATGGTTAATTGAAACCCAACCATCAAAGTACACCGGTAACCACTGTCTAGCACTCAATTTCGTATAAAAGTAACTACCTTTACTAGGATTTGAACCAGGAACTTTCGTCTGAAAATCAGCTGTCAAACAGCTGATTTTGGCGACGACTTTACCTCTAGACCAACCCGGTGGGTAATCAAAATCCAATGCAGTTTTTCTTTGTTTTTAATGTAACCACCTTGAAAAACTATTTCAAATTGATATACACATTAAAAATTAACAAGTAAACGTAGACTTGACAAAAGAGGAAAGATGTTGATTATAAAAATTACGCAGATTTTTTTAAAATAAGGTTAAAGGTCAATGTTCTGGAAAGGGCAGATAAAAATAATGGGCCATTTATACACAGATTGATAATAATGAAGATAAATTAATGCAGAGTAATTAAAATATTTCATTACAAAATAAAAGCAAACTAAATAAAAATACTACACTACATTATTATCTTTATGCCATACAAATAATTATATTCTTATAAACAAATTATGAATAATAACCATTGAGAAATTATAATATAGTTTACGCATTATATAAATTTCATGTGAATCAATGAAGACAAATATATTATGGCCTACATCCGACATTTAATTAACTAACGAATATCGAGTCATTGACAAAGTACAAACCACAGGAGGCTCACAAACAATTCTTACAAAAATCTAATTTTTTATTGAAACGAACAGATTGAGTGTAAATAATTTATACATTCAATATCTTTGTTACAGGGCTAAAATAAATAGTACTGTTTCTTATCACATGTTCAGCCAATTATATGACTGAATCATTTACGAAACAAAAGAGGTAGAGGTGCAAAAGACACTAATCAAAGTTGTCTTCGCTTAAAGTAATGGATTTCATTATACAGCCAGACCCTGTGATGAATGAAATGAAGGTGTCATATGCAGAGTGGAAAATATATGCTTTTCAGAAGGCCCGGCATGCTGAAAAGCGTACTTTTCCACTCGGTGAAGAAGGCAATTGTAAACCATTTCACTCCTCGATTTTGTTGTTTAGGTCTTCAGCCAAAAGGCTGGTTTGACCTGTAGAAGTTTTACTAAGTAAATCGAGGAGTGAGGTGGTTTACAGATGCCTTCCTCACTGAGTGGAAAAGTACACTTATCAGCATGCTGGGTCCTCTGAAAAGCATCTACTTTCCACCCTGCAAATGACACCTTCACTTCATTCACCATAGGGTCTGGCTGTATAATGAAATTCATTACTTTCGGAGGAGACAACTCCGATTAGTGTCTTTAACACCTCTACCTCTTTTCTTCTTAAATGATTCATTCATTTAATTGGCTGACCATGTGATAAAAAACAGAACTATTTATTTTAGCCCTGCAACGAACAGAATGAGTGTATAAATTATTTACATTCAATCTGTTCGTTGCAGGGCTAATATAAATAGTTCTGTTTCTTATCACATGGTCTGCCAATTAAATGACTGAATCATTTAAGAAGAGAAGAGGTAAAGGTGTAAAAAACACTACTAATTAGAGTTGTCTCCTCTGCAAGCAATGAATTTTATTATTCAGCCAGATCCTGTGGTGAATGAAGTGAAGGTGTCATTTGCAGAGTGGAAAATACGTGCTTTTCAGACAGCCCGGCATGCTGATAAGCGTACTTTTACACTCGGTGAGGAAGGAAACTGTAAACGTCCACACTCCATAATATACTTAGAAAAACCTTTAAAGGTTCAAACCAGCCTTTTGGCTGATGACCTAAACAACAACACAATTATTTAGGAGAAAGTAAAAATTGTTAATGTCACCGCCACCCCTTCTCATAAATCATTTACTGTGTTGCCGGCCTTCAATACTTCTTCCGGCCTTTGTCGGCGCGGTAGGCCCTTTGACGGCGTCCCGACAAACCTTTCGACTCCCCACCGACAGAGGCCTTTGTCATCAAGGCCGAGTCAGTCGCCGTTCTCTACCACAGTGCTCTCGGCGACTGTATAAAGAACGCTGCAATGAGCCGAGCGATTCAATTCCGATCAAGACTCCGAGAGATTCACTTCACACTAAGACAGAAGAAGACGAGCCCAGCCGAGACCGACCGCACCATCCCTGGTCTACGCTACCGGTGGCGGACGCTACATTCCCGCACCGGTCAGCCTTCGCCGGCCCGGAGAGAGCCGCCTCGGCCGCGCTATCGGCAGACGGCCTACGCCGACCCGACACTGCGGGGCTCTGGGGGCTACCACTGCCACGCTGCAGTGGGGACCCAACTGCCGCTGAGGGAAGGCTAGGCCTGAACCCGGTAGCCGAGCCGTCACTATTCGCGCTCCGCTTCCACCACGCCGGCTCGCCGCTTCCGATCCAGACAACGACAAGACGTCCACTACAGCACACGGCTGCCGGACTCCAGCGAGGACTAATCGACGACCCCGCAAGAGAGAAGATGATGCTTCCGCTCGCCGTCCCGTCACCGTAGGCCGTCGACCGCTGACGCGAGCGATGCCCACAGCGGTCCCTCGACCGAGCCTTACGCCCACCGGACCCGACGAAGCAGCCATCGACGCACTACTTCGAGAGAAGAAAATGACATCTCCGCTGGACGACGACACGCCGTGTCGCCCAGCTCCTAGACCGCCACGACGACTACGACAGACGCCTCTCTAAGACGACCACCACTTAAACGGCCCTTTTCAGAGCCACTAAACAAATAAGGTTTCCCACTTAATGTCGCCCATCCGGTGACACTACCAACAAGGAAAAGAAAAGAAAATTTCAATTTTTTTGAACCCCCAGTATCAATTTCTTTAATGAACATAACAAATGATGTTTATAAAATTCGATAATAGAGCTTTTATATAGAAGCCTAATTAGCAAAATATTGAAGACAGTAAAATTGTATTTAATTAATGATTATTGATACAGTCTTATAGAATTGACTAATAAGAATACTAAACTATTTAAGGGCAATGACCTCATTACTATTTTAATAAGGATTTCGTAAATTTTAATCCGGCCGGTACTCAAATGCTATCCTATTAGTATAACGAAACGAGGCAAACATAAAAAAGACATTTGACAGTCTTATCAGTTGTAGGTATAAGCTTTTACAATGCTACACAATGTTATTGATAACATTTAACAGGCAAATATTGGAGCCTATACAAATAGTATTCCATATAATTGTATTCCACTAAAACTAGTCCAAAACTTTATAGCAAGTTTCAAATAATTAATCTTTGTGTTTTGTTTAGGTCATCTAGACGGTCTCAAATTTTTTACTTTCTCTTGCCTATAAGAATATACAGGAAGGAAAGTATTGTTTTCATGTCGATTTTAACAAATCGAGTTTCCACCGGATCTACGCGTGTTCAGACCCCCTGAACCCAAAAAACATGTTTTTAGCGATTGGTCTGTGTGTGTGTGTGTGTGTGCGTGAGTGCGCGCGCGCGTGTGTAAACAGACTATCTCAAAAACGGAACATCGTACGAACTTGAAATTTGAAACTTAAGTTATATACCACTACCGGACCCGACACGAACATTTTCATCAAAATCGGTCAACCCGAAGTAGTAGTTTATTGGTGTAATTTTTCACTTTTTTACGATTTTCTCAAAAACTGGTCCTTCGAATTTTTTAAAAATCGCCTTGTTTACTAAATTTTTTATGCTCTACACGATAGGGTAGGCGCCATGTTTGCTGAAATTCTTGGTGAGGGTGTTTTACGTCAAAACATTGTTTTTTAAGATTACGGCTTTAATATGCATTTTAGCGCGAAAATGTACTATATAATAAAAGTTGTAGAGAATTTAAAATTCTACAACTTTTATTTTAAACATTTTTTGTATAACGCTTAGTTTAGCGGTAATTAGCGGTTTTATGTTTTCCGCACGAAAACGTGTGAAAAATCGATTTTTTTAAGATTTCGGCCTAAGTATGCATTTTACGACAAAAGTGTATATAATAAAATTAATAGAAAATTAAAAGATCTACAACTTTTATTTAAAACATTTTTCTCTACAGAGCCTAATTTAGCGTAAAGAGTGATTTTCTTTATTTATAATTTTCCTTACAAGTCAAACTGATGTCGATTTTCATTTTGCGTCTTTCCCTCATGATTAAAATTAGGTTATGTTCATTGAGGTTAGTTTTTTGTTTATTTCTAATGTTAGGATTATTGTTAATTATTTGCATTGGCAAGAGAAAGTTGTGTAAGTGTTTCACACCAGATTTTTTTTAAATTGCAAGAAATATGTTAAAAGGTAAACGTCATACAAGATCAATTAATTATGAACAAAACAAAAAAAAAAATCTGTAAGAGATCTTGAAAAATGCCTATGTTATAAATAAATTTATATAAAATTCATAAACAGGCTATTTATTTACGTTTAGGATGAATCATTTTTTGTTTAGCTGTATTTTTAAAAGCGTTTTTCAACAATAAAATAAAAAATCTGGTGTGAAACACTCACACAACAACTTTCTCTTGCCAATGCAAATAATTAACAATATAACCTAACATTAGTAATAAAACATTAGAAATAATCAAAAAACTAACCTCAATAAACATAACCTTATTTTAATCATGAGTGAAAGACGCAAAATGAAAATCGAACTCAGTTTGGCTTAAAAATACGGAAAATCACTCTGTCACGCTAAACTAGGCTCTGTAGAGAAAAATGCTTTAAATAAGAGTTGCAGATCTTTTTATTTACTATAAAATTATTTATATACTTGCGTCGTAAAATGCATTCTAAGGCCAAAATCTTTAAAAAAATCGATTTTTCACACGTTTTCGTGAGAAAACAACAGAAAATCGCTAATTACCGCTAAACTAAGCGTTATACAAAAAAAATGTTTGAATTAGAAGTTGTAGGATTTTATGTTCTCTACAACTTTTGTTACATTAAGTTTTGCAATAAAATGCGTATTAAAGCCGTAATCTTAAAAAAACACTTTTTTACGTGAAAACAGCCTCGCTAAGAATTTCAGCAAACATGGCGCCTACCCTATCTTGTACAGCATAAAAAATGTATTAAACCAGGCGATTTTTAAAAAAATCGTAGGACCAGTTTTTAAGAAAATCGCAAAAAAGTGAAAAATTACACGAATAAACTACTACTTCCGGTTGACCGATTTTGATGAAAATGTTCGTGTCGGGTCCGGTAATGATATGTAACTTAAGTTTCAAGTTCGTACGATGTTCCGTTCTTGAGATATTCTGTTCACACACACACACACACACACACACACACACACACACACACACACACACACTCACAGACCAAACGCTAAAAACATGTTTGTGTGGTTTGAGGGGGTCCGTTTACGTGTAGATCCGGTGAAGAGTATATAATTGTCAAAATCGACATGAAAACAATACTTTCCTTTCAATATATATTTATATAGGCAGGAGAAAATAAAAATCATTCAAATATCTTGAAAAATGCTCAAGTTACGGATAAATTAATATAAAATTAGTTAACAGGCTATTTATTTACGTTTAGGATGAATCATTTTTTGTTTGGCTGTATTTTTAAAAGCGTTTTTCAACAATAAAATAAAATAATGAATCATGTCTAAATGTAATAAAAGAGACTCATAACTCATGTCAGGAACTGTGTTACATGAGCGTATGCATGAAATTAAATTTACTACGCAAAACCCAGATTAAAATCACTGTGTAGTTTTATGTAGACGCATTTATGTGTGTGTGTGTGTGTGCGTGCGTGCGTGCGTGTGTGTGAGAGAGAGAGAGAGAGAGTATTTATTTAGTAGTAGATTTGGACAGTACGTATTTACTTTACGTTTAACAGGTTGACTCCCAAGTCAATTTTTGCAATTTTGCTTTAAAAACCCATACCTATTACTTTGTCTTGCCTACATGAATATATATGCCCAAATGAGCAGGTGGAGTGTTATTTTAATTGCACCCTATCTGTTTGGTCCAGGGCTAATAAAAAAGTTCTGTTTCTTATCACATAGTCAGCCATTTATATGACTGAACTATTGAACTATTGCAGGGCTAAAATAAATAGTTCTGTTTTTTATCACATGGTCAGCCAATTAAATGACTGAATCATTTAAGAACAGAAGAGGTAGAGGTGTACTGTGACACTAATCACAGTTATCTCCTCTGAAAGTAATGAATTTCATTATACAGCCAGACCCTGTGGTGAATGAAGTGACGGGTCATTTACAGGGTGGAAAGTGAGTGCTTTTCGGAGGGCCTGGCATGCTGATAAGCATACTCTTTCAACTCAGTAAGGAAGGCAATGGTAAACCACCTTACTCCTCGTGTTTACTTAGTAAAACCTCTACAGGTTCAAACCAGCCTTTTGGCTGTTGACCTAAACAACAACAACATATATAAAGGAAAGTATTGTTTTCATGTCGATCACAACAAATACACTCTTCACCCACTATACACGTAAATAGACCCCCTCAACCCATGAAACATGTTTTTAGGGATTGGTCTGTGTGTGTGTGTGTGTGTGTACAAAATATCTCAAGAACGGAAAATCGTACGAACTTGAAACTTAAGTTTTATACCACTACCGGACCCGACACGAACATTTTCATCAAAATCGGTCAACCCAAAGTAGTAGTTTATTCGTGTAATTTTTAAGTTTTTTGCGATTTTCTCAAAAACTGGTCCTACTTTTTTTTTTTAATCGCCTGATTTACTAAATTTTTTATGCTCTACAAGATAGGGTAGGCGCCATGTTTGCTGAAATTCTTGGTGAGGCTGTTTTCACGTAAAGAAATTGTTTTTTTTTTAAGATTGCGGCTTTATTATGGATTTCAGCGCAAAAATGTATAAAATAAAATTTGTAGAGAATTTGAAGTCCTACATCTTTTAATTCAAACATTTTTTTGTATAACGCTTAGTTTAGCGGTAATTAGCGATTTTCTGTTTTTTTCCTCACGAAAACGTATGAAAAATCGATTTGTGTGTGTGTGTATTTATTTAGTAGTAGGTTTGGAGAGTACGTATTTACTTTAGGCTTAATAATGTAGTACCAACTTTGGAATTTTTAGTTTGATCAAAACACACTGTTCTTAACGACAATAGCACAAGCAAACTACAACGAAAATTCCTCTCTTCACCACAGATGATCCCACTTTGCCAAACATGTGTCTCACTCAAGCTTCACATAAAATCTCATCTACACTTACGAGGTGTAGCTATTAAATAACGAGACTCACTTAAAAAAAAATTATTTTTATTTTATACATAATCACTTATTGTCATCTTCAATATACACTCCTTCTCTATCCCTACAACGCTCCATGTTAATTTTCGATTGTTGGAAACAGTGCTGGAAGTCATCTTCTGTCAGCTCCTTCAGGACACGTGCCGCTTTTCAGCGGTTTCTCTTTTACAGCTTCCACAGACTCAAATGTTGTCCCTTTTAATGCAGATTTCACCTTAGGGAACGAACAATATCGAACAATAACGATGTGTATTTAGGGCTAAAATAAATATTTCTGTTTCTTACCACATGGTCAGCCAATTAAATGACTGACTCATTTAAGAACAGAAGAGGTAGAGGTGTACTGTGACACTAATCAGAGTTATCTCCTCTGAAAGTAATGAATTTCATTATACAGCCAGACCCTGTGGTGAATGAGATGAAGCTGTCATTTGCAGAGCGGGAAATATGTGATTTTCAGAAGGCCTGGTATGCTGATAAGCATATTTTTCTATTCAGTGAGGAAGGCAATTGTAAAACACCTGACTCCTCGTTTTACTTAGTAAACCCTCTAAAGGTTCAAACCAGCTGTCACCACCACCCCTCCTAATTAATCATTTACTGTGTTGCCGGCCTTCAATAGTTATCCTGGCTCTTGTCGGCGCGGTAGGCCCTTTGGCGGCGTACCGACCAACCTTTCGGCTGTGCACCGACAGAGGCCTTTGTCATCAAGGCCGAACCAGTTACCGCCTCCTACCACAGCGCTCTCGTCAACTATATAAAGAGCCCTACACTGAGCAGAGAGATTCACTTCCACCAGTTTACAGCATCGACAAGACGTCTACCACGGCACACGGCTACAGAACTCCAGCGAAGACTTATCGACGACCCCACAAGAGAGAAGATGATGATTCCGCTCGCCGACCCGTCACCGTAAGCCGTCGACCGGACCGTCATCCCCCGTTGACGCGAGCGATGCCCACAGCGGTCCCTCGACCGAGCCTTACGCCCACCGAATCCGACGAAGCAGCCATCGACGCACTACTGCGAGGGAAGAAGATGACGTCTCCGCTGGACAACGACACGCCGTATCGTTTAGTTCCTCGACCGCCAGGACGACTACGACCGACACTTCCCATCAAGACGACCACCGCTTAAACGGCCCTTTTCACAGCCACCAAACAAATAAGTTTTGCCACTTAATATCGCCATCCGGTGACACATCTCTTTTTTAAAAACTGCTAACACTAGGCCTACAGCTTCCAGAGTGGTTTTGGGCCTTTTCTCTTATTCCCCCCCCCCCCACAGCATAATTTGTCACATTTTTTGAATATTATGTATTATTTACTTACAGTATTTTTAACGATAAAATCGGGAAAAATATTTAAAAAATCATTAAATATATATATTGTATAGCCAGAGCCTTTTTTATCAGAGGTGGTGAGAAAAACTCATGTTCACTCCCTCACGATGGGGGAGTTAGTGTTGGACTCAACTGAGGCGTCCTCGTCCAGCCCCAAGGAGGTAGCAACCGCCTTACCCACCAAAAACCCGCCTTGGCACTTGATCCGACGCCAGCAAACAACCCTCCACCTCCCTCGGAACTGTATAACAGTTTCAAGTCTTAGCCGAGTGGATGAAAAAAGAAGTAGGCTATATGGAAGCATGTTACCAGAAGAAGGGATAGGCTAGTGGGGCATATCTTAAGACATCCAGGTATTGGGCTATTAATAATGGAGGGTAATATTGAGGGAGTAAATTGTGGAGGGAGGCAAAGATTAGAATATATAAAGCAAATTACAAAAGATGTTGTAGTGTGTTACAAGTATGTAGATATGAAACGACTTGCGCAAGATAGAACACCGTGGAGAACTGCATCAAACCAGTCGAGAGACAGATGACAAAAATAAACAGTTTATAACTGTTTAAATGTTCAACTGTTTAACAGTTTATAAATGTTTAACAGTTTATAACTGTTTAAATGTTCAACTGTTTAACAGTTTATAACAGTTCCGAGGGAGGTGGAGAGTTGTTTGCTGATGTCGGATAAAGTGGCCAGACCCTGTGGTGAATGAAGTGAAGGTGTCATTTGCAGAGTGGAAAATATGTGATTTCCAGAAGGCCCGGCATGCTGATAAAGCGTACTTTTTCATTCAGTGAGGAAGGCAATAGTAAACCACCTCAACCTTTATTTTACTAAATAAAGCCTCTAGAGGTTTAAACCAGTCTTTCGGGTGATCACCTAAACAACATAAGACAAATGTGGTGGATACACCATCAGTATAAAGAAATGAGGTAAGTCCAATGAAGTTATTTGGTTACGATTAACGAAATTGTCAATGCGGTTACCGAATTACATTTTAGGTGTACAAAAATAAAACAGATGGTGACGTGTGCCGGTGTAATAAATCTTCGGGCTATTAAATCTATTGACAAAATAAAAAACAATAAAACTATTAATAATAGTTTTATTATTGACAGTGGGTTTATTTTTAAAAGTAACTACGTTTTTTAAGATAGATAATTAAGTCTTTTATCTACCGTAACCAAGTACTTATTTCAGGTTTTAAATTTATTTTTTTCTTTATGTTGATAAGATATTTAATTTAATTTTATATCCCGTCCCATAAAACTATAAAAAAATTATGACTTTTTTTATGGAAGTATCTAAATAAAAATAAAACATATAGATAGAAATGACAACTAATAATTATAGATTAATTTTTTGGTTTGAGAAAAATTATTAATTTAATTTATTTTACTTAACTGTTATTGTTTAGGTCAACAGCCGAAAGGCTGGTTTGAACCTCTAGAGGCTTTACTAAGTAAAAACGAGGAGTCAGGTGGTTTACCATTGCCACAACTCACTGAATTAAAAGAGTATGCTTATCAGCATGCCAGGCTCTCCGAAAAGCACCCACTTTCCACCCTGCAAAATATGACACCTTCACTTCATTCACCACAGGGTCTGGCTGCATAGTGAAATTCATTACTCTCAGAGGAGATAACTCTGAATAGTGTCACAGTACACCTCTACTTCTTCTGTTCTTAAATAGTTCAGTCATATAAGTGGCTGACTATGTGATAATAAACAGAACTTTTTTTTTAGCCCTGGACCAAACAGATAGAGTGCAATTAATTTAACACTCCACCTGCCCCTTTTGGGCATTTTACTTAACTTTATTTATTTATTTTACTAAACTACCCTACTTCAAATACAATCTATTGTAAAACACTCACGGAACTTTCTCTTTTCAACATGAAAAATTAAACATATACCTCATATATAATGTCATTTGTAAACAATATACGTACATTAAAAAAATCTGGTGTGAAACACTCACACAACTTTCTCTTGCCAATGTAAATAATAACCAATATAACCTAACATTAGTAATAAAACATTAGAAATAAACAAAAAACTAACCTCTAAAAACATAATCTTATTTTAATCATGAATGAAAGACGCAAAATGAAAATCGACCACAGTTTGGCTTTAAAATACGGGAAATCATTCTTTCACACTAAACTAGGCTCTGTAGAGTAAAATGCTCTAAACAAAAGTAGTAGCCTAGATCTTGTAATTTCCTATAGATTAGATTACATACACTTTTGCCGTAAAATTCATACATGCATACTAAGTCCAAAATCTTTAAAAAAATCGATTTTTCACACGTTTTCGTGAGAAAAAAACAGAAAATCGCTAATTACCACTAAACTAAGTGTTATACAAAAAAATGTTTGAAATAAAAGTTGTAGTAAACGTGGCGATTTTTAAAAAATTCGTAGAACCAGTTTTTGAGAAAATCGCAAAACAGTGAAAAATTACTCGAATATACTACTTCCGGTTGACCGATTTTAATGAAAATGTTCGTGTCGTATCAGGTAGTGGTGTCTTAACTTTAGTTTCAAGTTTCAAGTTCGTACGATGTTTCGCTCTTGAGATATTTTGTATACAAACACACACACACACACGCACGCACACACACACACACACACACACAGAGAGAGAGAGAGAGAGAGAGAGAGAGAGACCAGTCGCTAACATGTTTGTGTGGGTTCAGGGGGTCTGAAAACGTGTAGATACGGTGAAAACTCGATTTCGAAAATCGACATTAAATTTTTTTTTCTTATAGTATATTCATATAGACAAGAGAAAGTAATACTAATTGACGTAAAAACAAATACTAATTAACTACAATTTCCGGTTGACTGATTTTTATGAAAATATTCATGTTGGGTCCTCTTATAGTACGTTACTTAAATTCCAAGTTTCAACTTCGTATTGTTCCGGTATTATCAATACGATATTCCGTTCCCGGAAAATTTTGTTAACACGCACACCAATTGGTAAAAACATATTTTTTAGGTCTAGAGGTCCTGAAACGTGTTTTTCTGGTGGAATAACGATTTCGAAAATCGACATGAAAACAATACTTTTTCCCTATAGCCTATATCATATAGAGCATATAAAATTTTAAATGAACTAAGACAAAAAAAATTAAAAAAAAACAAAATAAAAAACCAACTGGTTTTTTTTAAGTAAAATTTAAACGAAACCTCTAAATTATTTTTAAACAAACAAGTTTTTTACTTTTTGTTGCCTGTATGAATATATAGGAAGGAAAGTATAATTTTCAAGTCGATTTTAAAAAATCCAGTTTTCACCGGATCTACACGTTTTCAGACCCCCTGAACCCAATAAAACTTGTTTTTAGCGATTGGTCTGTGTGTGTGTGTGAACAGAATATCTCAAGAACGGAACATCGTACGAACTTGAAATTGAAGTTACATACCACTACCGGACCCGACACAAAGTGTGAAAAATCGATTTTTTTAAGATTTCGGCCTTAGTATGCATTTGACGATAACGTGACTAATGATTATAGGCTTATAATAAAATTTATAGGAAATTAAAAGATCTACAATTTTTATTTAAAGCATTTTTCTCTACAGAGCCTAGTTTAGCGTGAATGAGTGATTTTACGTATTTTAAAGGCAAACTGAGGTTGATTTTCATTTTGCAACTTTCACTCATGATTAAAATAAAGTCATGTTTTAGAGATAATTTTTTGTTTATTTCTAATTTTTTATTGTTGTTGTTTAGGTCATCAGCCAAAAGGCTTGTTTGAACCTGCAGAGGCTTTACTAAGTAAAACGAGGAGTTACGTGGTTTACCATTGCCTTCCTCACTGGGTGGAAAAGTTCGCTTATCAGCATGCCGGGCCCTCTGAAAAGCACATATTTTCCACTCTGTAAATGACACCTTCACTTCATTCACTACAGGGTCTGGCTGTATAATGAAATACATTACTTTCAGAGGAGACAACTCTGATTAGTGTCTTTTACACTTCTACCTCTTCTGTTCTTAAATAATTCAGTCATTTAATTGGCTGACAATGTGATAAGAAACAGAACTGTTTATTTTAGCCCTGCAACGAACAGATTGAGTGTAAATAATTTGACACTCTACCTGTCTGTTAGTAATTTTTTATTACTAACGTTAAGTTATATTGGTCATTATTTACAATGGCAAGAGAAAGTTGTGTGAGTGTTTCACACCAGATTTTTTTATTTTGTTAAAAATAAATGTTGGCTTTTATTTGATTAAGAACAAACAAAAAAAACCGACGATTTTTTTTCCGGATATGACCTTGAGGTTAAACTTAAAAAAATACACAAGATACTTTAAGTAGAAAACCACAAAAACAATATTTAATGAAGAGGCCTAATTGGGTTGCGATTAGTGAATTATTTGACAGTTCATTACCTGAATAAGCCTACACGCAATTAAAACTAAAAAAAAACGCCATTTTTTATTATTTCAACAGGCGCCAATACTTTTCACATTAACTTTTTACTTCTATACAAATAAAACAGAATAAATAATGTGTGTTGGCAAAGAGAATTTTTCAAGTGAATCGTTCTTCATTTACAAGCCGTTTCATTTTCCCTTAGCGAAATTCAAAAACATTTGCCTCACATTTTTACTTTCTCTTGCCTATATGAATTTATAGGAAGGAAAGTATTGTTTTCATGTCGATTTTAAGAAATCGAGTTTCGAGTGTGTTTGTGTGTGTGTGCGTGCGTGCGCGCGCGTGCGCGTGTGTCTGTGTGTGTGCGCGTGCGTGTGTATAAAATATATCAAGAACGGAACATCGTACGAACTTGAAACTTGAAACTTAAAATATATACCACTACCGGACCCGACACGAACATTTCCATCAAAATCGGTCAACCGGAAGTAGTAGTTTATTCGTGTAATTTTTCACTTTTTTGCGATTTTCTCAAAAACTGGTCGTACGATTTTTTTTTAAATCGCCTGGTTTACTCATTTTTTTTATGCTCTACAAGATAGGGTGGGCACCATGTTTACTGAAATTCTCGGTGAGGTTGTTTTTACGAAAAACAACTGTTTTTTTAAGATTTCGGCTTTAATATGCATTTAAGCTTAAAAATGTATACAATAAAAGTTGTAGAAAATGTGAAATACTATAACTTTTATTTCAAACATTTTTTGTATAACGCTTAGTTTAGCGGTAATTAGCGGTTTTCTGTTTTTTCTCACGAAAACGTGTGAAAAATCGATTTTTTTTAAGATTTCGGCCTTAGTATGCATTTCACGACAAAAGTTTATTTAATCAAATTTAAAGAAAATTAAAATATCTACAACTTTTATTTTAAGCATTTTTCTCTGCAGAGCCTAGTTTAGCGTGAAAGAGTGTTTTTCCGTATTTTTAAGCCAAACAGGTCGATTTTCATATTGCGTCTTTCACTCATAATTAAAATAAGGTTATCTTTTTTGAGTTTAGTTTTTTATTTATTACTAATGTTAGGTTATATTGGTCATTATTTGAATTGGCAAGAGAAAGTTGTTCGAGTGTTTCACACTAGATTTTTATTTCAATAGGCGCCAATACTTTTCACATTAACTTTTTACTTCTATACAAATAAAACAGAATAAATAATGTGTGTTGGCAAAGAGAATTTTTCAAGTGAATCGCTCTTAATTTACAAGCCGTTTCATTTTCCCTTAGCGAAATTCAAAAATATTTGCCTCACATTTTTATTTATGAACAGATTTGAATAAAAAAAGAATCCATTTTCTCATACAATAATCGTTGAACATTTTTACTTTTTTTTGCCCTATATAAAATATAAGGGAGAAATCGGAAAAGTATTGTTTCATATTCATTTCATATTCATTCTTTAAATGAACATGAATGTAGTTCATGGTTCAAATCCTAGTAAAGTTACTTACTTTTCTACGGATTTAAATACTAGACAGTGGTTACCGGTGTACTTTCATGGTTGGGGTTCAATTAACCATACTCTCTCAGGAATGGTTGACCTGGGTCTGTACAAGACTACACCTCATTTACACGTCATACACATCATTTTCATCTGATTGGGTCATGGGGTTGCTTATTGTTCTAAATTGAACAGATTGCAACGTACACACATTACGAATTAAAAAATAAATAAATAAATAAATATAAAAATAATTGGTTACTAACTGCGAATTAAATTCCTTTTTATTTTTATTTAATAATATAATTTATTGAACAAACAATTTATCTTTTATTATTAACAACCCACCGGGTTGGTCTAGAGGTAAAGTCGTCACCAAAATCAGCTGGTTAACAGCTGATTAATCAGCTGGTTAATCAGCTGGTTAACAGCTGATTTTCGGAGACGAAGGTTCCTGGTTCAAATCCTAGTAAAGGTAGTTACTTTTATACGGATTGGAATGATAGACAGTGGTTACCGGTGTACTTTGATGGTTGAGGTTCAATTAACCATAGTCACTCAGGAATGGTCGACCTGAGTCTGTAGAAGACTTCACCTCATTTACACGTCATACACATCATTCTAATTTATTTGGGTCATGGGGTTGCTTATTGTTCTCAATTGAACTGATTGTAACGTACACATATTACGAATTTCGAAAAAAAAAATTTTCAAAATCGAGTTTTTATCCGATATACACGTTTTCTGGTCCCTTGAACCCAAAAAAAGTTTATATCAATTGTTCTGTGGCAAACCATTTAAATAAAATAAGAGTTTAGAGCATTTTTTGTACAGTGCCTAGTTTAGCGTGAAAGAGCGATTTTCCGTATTTTTACGCCAAACAGGTTGCGTTTTTCACTCATGATTAAAATAAAGTTATGTTTTTTGAGGTTAGTTTTTTGTTTATTTTTAATGTTAGGTTATTATTGGTCATTATTTTCATTGGCAAGAGAAAGTTGTGTGAGTGTTTCACACCAGATTTTTTTTGTCTAGTTACAAGTTATTAAAATAGTCTGTAAATTACCTTAGTCTGTGGAAGACTACACAGTCTCATTTACACGTCATACACATCATCCTCATCTCATTGGGTCATGGGGTTGCTTATTGTTCTCAATTGAACAGATTGCAACGTACACAAATTAGGAATAAAAAAAAGTTGTGATAATGAACAGCTAATTATAGAAAAGCTATTACAAACATCAGAATGATGATACACCAAGAGTTAGAAGAGGGGATGAAAAGTGAAAACACCCACGTAGAATCGCAAAAGAAAATCTAATAAAAAGGAAAAACAACTCGATTATCAGTGTTAAAAGATTACTGTCGCATTTACCTTTCCACATGAACACATAAGTTGTAGATCTTTTAATTTCCTATAAATTTAATTATATACACTTTTGTTGTAAAATGCATACTAAGGCAGAAATGTTAAAAAAAGATTTTCACACATTTTCGTGAAAAAGAAAAACAGAAAATCGCTAACTACCGCTGAACTAAGCGTCATACAAAAAAAATGTTTCAAATAAACGTTGTAGGATTTTAGATTTTCTACATTTTTTATTATATAAATCTTTGCGCTAAAATTAAAGCAGCAATCTTAAGAAAACCATTTTTTTACGTGAAAACAGCCTCACCAAAAATTACAGCAAACATGGCGCCTACCCTATCTTGTAGAGCATAAAATTTTAGTAAACTAGGCGACTTTTAAAAAAAAATCGTAAGACCAGTTTTTGAGAAATTCGCAAAAAAGTGAAAAATTACACGAATAAACTACTACTTCCGGTTGACCGATTTTGATGAAAATGTTCGTGTCGGGTCCGGTAATGGTATGTAACTTAAGTTTCAAGTTCGTACGAAGTTCTGTTCTTGAGATATTCTGTATAAACACGCGCGCGCGCGCACACACACACACAGATCAATCGCTAAAAACATGTTAGTATTGTGATAATGAACAGCTAATTATAGAAAAGCTATTACAGACATGAGAATGAAGGTACACCAACAGTTAGAGGAGGGGATGAAAAGTGAAAACACCCTCGTGGAATCGCAAAGGAAAATCTAATAAAAAGGAAAAACAACTCGGTTATCAGTGTTAAAAGATTACTGTCGCATTTATCTTTCCACATGAATGCACAAGTTGTCGTTTCACTCACACAAACTTTAAATAACATTTTCCACCTCATATTATTGTTACTGATATTGTTATTCATACAAGCGGAATATAATAAATATTATAAAGTCCAGCCTCTCTTAGTTTGCTCCTAATGTAAACAAATAATGACGTCACTGAGCATGCGCATTATATCAAAATGTGTACACGCTGATTAAAAAGTAACGACAAAATACTTTCAAAAGTATGTAAATACAAAATACTTTTAAAAGTATTTTTATAAATGAAATTGTTAGGCCTATACCATATTATGACCGATGTTTTTAGTACTTTAAGTACTTATAATTTAAAAAATAGTTAACTTAATAGGAATACAACAACCGTAAAGTCGCGGACTCTAGCGTGCACCCTGTACTAGCTGGCTTTGGTTTGCTGACAGTAGGAGCAAACGCTCCTACAACGGTTGAACTAACAACTAACAACGGCTGAACTGTATTTATCGTTCAATTATTCATTCACTGGAATATATTCTTAAAGTATCCATATACGAGTAAAACAGTCCACCAATAACAGACAGGTGGAGTGTGAAATTATTTACACTCAATCTGTTTTTTTCAGGGCTAAAATAAATAGTTCTGTTTCTTATCACGTGGTTAGCCAATTAAATGACTGAATCATTTAAGAACAGAAGAGGTAGAGGTGTACTGTGACACTAATCAGAGTTATCTCCTCTGAAAGTAATGAATTTCATTATACAGTTGGACCCTGTGGTGAATGAAGTGAAGGTGTCATTTGCAGAGTGAAAAATATGTGCTTTTCAGAGGGCCCGGCATGCTGATAAGCGTACTTTTCCACTCGGTGAGGAAAGCGAGGGTAAACCACATCACTCCTTATTTCACTTAGTAAAACCTCTAGAGGTTCAAACCAGCCTTTCGGCTGATGACCTAAACGACTAGACTGGTAGAGTATTAAATTATTTTGCACTCAATCTGTTAGTTCCTGGGCTACAAAAAATAACTTCCTTCTTTCATCACGGTGTTTATGTCAACAGCCGAATAGCTGGTTTGAACCTCTAGATGTTTTACTAAGTAAATCCGAGGAGTGAGATGGTTTACCATTGCCTTCCTCACTGAGTTGAAAAAGTTTGCTTATCAGAATGCCAGGCAAACCGAAATGCACAGACTTTCCACCCTTCAAATGACACTTTCACTTAATTCACCACAGGGTCTGGCTGTATAATGAAATTCATTACACTCAGAGAAGATAACTAATTAGTGTCTTTTATACCTCTACCTCTTTTGTTCTGAAATAGTTCAGTCATATAATTGGCTGACTACGTGATAAGAAATAGAACTATATTTTGTAGCCCTGGAACCAACAGATCGAGTGCAAATAATTTAACACTCCACCTGCTCGTTATGGCCAATCTTTCATCACATGGCCACCCAATTATATGACTGGTACATTTATATTGTGGACAATTCGAACTGGCACAACTCTTGCTCTACGTGTACACACAGTTCAGCCTAAAGTATATTCATAACCTTTTCTTTCAACAAGTTCTACAAATTTTAATGCATGCAAATGACTACAACCTTATTACAATGGAAAAATTTACAAATAATAATTTCATTTTAAAATATGTATTTAATTTATCCCTGTGTCACCGCCACCCCTTCTCATAAATCATTTACTGTGCTGCCGGCCTTCAATACTTCTTACGGCCTTTGTCGGCGCGGTAGGCCCTTTGACGGCATCCCGACAAACCTTTCGGCTCCCCACCGACAGAGGCCTTTGTCATCAAGGCCAAGCCAGTAGCCGCTCTCTACCACAGCGCTCTCGGCGACTATATAAAGAGCGCTGCACTAAGCCGGGCGATTCATTCCGATCAAGACCCCGAGAGATTCACTTCGAACCAGACAGCAGACGAGACGTCCACCACGGCACACGGCTGCCGGACTCAAGCGAAGACTAATCGGCGACCCCGCAAGAGAGAAGATGATGCTTCCGCTCGCCGACCCGTCACCGTAAGCCGTCGACCGGATCGTCATCGCCCGCTGACGCGAGCGATGCCCAAAGCGGTCCCTCGACCGAGCCTTACGCCCACCGGACCCGACGAAGCAGCCATCGACGCACTACTGCGAGGGAAGAAGATGACGTCTGCGCTGGACGACGACAACACGCCGTGTCGCACAGCTTCTCGTCGCAGCCACGTGCTGCCTACGCCGGTCTCCTTCGAGACCAGCACAACGATCCTTCTCAGGACCAATTCATTAAGGTTTACACCGGCCCTTTTCAGGGCCATCAAACACCTCTCTGTCTGCCCCGGCGGACACACACATAAACGGCCCTTTTCAGGGCCACCAAACACATAGGGTTAGCCACTTAATGTCGCCATCCGGTGACACCAATAAAAATGTAAATTAAAATTACAAGAACTGAACTGCAAAAACACACTAACCTATACACTACAGACGCACCCAACTAACTAATGAAAATGGTCTGAATATATTATAATGAACAGAAAATCATATATATTTTTTTTTTTTAATTCCTAATATGTGTACGTTGCAATCTGTTCAATTCAGAACAATAAGCAACCCCATCACCCAATGAGATGAGGATGATGTGTATGACGTGTAAATGAGACTGTGTAGTCTTGTACAGACCCAGGCCGACCATTCCTGAGAGAGTATGGTTAATTGAACCCCAACCATCAAAGTACACCGGTAACCACTGTCTAGTATTCAAATCCGTATAAAAGTAACTACCTTTACAAGGATTTGAACCAGGAACCTTCGTCTCCGAAAATCAGCTGTTAAACAGCTGATTTTGGCGACGACTTTACCTCTAGACCAACCCGGTGAAAATCATATATGAAAACAAAATATTAGTCACATCATTATGTCTGACTGATTATTATTAATAACAACAGTGCAATTAAAACAAAAGGCCGGCCGCATTGGCGCAGTTGGTAACGTGCTCGCCTCTCATCATGCGGTCTTGGGTTCGAATCCCATTCAGGCATGGCATTTTTTCATACGTTACAAAATATCATTTCATCCTTCACCGTCTGCATTAGCAGTAACTGCAGAACAGTCGGACGTTAAACCAAAAACAAAAAAAAACAAAAAAAAAAAAACAAAAATTAAAACAAAGCATAGTGACCCGTGCATGAGTCTCACATTACAGTAGCGATTGTATACTTCAGTGACTGTACTATCGTTGCATGGCGAAGGGCAAAGGGCGAAGAGTGGAGTAGAGTGGATGTTAGCGCCAGTCTCTCCCGGGTTAATTCAAACTGTTTTCCCCGCTAATCATAATTGTTTCTGCCTTTGTTTCCGCGTGACATCACTAATCACGTCATCCGTTATCCCTACTCCCTTCTGCATATCCGGCTTCTTCCTTTACACACTCTTGTATCAGCTTTCGTGATGAATGGGAGCGTTCCTGTCTCCTGCGCTTAGCGCGTGGCTTGGGTGTCGATTCCCTGCCATTTCTTCGTTTACAATCAGTTTGTTTCGTTACTCGTTGGTTTACTATGAACCTAAACTGTTCGTCATTCTTTGCTTTGTGTGAATTATATTCAATTGCTCATGTGTTTTGTATTGTGAACTGTCGTAGTTTTTTCATTGCAATGTTACCAGTGTTTCTACACGTGCGTACCTACAAGTTTCAAGTCGTTTTCTGGATTCCAGGTAAGAACGTTTTTCATTTGTTACGTATAGTTGTTCAATTGTGTGTCTCCCTATGTCTTTGTCCTATCAATTATGTCCGCTACCTTTCGTTATTTTGTTCCTCCTTTTATTAATTCATTTCGTTTATTCTCTAAGTCGTTTTAGCTGTGGTTGGCAGCTGCTTAAAACTAACCTGGTCCTCCGAATTCAGTTAATTAATCGTCTACTAATTACTGTAGAATTATTCAGTTTAAATTCGTTTCATTGTCTTTTATTCAGCGCCTTACAAACGCTAACAGTGGATAAACACCGAAGGTGCTTGTGCCAATTCAAATTGTCCAACGTATAACAACAGAAGAGGTACAGGTGTAAAAGACACTAGTCACAGTTATCTCCTCTCAAAGTAATCTATATATTTCATTATAGAGGGTGATTCACGAAGATATGCAGAAACTTTGGGAGCTCATTGTACATGTAAAAATAATGAAAAAAGTTTATATAAACATGGGTCCGGAAATGCTTCGTTTCTGAGTTACGGCTAGCGAAAGTTTTGCCCGGATTTCAACTCACCAGGTGAAATGAGGTCTTTCTGAAATTCTGGTAAGGTAGATTAAGGGTGCGAATGGAATTATTTCTTATGGTTTTTGACCTGATAAATTGAATAAAACAGGTTCCAGAACTGTAAGTTAAATAGTTTTTAAGAAAACCAGTGTCAAATGCAAAAATAGAGTGAAAAACACATTTTTTTCATCTTTGGGCAAGAATAACTTTGTTATTTCACCAAGAAACAGTTAAAATTTTTGAATAAAACATGTAGAAAATTTTATTCAAACAAACCGGTGTAAATTAAGTACACAGAAAGCAAATAGATGTTTTATTAATTGAATTTTTATTCATAAGAGTACAAAGTAAAATTAACCGGAAAAACTAAGATGGAAAAATGTGTTTTTTTATACTAAATTTTTTGCATTTCACACTCGTTTTCTCAAAAACTATTTAGCTTACAGTTCTGGGACCTGTTTTATTCAATTTATCAGGTCAAAAACCATAAGAAACTATTGAATTCGCCCCTAAATCTACCTTACCAGAATTTCAGGACGACCTCATTTCACCTGGTGAGCTGAAATCCGGGCGAAATCTTTCGCTAGCCGTAACTCGGTAACGAAGCATTTCCGGACCCATGTTTATATAAAAGTTTTTCATTATTTTTACATGTACAATGGGCTCCCAAAGTTTCTGCATATCTTCGTGAATCATCCTGTATAGGGTGATTCAAAACTATACGGCAATCTCTAGGGATCTCATTCTATAGCTAAAAAAATAAGAAAAAAAGTTCATATAAACATACGCCTGAAAACGCACATTCTTAACTGCATAAAATATTAACTAATTATGTAGGTTGGGTGTAACAGCTGATAATGATCAGCTGTTACTCCCAACCTAATATTATGTTATGCAGTTAAGAATGTGCGTCTGTTTTGATTTTAAATAAAGCGAAATTTCAATATCTATTATTCATTTATTTCCTGAGTAATTCACATGAATCTTTTCAGAATTAAATATTCTACAAATTTATTTAAGAAAAAAAAACACCTTTATTTTCCATTTATGGAAGTAATCTTACGTTAAAACACAAAAATGTGTTATTTCTTTGCACCAGTTCTTGTGTTTTATGTAAGCTATACTATCCGAAAGTATTGCATTAGCAGCTCTGGAACCAATTTTATTCAATTTTGCAGATTAGAACACGTAAGAAACAATCGTATTTGTATCTTTGTAATTACCTTTAACATTTTTATACGGCCTTACTTCACCGAGGGTACAGAGTTGTAGGTGAAATTTTTCGCTAGCTCGTTAACTCGCTAACTAAGCCTTTTCAGGTATATGCTTATATGAATTTTTTTTTCTTATTTTTAGCTATAGAATGAGATCCCAAGAGATTGCCGTATAGTTTTGAATCACCCTGGATAGCCAGACCTTGTGGTGAATAAAGTAAAGGTATCATTTACAGAATGGAAAGTAGATGTTTTTCAGAGGGCCTGGAGTTCTGATAAGCATACTTTACCACTCGGTGAGGAAGGCAATGGTAAACCACTTAACTGCTCGTTTTACTTAGTACAACCTCTAGAGATTCAAACCTGCCTTTCGGCTGATCATCGAATTAACAAAACACATGAATATACAAAGCAAGAGAAAATAAAAATAAATAATAAACACAACAAAATATAATTATAAATTAGAGATAAAATGATACAAGATCAATAAACACAGCTGTTTAACTAATTATGCATTAACACAATTACAACACTCAAGAGTAATCCAATTAAAGAAAAACGTTTAATAAACCTTTAATTAAATAATTAATCAATTAATTAACTACCAGGGAAGTTGGTAAAGAAATTAAATAAATAATTAAAAACATGTTTCGTATTAAAGAAAATAAACTAAACTGATTGAATGAATTATTGTTTACACGTGTTGCAATACACGTGTAATTATTTGTTTATGTTATCATAAATGTGAGAAAACATAAAATATGCTAAGAAAGTAGCGAACGTAGAGAGGGAGAGATTTCTTACACGGGTACATTATGCAATGCGTAGATCCAATTTGAAACAGATGATGCCACTGCAAGATAAAATAATCTTACGAGAAACACACGCACGTCTTTCTCTTGCCAATGTAAATAATTAACAATATAACCTAACAATAAAAATAAACAAAAAACTAACCTCAAAAACATAAAACCTAATTTTAATCATGAGTGAAAGACGCAAAATGAAAATCAACCTAAGTTTGGGTTAACAATACGGGAAATCACTCTTTCACGCTAAACTAGACTCTGTACATATAAATACTAAAATAAAAGTTGTAGATCTTTTAATTTTCTATTAATTTGATTTTATACTCATTTGTCGTAAAATGCATACTAAGGCTGAAATCTTTAAAAATCTATTATTTTACAATATTTCGTGAGAAATAAACAGAAAATCGTTAATTACTGCTAAACTAAGCGTTGTACAAAAAAATATTAAAAATAAAAGTTGTAGGATTTTAAATTCTCTACAAATTTCATGACGTAATACATTTTTGCGCTAAAATGCATATCAAAGCAGCAATCTTCAAAAAACAATTTTTTTTACGAAAAAACAGCCTTACCAAGCATTTCAGCAAACATGGCGCCTACGCTATCTATTAAAGCATAAAAAATTTAGTAAACCGGCGATTTAAAAAAAATCGTAGGACCACTTTTTGAGAAAAATCGCAAAAAAGTGAAAAATTACACGAATAAACTACTACTTCCAGTTGACCGATTTTGATGAAAATGTTCGTGTCGGGTCCGGTAGTGCTATGTAACTTAAGTTTCAAGTTCGTACGATGTTCCGTTCTTTAGATATTCTGTTCACACACACGCACACGCCCACGCGCACGCGCGCGCGCGCGCACGCACGCACACACACACACACACACACACACACAGACCAATCGCTAAAAACATGTTTTTTTAGGTTCAGGGTGTCAGAAAACGAGTAGTCCGGTGAAAACTTAATTTCAAAAAATCGACATGAAAACAATACTTTCCGTCCGATATATTCATATAGGCAAGAGAAAGTAAAAAGGTTCTATAACACAGATTTACAGTAAAAGGTGATAAAATAAGTAAGATGGACTATTAAAACTACTCAATATTAAATTGAATTTAAACCGAATTGATTACTTTCTTAAAAGTTATTTTATTTACTTTTACGAGTCTTTTAAATTTATGAAGTGGAGATGTAAAAGTAGGCCGTAAAATGAATGGACCGGTTTTTATGTCATTTAACAAAAAGGATCGTTAATATCTAATAAATTGAGGGACGTGCAAATTGTAAGTAGAAACATAAAATGTTGTTACTTTCCCGCACTTTAATATCAAGTGGTACAGTATTGTGACAATTAAAAATCTGGTGTGAAACACTCACACGACTTTCTCTTGGCAATGCAAATAATTAACAATATAACCTAACATTAGTAATAAAACATTTGAAATAAACAAAAAACTAATTTTTTTGTTAACAACAAAACAAAAAAAGAATTTTAAGATTTTGGCCTTCGTTACCTACGATTTCAGTCCAACATTTTATGACAAAAATGTAGATAATAAAATTTATGCTATAGGAAATTAAAATATCTACAACTTTTAATTTAAGCATTTTTATCTATAGAGTCATGTTTAGCGTCGACGAGTTTTTTCCGTTTTATTAAGCCAAACTAAGGTTGGGTTTCATTTTGCATCATTCACTCATGATTAAAATTAGGTTATGTTTTTAGAGGTTAGTGTTTTTGTTTATTTCTAATGTTTAATTACTAATGTTAGGTTATATTGTTAATTATTTGTACTGGAAAGAGAAAGCCGTGTGGGTGTTATCACACCAGAATTTTCTATAGTAAATCACCGAGAAAGTAAAAAGAAACTTAAGAAAAAATTCAAAAACTCCAGGAAAATTATTTTGAAAATACATTACAAAGATTTGAAAATAATAAGTACGAAGAAAATAATAAAGCAGACGAGAGGAGACATTTGAATAGAAAGAAATTGTTTTGGCGGTAAAAGATGAAAAGTGGAGTGGCGGGAGAGTATGGGGGTATGATTTCCAGAGGGCTTATTGAGAAGGGAGGAGGGTAGTGACTGGGATCACAAATTTAATGTTAAAGGGAGGGCAGAATGGCTCAACATGCCCAGACGAAAGACATCAACAATATTTTCCCAGTTCAACATATCGATTACGGCTTAAAAAATTGCGTAATCTTATTTCTGTATAAGACTAAGTTGAAACAAATTAGCAAGCGAATTTTTCACACAATTCAGGAACCCCTAGCCTATATCAAAATTATGTTACACTTAAGCAGAGTTTAATTTTACATCATTCTCTTCGGAATTAAAATCTCTACAAATTTTGCTAAATAAATTTACACATTTATTAGCCATTTAACACAGTTATTGTTCTTCAAACCTAAAAAAACGTATTTTTATGCACAGATTTGTCCGTTTTTCATTGGATATTACAAAAACTACTGGTCATATGGTTCTGGAACTTATTTTATTCAATTTTACGGGTCAAAATACATAAGAAACCATCAAATCTACTCATAAAATTGGGTTCCTAGACTTCTAGGATGACTTTATTTAAGGTATGTTCTGAACCCAGGGCGAAATCTTTCGCTAGCCGTAACTCGCTAACGAAGCGTTTCTGGACCCATGTTTGTATAAACTTTTTTCAATATTTTGATGAGAGGAAACCACCTTAGAAGTTTTCCGGGTTACTCGTAAGACACCCTGTATAATAGGCGAAGAAGAAGTAGAAAAATTGTAAATAAAAATCTGGTGTGAAATACTCACACAACTTTCTCTTGCCAATGCAAATAATTAACAATATAACCTGACATTAGTAATAAAACATTTAAAATAATCAAAAAACTAACCTCCATAAATATAACCTAATTTTTTAATCATATATGAAAGATGCAAAATGAAAATCAACCTCAGTTTGGCTTAAAAATACGGAAAATTACTCTTTCACGCTGAACTAGGCACTGTACAAAAAATGCTTTAAATAAAAGTTATAGATCTTTTAATTTCCTATAAATTTTATTATATAGGCTACACTTTTGTCGTAAAATGCATAATAAGGCCGAAATCTTAAAAAAAATCGATTTTTCACACGAACCAATAAATCGCTAAATACCGCTAAACTAAACGTTATGCAAAAAAATGTTTGAAATAAAACTTTTATTATAAAAGTTTTGGAACTATTTATTTTAGCCCTGCAACTAACAGATTGAGTGTAAATAATTTGACACTCCACCTGTCTGTTATGGGCAATACGTAACCGGCCTAAAGGTTGAAACCAGATAATCGGCTGAACAACAATCAAGCAATTACATAATAGGCGAAGAAGTTGGTAGAAAAATTGTAGATAAAAATGGAAGAAAAATACGAAAATTAGTAATGCTGTTGTTTGTAGTCTTAGAATTGTATTACAATGTATGTAAGTTTTATAGGCGGTGTGTTGATTTGAAGTTGCCAAATTGGCCGTTCCGTTATCACCACGACCTTATCATCTCAATGCTATTAGCCTAAACTTGTTATTCTCTCTTTACTAAAACCTCTGACGTCATTAATTGTTTTAATGTTCTCTGCTTTCTAACAAACAAAGACCTTCAGATGCCTCTCAGATTGAGGGTTCTAAGATGTTATGTATTTTCTATCGTACTATATGGAATGGAAGCTTGGACATTGAAGAAACAACACATAAAGAAGATAGAAGCGTTCGAAATGTGGTGTTACAGGAGAATATTGAAAATTCAGTGGGTCCAAAAGGTTACCAATGTTGAGGTACTACGACGTTTAAATAAGGAGTTAGAAATTATGAAGAGTATAAAAACAAGAAAACTAGAATATTTGGGTCACATAACCAGAGGAGAAAAATATGAGTTGCTGAGAATTATTATGCAGGGAAGGATCCGAGGAAGAAGAGGCGTGGGAAGAAGACGCATCTCCTGGCTGAGGAATCTTAGAGAATGGTTCAACTGTTGGTAGTTCATTGCAACTATTCAGAGCAGCAGCCATTATGATATCCAACCTCCCTCCGATAGCAGATGGAACTTTAAGAAGAAGAAGAAGAAGAAGCTTTCTATATATTATTTCAATTATTATTAACTATTCACCCCCTACTCAAAACAAAAAAATCTGGTGTGCAACACTCACACAACTTTCTCTTGCCAATGCAAATAATTTACAATATAATTTAACATTAGTAATAAAATATTAGAAATAAACAAAAAACTAACCTCAATAAACATAACCTTATTTTAATCATGAGTGAATGATGCAAAATGAAAATCAACCTGTTTGGCTTAGAAATACGGAAAATCACTCTTTCTCTCTAAACTAGGCTCTGTAGAGAAAAATGCTATAATAAAAGTTGTAGATCTTTTAATTTTCTATAAATTAAATTATATACACTTTTGTCGTAAAATGCATACTAAGGCCGAAATCTTAAAAAAATCAATTTTTCACACATTTTCGTGAGAAAAAAAACAGAAAATCGCAAATTACCGCTAATCTAAGCGTTATACAAAAAATTGTTTGAAATAAAAGTTGTAGAATTTTCAATTCTCTACAACTTTTATTATATAAAGTTTTGCGCTAAAATGCATATTAAAGCTGTAATCTTAAAAAAAACAACGTTTTTACGTGAAAACAGCCTCACCCAGAATTTCAGCAAACATGACGCCTACCCTATCTTGTAGAGAATAAAAAATTGAGTAAACCAGGCGATTTTAAAAAAAATCGTAGGACCAGTTTTTGAGAAAATCGCAAAAAAGTGAAAAATTACACGAATAAACTACCACTTCCGGTTGACCGATTTTGATGAAAATGTTCGTGTCGAGTCCGGTAGTGGTACGTAACTTAAGTTTCAAGTTTCAAGTTCGTACGATGTTCCGTTCTTGAGATATTCTGTTCACACACAGACACACACACGCACGCACGCACGCGCGCGCACACACACACACACACACACACACACACACAGACCAATCGCTAAAAACATGTTTTTTGGGTTCAGGGGGTCTGAAAACGTATAGATCCGGTGAAAACTCGATTTGTTAAAATCGACATGAAAACAATACTTTCCTTCCTATATATTCATATAGGCAAGAGAAAGTAAAAACTGTCAACTGCTAACCAAGAGAGAACTATATGACCGAATAGTGATATTTGAAAAATTTGGTGTGAAACATTCACACAACTTTCTCTTGCCAATGCTAATAATAATATAACCTAACATTAGAAATAAACAAAAAACTAACCTCAATAGACATAACCTTATTTTAATCATGAGTGTAAGACGCAAAATTTAAATCGACCTCAGTTTGGCTTCAAAATACGGAAAACCACTCTTGTCACACGCTAAACTAGGCTCTGTAAAGTAAAATGCTTAAAACAAAAGTTGTAGATCTTTTAATTTCCTATAAATTTGATTATAGACACTTTTATCGTAAAATGCATACTAAGGCCGAAATCTTAAAAAAAAGATTTTTCACACGTTTACATGAGAAAAAAACAGAAAATCGCTAATTACCGCTATAATAAGCGTTATACAAAATAATGTTAGCAATAAAAGTTGTAGCATTTTAAATTCTCTACAACTTTGATTATATACATTCTTGCGGTAAAATGCATAACAAAACTGTAATGTTAAAAAAAAACTTTTTTACGTGAAAACAGCCTCACCAAAAATTTCAGCAAACATTGCGCCTACCCTATCTTGTAGAGCATAAAATTTTTTAATAAACCAGGCGATTTTTAAAAAAATCGTAGGACCAATTTTTGAAAAAATCGCAAAAAAGTGAAAAATTACACGAATAAACTACTACTTCCAGTTGACCGATTTTGATGAAAATGTTTGTGTCGGGTCCGGTAGTGGTGTCTAATAAGTTTTGTAGTTTCAAGTTCGTACGATGTTCCGTTCTTGAGATATTCTGTTCACATACGCACGCACGCGCACACACACAGACAAATCGCTAAAAACATGTTTTTTGGGTTCACGGACTCTGAAAACGTGTAAATCCGGTGAAAACTCGATTTATTGAAATCGACATGAAAACAATACTTTCCTTCCTGTATTTTCATATAGGCAAGAGAACGTAAATATACATAATTTAGGATCTTATAATAATGTTGGTTAAAAACGTGTGTGTCTGTACACGAGTGAGTATCTTAGATTGACCAGGAAGGCTGGACTAAGAGAAGCAGACGAATTTCAGAGAAAGATCCTTCGCAGAAAAATGGTCCGAGGATAGTAGACGGACAATATAGGTTACGAGGTCGAGAAGAACTGCATAAGGAAAATTAACGATTAATCGAATCTACATTCAACTCCCGATTATCCGCGGAATTGGGTGGCACGAGTGCCGCCGCGGATAATCCGCAAAATGACGAAACAAAGCGTAGGCATATACAGTAGTATACTGTGACACTAATCGCTAAGGTCCGTTTCGGGATCTAGGTAATTAAATAATTAATACACTAAAGTTTACAATTACAAATATTTATTACACTTAAAGCTTTACAAAATAAATGTTGTTGTTGTTTAGGTCATCAGCCAAAAGGCTGGTTTGAACCTGTAGAGGTTTTACTAAGTAAAACGAGGAGTGAGGTGGTTTACCGTTGCCTTCCTCACTGAGTGGAAAAGTACGCTTATCAGCATGCCGGGCCCTCTGAAAAACACATATTTTCCACTCTGCAAACGACACCTTCACTTCATTCACCACAGGGTCTGGCTGTATAATGAAATTCATTACTTTCAGAGGAGATAACTCTGATTAGTGTCTTTTGCACCTCTACCTCTTCTGTTCCTTAATGATTCAGTCATTTAATTGGCTGACCATGTGATAAGAAACAGAACTATTTATTTTAGCCCTGCAACGAACAGATTGAGTGTAATAAACTAAAATAAATAATAAACTAATTAAAATGACTTATTACAATCAATAAATTAATAATTTACTTAGCACTACTTATAATCAATTTTATAGAATACACATACAAAATGACACTGAATACACAAAAACTGAATTTAATACAGATCACATTTTTTTTTACAATACACACACAAAGACAGTGTCAACCGTGTTACAGTGCACCATGTGACAGTGTTAATCGTTGACCAACACAATGCTCGGTACGCCCCTGCCTACGTCCGATAGACACTCGTCAAAGATCAAACGATTACTGACTGGACCGCGCTCGGGGGTCTCTTTATATACTCATTCAGAAAGATCATTCCAGAAAAAGCAGAGTACAAAAAAATAACCCTTTATTAATGAGTGCTAGAAAAATCCGTTGTAAACAAGTCAACAATAGGTCTTGTAAATAGATAACGTAAACAACCTGCCCCCCCCCCTCATAATAGCTGTACACAATACCCGACCTTTTATAATAGCGCAGTCCTATTAATAATTTTTATGAATAGGAATACCTTTATTGTCATTATGTCCTACTGTCACTTGTTGTTACTATTATTTAACACTCTATTATCCTCTATATTTTTTTTATGAATGAAAATTCTGGAACCTTCGCGAACCATCTTTTCCTTCGATCTTGTTACAATACGTATAAAATCTTTATTAATTTTTTGTTATTTAAAGTACATAAATATGTACAATAATGAAAACACTAACTTAAATTACAAAATATAACATTAAAATTTTTAATGTTGTTAATTATTTTTTGTCCCTAAAAATTTTTGTTTGCTGTAATTTTTTAAATTAGTACATACAATGTACCTATTAGGAAAAAAAAACATAAAAATATTTTTTCTTGATTTGGGACTTAAGTTTTATGGGATTGACTTTTAGGTTTTTGGGACTGAACATAAAAATTTGGGACTGAAGTTTTCTCAACATAAGTTTGTCACAAAGCAAAGCGTGTGCTTTACAAATTTAAGCATGTGCTTTATTTTACAAAGCGCGTACTTCCTGTGCTGTACAAATTTTATCTTTAATGTTATCATATTACAAGAAATTTACTTAACGTTAGGAAAAAAGAATTTCATCCGACGTGCGCGGATAATCGGGAGTTGACTGTATTAGCAAAATAAGGCTAAAATTGAGGTAAGCGCATTGGCCTGTCACACGGAGTCCCGGGTTCGATTCCCGGCCAGAGTCTGGAAATTTTCACGTGTCAGATCGTACAGTTAATGTTACGTATAATCCACCGTAGTCGCTAATGAACAAGCAGTTGATGCGACTTTTAAAAATAAATGTAAAAATAAACTGAAATTTTACGTCGGACACCTGTATACAGTAGAATGGATGACAACCAGTTGATAAAACAAATTTTTAAAAGACTAAAAAAAACCTGTCTATCAGTAACTTGATGTCCTCCGGCATAGACGAGCAATATGCAAAATGTAAAACCATTTACAAAACAAATCTAATTTTTTTTTAAGTAGCCTAACTGAAACTTGTCATAATGACGTATTTTTTTATAAAACAAAATATTTCGCATGTGTTTTTTTCTATAAAATTATTTCGAAAAACACACGCTTAATGAAATATAATATACTAATTTAGTTTTTGAAGAAAAAAGCGTATTTTTTCAAATAGGGCTTACATCATCATTGTACAATAACAACTATTCCATGGATTAACTTAATATTCGGCAGGTTTATTTCGTAATAAATATGGAAAACGATAATACAATAAAATTTAACAGAAATTCATCATTTTTTAAATTACGAGGTATTTTCATAAATAAATTTTGTAAAATCCGTAACACGGCATAAAAAGGTCAACGTGCGAGAAAGTTTCGGGTCTGTACTAACTGTAAGATACTGTACTAACAACTGTCTTTAATAACTGCCGGCCGCATTGGCGTAGTTGGTAACGTGCTCGCCTCTCACCATGCGGTCTTGGGTTTGAATAATATTTAGGCACGGAATATTTTCATACGTTACAAAAAATCATTTCATCCTTCACCGTCTGCATTAGCAGTAATTGCAGAACAGTCGGACGTTAAACCAAAAAATAAAAATCTAGTTTGAAAAACCCACACAACTTTCTCTTGCCAATGCAAATAATTAACAATAAACCTAACATTAGAAATAAACAAAAAAATAACCTCAATAAACATAACCTTATTTTAATCGTGAGTGAAACACGCAAAATGAAAATCAACCTGTTTGGCTTAAAAATACGGAAAATCAATCTTTCACGCTAAACTAGGCTCTGTAGAGAAAAATTCTTTAAATAAAAGTTGTAGATCTTTTAATTTTCTATATATTTTATTACATACACTTTTGTCGTAAAATGCGTACTAAGGCCGAAATATTAAAAAAATCGCATTTTCACACGTTTTCGTGAGAAAAAAAAACAAAAAAATCGCTAATTACCATTAAACTAAGCGTTATAAAAGAAATGATTGAAATAAAAGTTGTATAATTTTAAATTCTCTACAACTTTAAATATACATTTTTGAGCTGAAATGCATATTAAAGCTGCAATCTTAAAAAAACAATTTTTTTACGCGGAAATAATCTCACCAAGAATTTCAGCACAAATGGCGCTTACCTTATCTTGCAGAGCATAAAAAATTAAGTAAATGAGGCCATTTTTAAAAGAATCGTTTGACCAGTTTTTGAGAAAATCGCAAAAAAGTAAAAAATTACACGAATAAACTACTACTTCCGGTTGACCGATTTTGATGTAAATGTTCGTGTCGGGTCCGGTAGTGGTATTTCACTTAAGTTTCAAGTTTCAAGTTCGTACGATGTTCCGTTCTTAAGATATTCTGTTCACACACACACACACACACACACACACACACACACACACACACACACACACACACACACACACACAGACCAATCGCTAAAAACATGTTTGTGTGGGTAAGGGGGTCTGAAAACGTGTAGATCCGGTGAAGAGTGGATTTGTTAAAATCGACGTGAAAACAATACTTTCCTTCCTATATATTCATATAGGCAAGAGAAAGTAAAAAACTATTATTTTAATAATATAGTAAAATAAGTACTACAAACTTACCCTTGTTAAATAATCCAAATTCAAAGAAAAATTATTAACACAAAAAAACACAAACACTATAAACACAAAAATCACTAAATAACCAACAAAAAATTATTCCAAAATATTTAATTATTTACAAAAAAAAAGTAAATTCAAAATTATTTTAAATATAAATCACTATAAAATAATTATACTAAATAAATATCACGTAAACAACTTCACTTAAGACCGCGTGTTTTTTCACGGTTGGTCAACTATCACTTCACGCGCTTGATGTCGCCGCCGCGAAGCCAACTGAAGTTGTGCGGGAAATCACTTGTAGTGTAACAAGTTAGCACATGAATAAATTCAATGCGAAATTTCCCTTTTTTGCAAAATATTCCCTGCGTTGCAAAAAAATTCCCTCGTTTCTTGTATCTCCCGTTATCTTATTTTCTCCCTTCCGCCCTTCCATGTTAAACATTTCATTCAGTAAAGTTGATATCGTTTTATTGATGTTTATTTATTTATTTTCGTGTACTATTATAGTAAGAGAACGTACAGTTCTCTCCAAATTAATCTAATTTTTTTTTTAATCTGTTAGCCGATAAAGGTGTCGATAAACCGCTCTAAGATTCTCACTAATGTTTAAACAATGCATATCAACTTGTATTAACCGAACCTCTTGTACTCCGTAATACAATAATCTCTCTTTAATCGGACAAGCATAAGATTCATATTTTTACTTTCTCTTGCCTATATGAATATATAGGAAGGAAAGTATTGTTTTCATGTCGATCACAACAAATACACTCTTCACCGGATCTAAACGTTTTCAGACCCCTTGAACCCTAAAAAACATGTTTTTAACGATTAGTCTGTTTGTGTGTGTGTGTGTGTGTGTGTGTGTGTGTGTGTGTGTGTGTGTGTGTGTGTGTGTGTGTGTGTGTGTGTGTGTGTGTGTGTGTGTGTGTGTGTGTGTGTGTGTGTGTGTGTGTATGTGTATGTGTGTGTGTGTGTGTGTGTGTGTGTGTGTGTACAAAATATCTCAAGAACGAAACATCGTACGAACTTAAAACTTGAAACTTAAATTAGATAATATTGCCGGATCCGACACGAACATTTTCATCAAAATCGGTCTACCGGAAGCAGTAGTTTATTTGTGTCATTTTTCACTTTTTTGCGATTTTCTCAAAAACGGCTGCTAACATTTTTTAAATCACCTCATTACTACAATTTTTAAGCTCTACAAGATAAAGTAGGCGCCATATCTGCTGAAATTCTTGGGGAAGCGGTTCTCTCGCAGAAAAAAATGGTTTTTAAATTATGCGGTTTTAATACGCATTTTAGCGCGAAAATGTATATAATACAAGTTTTAGAAAATTTTAAAACCTACAACTTTCATTCCAAACATTTTTTTTGTATAAAATTTACACTTTTGTTGTAAAATGCATAGTAAGGCCGAAATCTTAAAAATCGATTTTTTGCAGATTTTTATAATAAAAAAACGGAAAATCACCAATTACCGCTTAACTAAGCGTTATACAAAGAAATATTTGAAATAAAACTTGGAAGGTTTTTCAATTTTCAACGACTTTGAAGTACACTTTTGCCCTAAAATGCATTTTAACGACGCAATCTTAAAAAAAAAAAAATTTTCTACGAGAGGGCAACCTCTCTAAGAATTTCAGCAGTCATGGCGCTTACCCTATCTCGTAGTGCATAAAAAATGTAGTAAATGAGTCAATTTTTAAAGACATCATAGTTTAAAAACATCGAGCCGTTTATGAAAAAATTGCAAAAACTACTACTTCCGGTTGACCGATTTTAATGAAAATTTCCGTGTCACAGCCTCTAGTTGTGCCTTAAGTTGGTTCAAAATTTCAACTTTTTAAAATATTCCATTTTTGAGGTACTTGTTCACGCACACATGCAGACAATCGGTAAAAATTGGTGTTTTTGGCTTCAAGAGACCTGAAAACGTGTGTTTCCGCTAAAAATCTGCATGAAATAAATGCATTCCTGCTCTGTAATTCGTACAGGGAAGAGAAAGTAATAATATTATAACAATGCGTCGTAATAATTTTTACAAAATTCTACTATGAGCCCAACTGCACGCACCAGTAGATCGCCAGCCGCATTGGCGTAGTTGGTAACGTCCTCGCCTTTCATCACGCAGTCTTGGGTTCGAATCCCATTCAGGCACGGCATATTTTCATACGTTACAAAACAAAATCATTTCATCCTTCACCGTCTGCATTAGCAGTAATTGCAGAACAGTCGGACGTTAAACAAACAAAAAATCTGGTGTGAAACACTCACACAACTTTCTCTTGCCAATACAAATAATTAACAATAAACCTATCATTAGTAATAAAACATTAGAAATAAACAAACTAACCTCAATAAACATAACCTAATTTTAATCCTATATGAAAGACGCAAAATGAAAATCAACCTCAGTTTGGCTTAAAAATACGGAAAATCGCTCTTTCACGCTAAACTAGGCACTGTACAAAAAAAGCTTTAAATAAAAGTTGTAGATCTTTTAATTTCCTATAAATTTTATTACATACACTTTTGTCGTAAAATGCATACTAAAGCCGAAATCTTTTAAAAAATTGATTTTTCATACGTTTTCGTGAGAAAAAAATCGCTAATTACCGTTAAACTAAGCGTTATACAAAAAAATGTTTGAAATAAAAGTTGCAGAATTTTAAATTCTCTACAACTTTAATTATATACATTTTTGCGGTAAAATGCATATTAAAACCGCAATCTTAAGAAAACAATTTTTTTACGTGAAAACAACCTTACCAAGAATTTCAGCAAACATGGCGCCTACCCTATCTTGTAGAGCATAAAAATGTAGTAAACGAGGCGATTTTTAAAAAAATCGTAAGACAAGTTTTTGAGAAAATCGCAAAAAGTGAAAAATTACACGAATAAACTACCACTTCCGGTTGACAGATTTTGATGAAAATGTTCGTGTCGAGTCCGGTAGTGGTATGTAACTTAAGTTTCAAGTTTCAAGTTCGTAGGCCTACGATGTTCCGTTCTTGAGATATTCTGTTCACACACACACACACACATACACATACACACACGCGCGCGCACACACACACACACACACACACACACACAGGCACACACAGACAATCGCTAAAAACATGTTTTGTTGGGTTGAGGGGGTCTGTTTACGTGTATAGTAGTAGGTGAAGAGTGTATTTGTTAAAATCGATGTGAAAACAATACTTTCCTTCCTACATATTCATATAGGCAAGAGAAAGTAAAAAAACAAAAAAGCACCAGTAGATCAAACTTAACTGACATGCAAGCTTGTCTACAGTTGAGCCGTTGTTAGTTTGCTCCTACTGTCAACAACAAACAAAAGCCACCTCCTACAGGGTGCACGCTAGAGTCTGCGACTTTACCGATGTCGTATTCCTGTAAAATTAACTATTTTTTAAATTATAAGTACTTAAAGTACTTAAAATATCAGTCATGATATGATGTAGACCTAACAATTTCATTTCATAAATACTTTAAAAAGTATTGTTGTATTTAAATACATTTGAAAGTATTTTGTTGTTACTTTTTAATCAGCGTGTACACATTATTATATAATGTGCATGCTCAGTGACGTCATTATTTGTTTACAATAGGAGCAAACTAACAGAGGCTGGACTATAAGTAATATCGGTGCGTGAAACGCGAAGGCTTCTGTAAAAGGATCAATAGAAAATGTGCGGGGGTTGATGAGTACCTGCAAATAACTAACTAAACTTGTAACAGAGTGAATAAATGTAGATAGAAAGTGTTAAGGTAAATATATACCACGAGGTTAAATAAACACGCTTATGTTTTCATTTCACTTTTCCTTCGACACCTGAATACAAATTGTTTTACGTCAATACAAAACAATAAAGTACTATTTTAAAATAGAAGAAACGTATAATACATTAAAAGTAGAACGTTTAAAAAACATCCACTCGTGTTTTAGATGAACCGTCGTTAAAAAAGTACGGCTACAGATTATCGAATGGATTTTTTTAGAAGCGTGAGTGATTAGACAGGCGAGATCATTTAGCAAAAAAGCCGGGTGTACACTCTTGTAAGTGGGCGGATTGTATTTTACATCCTACTAACGGGTGTTTTATTAAGTACGCAACCCTGATTATAAGAAGATAGAAGTAATACAATGTTTTCATTGCAATTTGCTATTCATTTGTAAAATAATAATTTAGATTAATTAATAATTTGTAAATGTCACCGCCACCCGTTCTAATAAATCATTTACTGTGTTGCCGGCCTTCAATAGTTCTCCCGGCCTTTGACGGCATAGCGACAAACCTTTCGGCTGCGCACCGCAAAGGCCTTTGTCATCGAGGCCAAGCCAGTCGCCGCTCTCTACAACAGCGCTCTCGGCAGCTATATAAAGAGCGCTGCACTGACTCGGCCGATTCAATTCCAATCAAGACGCAGAGGGATCCACTTCCACCAGACACCGGACGAGACGTCCACCACGGCACACGGCTGCCGGACTCCAGCGAGAACTAACCGACGACCCCGCAAGAGAGAAGATGATGCTTCCGTTCGCCGACCCGTCACCGTAAGCCGTCGACCGGACCGTCATCGCCCGCTGACGCGAGCGATGCCCACAGCGGTCCCTCGACCGAGCCTTACGCCCACCGGACCCGACGAAGCAGCCATCGACGCACTACTGCGAGGGAAGAAGATGACGTCTCCGCTGGACGACGACACGCCGTGTCGCCCAGCTCCTCGACCGCCACGACGACTACGACAGACGACTACCGCTTAAACGGCCCTTTTCAGGGCCACCAAATTAATAAGGTTAGCCACAAAATGTCGCCATCCGGTGACATAAAGTACGAAAAATAAAAATATGCCGTAGATTGTGGCTTTAACATATGGTTGCGTCCTTAATAAAACAACCGGTTCTTCTATGGAAAAAACCATTGGTGACACAATATAACGAAACGACTTCTGTCACCACACTAATGCTTGACTGGAACATTTTAACTGTCTTAGGTATAGGTATCAGACAAATTAATGTCCCATAGCCGAGCGAGTGAGAGGGAGATATTCGGCATAACTACGCATGCGCTCAAAGGTCTTCACCGTTATAATCGAAATCTGAAAACATACTAAAGTCGTTATCTTGGTTGTTAGTTTACTGCCTGCCCATAACAGACAGGTGGAGTGTCAAATTATTTACACTCACTCTGTTCGTTGCAAGGCTAAAATAAATAGTTCTGTTTCTTATCACATGGTCAGCCAATTAAATGACTGAATCATTTAAGAACAGATGAGGTAGAGGTGTAAAAGACACTAGTCAGAGTTATCTTCTCTGAAAGTAATAAATTTCACTATACAGCCAGACCCTGTGGTGACGAGACTATCTGTGAAAAGAGACTATTTGCAGAGTGGAAAATATGTGCTTTCCAGAGGGCCCGGCATGCTGTTAAGCGTACTTTTCCACTCAGTGAGGAAGGCAATGGTAAACCACCTCACTCCTCGTTTTACTTAGTAAAACCTCTACAGGTTCAAACCAGCCTTTCGGCTGTTGACCTAAACAACAACAACAGTTTACTGGATGCATAAACGCTTGCTCACAACAATGAGTAAAATTATACGACAATGTTATTGGAATGGCGCGTATGGGTTGTGCGAATGAGAGCGTTATGCATTGTCTCTCTCCCACGGCTAGGGGACTTCAGTTCATCTGAATACTATAGTTGGTGGTTTTGTACCAGTACCAAGCAAGCGGAAAAACTACCCGCAGTTACATGCAGTATCAGGTACGAGTTACAATTAATATAATACAGGGTGATTCACAAAGATATACAGAAACTTTGGGAGCTCATTGTACATGTAAAAATAATGAAAAAGTTTATATAAACATGGGTCCGGGAAATTCTTCGTTTCCGACTTACGGCTAGCGAAAGTTTCGCCCGGATTTCAGCTCACCAGGTGAAATGAGGTCTTTCTGAAATTCTGTTAAGATGATTAAGAGGCGAATTTAATTATTTCTCATAGTTTTTGATCTGATAAATTGAATAAAACAGGTCCCAGAACTGTAACTTAAATAGTTTTTAAGAAAACCAGTGACAAATGCAAAAAATGGAGTGAAAACACATTTTTTCATCTTTGGGCAAGAATAACTTTGTTATTTTACCAAGAAACAGTTAAAATTTTTCAATAAAACATGTAGAAAATTTTATTCAGAACAAACCGGTGTAAATAAAGTACACAGAAAACGAATAGATGTTTGATTAAATTAATTTTTATTCTTAACAGTACAAAGTAAAATTAACCGGAAAAACAAGGATGAAAAAATGTGTTTTTTTACTCCATTTTTTTCATTTGACACTATTTTTCTCAAAAACTATTTAACTTACAGTTCTGGGACCTGTATTTTTAAATTTATCAGGTCAAAAACCATAAGAAACGATTGAATTCGCCCCTTAATCTACCTTACCAGAATTTCAGGAAGATCTCATTTCACCTGGTGAGCTGAAATCCGGGCGAAATCTTTCGCTAGCCGTAACTCGGTAACGAAGCATTTCCGGACCCATGTTTATATAAACTTTTATCATTATTTTTACATGTACAATGAGCTCCCAAAGTTTCTGCATATTTTCGTGAATCACCCTGTATGATGAGAGGTACGGCAGAAAAAAGTTCTGTTTGGACCAAACAGAACTGTTTGGCAACGGGAAGGAGGGAATTTAGAGTGTTCAAAGATGGTCCGACACTGGAAGGTAGAAGAGGTAGCCTATATAACGAGAAGTGAAAGAAGGAGAAGGAGGAGAAAATATGGGTACAGAAGATAAATATTAATATGAAATTACCCTTTCTTAACCAGTGCGGTGGCATAGAAGTCACATTGGAGTGAAATAACAGACATAAAAACTTTAATTGTTAGCGGCTACTTTTGATTAAAGAGCGCTGGATGTGAAGTGTAAAAAGTTTCTGTACCCTAGCCAGTAATTGAACCTGAGACCTCCGCTTTGCAGAGTAAGATGCTGACCACTACGCCACGTACGCGACCATTAGTTTATTTTTAAAGTTACTTTTAGTCTTAAATATTCGTGTTCATTTACTAAAATAAAGTAGCATTTCTTCGAGTATGTACATACAAGTATATTTTTTAGGCTGCAATTACTGATTTTGTCCATTTTACTAATATTTTTGAATTGTAACCTTTTTTAAGTCTTAAATAATGCTTTGCTACAAATCTAAGCAAGAGAATTTTGTTTAGGAAGCCTGCACATGATTTTTACTTATTTAATCATAATGTAACATATGTGTCACACTTTTTTGTCACGCCATCAAAAAAAGGCTGAAGGTCTAAAAGTGATTTTATTTCACTTAAATGTCAGTAAAGTGTATGAAACAATGAGCTACACATATTTGTTTGTGTAAAGTTAAAAAATTTGGTATTGCACATATCAGAGTGCGTGAGACGGACGTGAAGAAGGAGAGGAAGCAGAAGAAGAAGATAAAGAAGAAAAAGATAAAGGAGGAGGAGAATAAAAAGATGGTACTGTAAATAAGGAAAAGATTGAGTGGGAAGGCAGGAAATGAACGCAATAAAAAAAAAAATCTGGTGTGAAACACTCACATAACTTTCTCTTGCCAATGTAAATAATGACCACGATAACCTAACATTAGTAATGAAACATTAGAAATAAACAAAAAACTAACCTCAATAAAACACAACCTTATTTTAATCATGAGTGAAAGACGCAAAATGAAAATCAACCTCAGTTTGGCTTGAAAATAAGGAAAATCACTTTCACGCTAAACTAGGCTCTGTAGATAAAAATGCTTTAAATAAAAGTTGTAGATCTTTTAATTTCCTATAAATTTGACTATATACACTTTTGTCGTAAAATGCATACTAATTCCGAAATCGTTAAAAAAAATCGATTTTTCACAAGTTTTCGTGAGAAAAAAAACAGAGAATCGCTAATTACCGCTAAACTAAGCGTTGTATTAAAAAAATGTTAGCAAAACCAATGTAGATTTTTATATTGTCTACAAATTTTACTATATAAAGTTTTGCGCTAAAATACACATTAAAGCCGCAATCTTAAATAAACAATTTTTTTACGTGAAAACAGCCTCACCAAAAATTTCAGCAAACATGGCGCCTACCCTATCTTGTAGAGCATAAAAAGTTTAGTAACGCAGGCGATTTTAAAAAAAAACGTGTAGTACCAGTTTTTGAGAAAATCGCAATAAGTGAAAAAATGAAACGAATAACTACTACTTCCGGTTGACCGATTTTGATGAAAATGTTCGTGTCGGGTCCGGTAGTGGTATGTAACTTAAGTTTCAAGTTCGTACGATGTTCCGTTCTTGAGATGTTCTGCTCACACACACACACACACACATACGCGCACGCGCGCGCACACACACACAGACCAATCGCTAAAAACATGTGTTGTGTGGGTTGAAGGAGTCTGTTTATGTGTAGATCCGGTGAAGAGTGTATTTGTTAAAATCGACATGAAAACAATACTTCCTTCTTATATATTTATATAGGCAAGAGAGAGCAAAAAGATAAAGGAGGAGGAGGCGAATAAGAAGATGGTAAGTAAGGAAAAGATTGAGGGGTGGGGAGGGAAAAAAATGAAAAGAAAAAATATGGAGGGAAAGTAGGGGAAGAGAAGACAAGAGGTGGTGAAGAAGATGAAAGGAGGAGGCAAAGAAGAATGTAAAGAAGGAAACGACGAAAGAGAAGGTGGAGGGAAAGGAGTAGTGGAGGAGAAGAAGAACTAATAGGAGGTCCAGAAGACGCAAAAAAAGTAAAGAGAGAAGAGAAACAAAGAAGCAGAGGGGAATAAATAAATTAGAAAAGGGAAGGGAGAAAAAAACGTGGAAAAGGCGGAAAAGAAATAAAATTACTTTGTTTAAAATTCGTATTGTGTGATTAAATTTACAAAAAATTTGTTAAAAACTACATCAGTGTAGTCCCCGGCTTTGAAGAAAACAGATTCCCTAAAATATAGTTCACGTTAAGATAGTACACTATCACAAATCAACAAACGATGTTTGTATACACAACTTACTACAAAATACAAGGGACTTATAAAAATAGAGGTCAGACTGGATGGTTATGTATTAAAGTATTCATGTATTCATGTATTACAGTAGTCTACTACTATTTTTACTTCCTCTCTTGCCTATATCAAAATATAGGAAAGAAAATATTGTTTTCATGTCGACATGTATTGTTTTCATGTTTAAAATCGACATGAAAACAATACTTTCCTTCCTATACATCCATATAGGCAAGAGAAAGTAAAAAATATGGTGTGAAACCCCTCACACAACTTTCTCTTGCCATTGCAAATAATTAACAATAAACCTAATATTAGTATAATACATTAGAAATAAACAAAACACTAACCTCAATAAACATAACCTAATTTTAATCATGAGTGAGTGACGCAAAATTAAAATCAACCTTAGTTTGGCTTTAAAATACGGAAAATCACTCTTTCACGCTAAACTACTCTCTGTAGAGAAAAATGCTCTAAACAAAAGTTGTAGATCTTTTAATTTTCTATAATTTGATTATATACACTTTTGTCATAAAATGCATACTAAGGCTGAAATCTTAAAAAAAATCGATTTTTCACACGTTTTCAGAGAAAAAACAGAAAATCGCTATTTACCGGTAAACTCAGCGTTATGTAAAATAATATTTGAAATGAAAGTTGTAGGATCTTAAATTCTCAACAACTTTTATTATATACATTTTTCGCTAAAATGCATATTAAAGCCGCAATCTTAAAAAACACTTTTTTTACGTGAAAACACCCTGACCAAGAATTTCAGCAAACATGGCGCCTACCCTATCTTGTAGAGTATAAAAAATTGAGTAAACCAGGCGATTTTAAAAAAATCGTAGGACCCAGTTTTGAAAAAAATCGCAAAAAGTTAAAAATCACACGAATAAACTACTACTTCCGGTTGACCGATTTTGATGAAAATGTTCGTGTCGGATTCGGTAGTGGCATGCAACTTAAGTTATAAGTTTCAAGTTCGTACGATGTTCCGTTCTTGAGATATTCTGTTCACACACACACACACACACACACACACGCACGCACACGCGCGCGCGCGCACACACACACACACGCGCGCGCGTAATTCCGTATTTTTAATGAAAATAATACTTTCCATCCTATATATTTATATAGGCAAGAGAAAGTAAAGTAGGGTATATTGTTTTACCATTAATGGATAATTAATTTTGATACAATAGATTTTTATGGTAAGCCTAACTTAGCAATAAACAGGTGTAATAAAAGTTAATTTAATTATAGGACATTTTATTACCTACTTAAATATAAACAGCCTTCATTTATAATAGAGACAATTAAAAATGCAATTGTCTCTGTTCTATTACGTCTTACTGGCAATCAAATCTGATTTTTACTTTCTCTTGCCTATATGAATATATAGAAAGGAAAGTATTGTTTTCATGTCGATTTTATCAAATCGAGTTTTCACCGGATCTACACGTTTTCAGACCCCCTGAACCCAAAAAAACATGTTTTTAGCGATTGGTCTGTGTGAGTTTGATGGAACAGAATATTTGAAGAACGGAACATCGTACGAACTTGAAACTTGAAAATTAAGTTACATACCCTTACCGGACCCGACACGAACATTTTCATCAAAATCGGTCTACCGGAAGTAGTAGTTTATTCGTGTAATTTTTCATCTTTTTGCGTTTTTCTCAAAAACTGGTCCTACGATTGTTTTAAAAATCGCCTGATTTACTATATTTTTTATGCTCTACAAGATAGAGTAGGCGCCATGTTTGCTGAAATTCTTGGTAAATCTGTTTTTAAGTAAAAAAATTGTTTTTTAAAGATAACGACTTAAATATGCATTTAAGCGGAAAAATGTAAACAATAAAATTCGTAGAAAATTTAAAATCCTACAACTTTTATTTCAAACTTTTTTGGTAAAACACTTAGTTTAGCGTTAATTAGCGATTGTCTGTTTTTTTCTCACGAAAACGTGTGAAAAATCGATTTTTTAAGATTTCGCCCACACACACACACATACACATACAGACACACAAAGATCAACCGCTACAAACATATTTTTTGAGTTCAGGGGGCCTGAAAACGTGTAGAACCAGTGAAAACTCGATTTCGAAAAATCGACATGAAACAATACTTTACCTCCTACAATTCATACAGGGGAAGAGAAAGTAAAAAAACCTGAAAAAATAAATATATATATAATAACATATATATGTTTAAATAAAGTTTTTTTTTTCTTTCTTTTGGCCTTCAAAGTGAACTTATAAAGCGCGGGTAAAACATTGTGAATCACCCTGTACATTACAATAGAATATAATGTTGGTCATTATGCCTATAATATGAGACAAATAAATGTGAATTCAGTTGGACTCACAAGATTGATAGGCTAATAGGAAACCTATGTAAGCCTATTTTATTAGGCCTACATTAAAAAAAAAACAACGATCAAGGTCATAAAAATTACGGTAAATAATACCGTCTAGACAAATGTACAACAATCAATCAAAATAGGCGCAAAAACAAAATATATATGCACGCAAGTAGGCCACAATAATAAATAACAAAATAGGCACGGGTAGGCCTCGCTTGATGACAGTTACGATTCATGGGCAACATCCTACAACCTATAGTAGTTCAGTAGGCTTTTGTATTCATTAAAGCCTACGTAAAAATACAAATGATAAAAGAAATACGGGGCACGTGCTTCGTATCTGATTTAACTGATAAAAATCGGCGCTTACACGCGGTGTGGTTTATTTAGTTTATTTTGATTTTTTTACCATAATTAGTAAACAAAATCTGGTATGTAACAGTCACACGACTTTCTCTTGCCGATGCAAATAATTTAAACAATATAACCTAACATTAGTAATTTTTTTTTTTATTCCTAATTTGTGTACGTTGCAATCTGTTCAATTTAGAACAATAAGCAACCCCATGACTCAATCAGATGAGGATGATGTGTATGACGTGTAAATGAGGTATAGTCTTGTACAGATCCAGGTCGACCATTCCTGAGAGAGTATGGTTGATTGAACCCCAACCATCAAAGTATACCCACAACCACTGTCTAGTATTCAAATCCGTATAAAAGTAATTACCTTTACTAGGATTTGAACCCGAAACCTTCGTCTTCGAAAATCAGCAGTTAAACAGCTGATTTTGGCGACGACTTTACCTGTAGACCAACCCGGTGGGTTAACATTAGTAATAAAACATTAGAAATAAACAAAAAACAACCTCAAAAACCATAACCTTATTTCAATCATGAGTGAAAGACGCAAAATTAAAATTAACCTCAGTTTGGCCTAAAAATACGGAAAATCAACCTTTCACGCTCAACTAGGCTCTGTGGAGAAAAATGCTTTAAATAAAAGTTGTAGATCTTTTAAATTACTATAAATTTGATTATAATACACTTTTGTCATAAAATACCTACATTCTAAGGCCGAAATCTAAAAAAAATCGATTTTTTTACACGTTTTCGTGAGCAAAAACAGAATAGCGTTAACTACCGCTAAACTAAGCGTTATACAAAAAAATGTTTGAAATGAAGGTCGTAGGATTTAAAATTCTCTACGTTTTTTTATGATAGACATTTTTACAGTAAAATGCATAATAAACCCGCAATCTTAAAAAAACATTGTTTTTACGTGACAACAGCCTCACCAAGAATTTCAGAAAACATGGCGTCTACTCAATCTTGTAGAGCATAAAAAATTAAGTAAATGAGGCGATTTTTAAAAAAACCGTAGGACCAGTTTTTGATAAAATCGCAAAAAAGTGAAAAATTACCCGAATAAACTACTACTTCCGGTTAACCGATTTTGATGAAAATGTTCGTGTCGGGTCCGGTAGTGGTATGTAACTTAAGTTTCAAGTTCGTTCGATGATCCGTTCTTGGGATATTCTGTTCACACACACACACACACACACACACGATTATCCTCATTCTGCACGCATTCATGTAATCGTTCTTGGAAATTATCCATTGCCTTTACAATAATGACGTTCGGTATCGCCGCTATTTCATTTCGAATTGCTAGCTTCAGATCTTCAGTTGTTTGAGGCTTTATGACATACACTTTCGATTTCAAATACCCCCAAAGAAAAAAGTCACACACCGAAAGATCTGGGGAGCGAGCAGGCCATGAAAGGTCACCATTTCTTGAAATCACGTGTTCTGGAAACATTTGTCGTAACACATTCATTGACACTCTGGCAGTTTGAGCAGTAGCCCCATCTGGTTGGAACCAGACATTTGCAGTGTCAACTTCACGACGTTGTAACGCTGGTGCAAGGAAATTATTTAGCATTTCGATATATCGACTTGGAAGTCAACGAAACTGCTCGACCGTTCTCTTCTTAAAAATATGGACCTATCACTCGGAATTTAGCCACTGCGCACCAAACTGTCACACGCTCACAATAAAGTGGTTTTTTGTGTAGGTTACGAGGATTTTCTGCCGCCCAGTACGGGAGATTTTGTTTATTTACACAACCAGACAGGTGAAAATGGGTCTCATCTGACATTATGATTACTGAATCGTTAGTTAAAATGTTCAGAATTGACTGTGAACATTCTCTTCGGTTTTGGAAATCATGTTCGCTTAGTTCGTGAACAGTTACGATTTTATACGAATGAAAATGAAGATCCAAACGAAAAATTCTTCGAACACTGAACATTCTACTTCATTTACACTGACACCCACCGGGTTGGTCTAGAGGTAAAGTCGTCGCCAAAATCAGCTGTTTAACAGCTGATTTTCGGAGACGAAGGTTTCTGGTTCAAATCCTAGTATAGGTAGTTACTTTTATACGGATTTGAATACTAGACAGTGGTTACCGGTGTACTTTGATGGTTGGGGTTCAATTAACCATACTCTCTCAGGAATGGTCGACGTGAGTATGTACAAGACTACACCTCATTTACACGTCATACACATCATCCTCATCTCATTGGGTCATGGGGTTGCTTATTGTTCTAAACTGAACAGATTACAATGCACACTTATTAGGAATTAAAAAAAAAAAAATTTACACTGAACAATTACTAACATCAACAAAACATCCACACTACGTACTACAAGTAAAAAAAAAACACAACAATGTGCTCGTAAAAAATGTAATTTAAATTTTTTTATGATAATTTTTAGTAGTGTTTTTTTACGGTTGGTTTTACAACAATTCAGTTTTATTTTCGTCCTCACCATTGGATAGCACGTTACGTTAGTAAGTCAAGGACACGATCTTACTACGTCGCATTTCTTTATTGGTTGTCGTATCTAAAAGCTGAACGACATAGTATTACTATCTGTGGTGATGTTTCCATCGCTCTCTTTGTATGTATGTATTAATAGGATGGTGTCAGGAGATGATTGTGGCGCCATCTGCCGGGATACTTTCAAAATAACTTTATCACTATTTTTACTTTCTCTTGCCTATATGAATATATAGGAAGGAAAGTATTGTTTTCATGTCGATTTTTAGAAATCGAGTTTTCACCGGATCTATACGTTTTCAGACCCCCTGAACCCAAAAAACATGTTTTTAGCGATTGGTCTGTGTGTGTGTCTGTGTGTGTGTGTGTGTCTGTGTGTGTGTGTGTGTGTCTGTGTGTGAACAGAATATCTCAAGAACGGAACATCGTACGAACTTGAAACTTGAAACTTAAGTTACATACCACTACCGGACGCGACACGAACATTTTCATCAAAATCGGTCAACCGGAAGTAGTAGTTTATTCGTATAATTTTTCAGTTTTTTGCGATTTTCTCAAAAACTGGTCCTACGATTTTTTTTAAAATCGCCTATTTTACTCAATTTTTTATTCTCTACAAGATAGGGTAGGCGCCATGTTTGCTGAAATTCTCGGTGATGCTGTTTTCACGTAAAAACGTTGTTTTTTTAAGATTACGGCTTTAATATAAATTTTAGCGCAAAAACCTATATAATAAAAGTTGTAGAGAATTTAAAAACCTACAACTTTTATTTCAAACATTTTTTTGTATAACGCTTAGTTTAGCGGTAATTTGCGATTTTCTGTTTTTTTCTCACGAAAACGTGAGAAAAATCGATTTTTTTAACATTTCGGTCTTAGTATGCATTTTACGACAAAAGTGTATATAATAAAAGTTATAGAAAATTAAAAGATCTACAACTTTTGTTTAGAGCATTTTTCTCTACAGAGCCTAGTTTAGCGTGAAAGCGTGATTTTCCATATTTTTAAGCCAAACTGAGTTCGATTGTCATTTTGCGTCATTCACTCATGATTAAAATAAGGTTATGTTTTTGAGGTTAGTTTTTGTTTATTTCTAATATTTTATTAATAATGTTAGGTTTATTATTAATCATTTGCATTGGCAAGAGAAAGTTGTGTGAGTGTTTCACACCAGATTTTTTAATAAAACTTAACTTCTATTATTGTCCCATGTATACACAACAATACATTAACTTGTACTATCTTTCGTACTTCACTACATATTCTGTTCACAAACACACACAAACACACGCAAACACACTCACACACACACACCAATCGCTAAAAACAAGTTTTTTGGGTTCAGGAGGTGTATACAAATACCGGGTGATTTTTTAGTCCTGTTACCCAATTGTTTATGTCTGGTAATTTTTTTCTAAAAAAAATAAATTTTGTTTTGTGACACTAAGTTGGTAGCCCTACTCAACCAGTATGGATATGGGAGTGTGAGTTGATTCTCCTTGAGCTGTGTAAAATTTTGTGCCATATCCGGTCGTGTTACGAACAGAATGTCTTTTATCCTAAAACAATCTCTTGTTTAAATCTGGAGGCTGAAGCTCTAGAACTAATCGTATGCGATACGGATACAATTTCAATTTTTTAGCAGCTTTCTGAACACTCGAACATGACAAATCAACATGCGAGGAAAGTTTTTGTAAACTTTTCCGTGGAGAATTGAGCAATCTTATTTTCACATTCTCTTAACGTCATCTGTCAAGAGAGTTGGTCGACCACTACATTTTCTGCTGCAAACACTACCTGCCTCTCAAAATCGGTTTATTAGCCTAGAAATTGACTAGAATAGAGTGGAGGAACACCAAAAAATTTAATTTGAAATGATTCTTTTACACTCGTATACGATTCCGTAGCAAAATATTGTTCAAGAATGAAAATCCGTTGTTCTAGGGTAAAAGACATTCTGTTTGTAACACAACTGGAAACAGCACAAAATTTTACGCAACTCAAGGAGAATCAACTCAAACTGTCGTATCTATAACGGTTGAGTAGGGCTACCAACTTTGAGTCACAAAATAAAATATCCCTTTCTTAGAAAAAAATTACCAGACATTAACAATTGGGTAACAGGACTAAAAAATCACCCGGTACTATTGTATACAAATACAACAGTTTTTTAAATATTTTTTTTTAAAAACAGAAGGTAGTTTTTTTTTACCATATACGGACTATTTTATACAATTTTGCAATGAAAGTTTCAGCCGATCATCAAAAAATTCTAAAAAAAATATCTTTAAGGGGAGACTGTACTTTATATCCCGCCAATGTTAAATTTGCTATTTTTACTTTCTCTTCCCCTATATGAATAAACATGAAGAAAAGTATTGTTTTCATGTCGATTTTTCGAAATCGAGTTTTCACCGGAACTACACGTTTTGAGAACCCTTGAACCCAAACAATATGTTTTCAGTGATTGGTCTGTGTGTATGTGTGTCTGTGTGTGAGTGTGCGTCGACATACGAGTTTTGCTATCTGTGGTGTTATTTCCACCGCTCTCTTTGTATGTGTTAATTGGATGGTGTTAGGAGATGATTGGGGCGCCATCTGCCGGGAACTTTCAAAATAACTTTATCACTATTTTTTAATAAAACTTAACTTCTATTATTGTCCCATGTAGACACAACAATACATTAAAATTTGTACTATCTTTCGTACTTCACCACATCTTCTGTTCACACACACACACAGAACAATCGCTAAAACTATTTTTTTTTTGGGTTCAGGGGGCCTGAAAAAGAGTTATCAGGTGAAAACTCGTTTTCCTAAAATAAATATGAAAACGTTCCTAGATATTCCTAGATATTTATATAGGCAGGAGAATGTAAAAAAACAAAAAATAAATTAATTTGGCCGCCTCCGTACCGTAGTGGTTAGCATATTGGCGTTCACGCGGAGGTCGCGGGTTCGATTCCCGGCCACGGTCTGGAAATTTTCACGTGTCAAATCCCCCAGTTAATGTTACATACTCCACCATAGTCCCTAATGACCAAGCAGTTGATGCGACTTTAAATAAATGAATAATTTTTTTGTAATCCCTAATTTGTGTACGTTGCAATCTGTTCAATTGAGAACAATAAGCAACCCCATGACCCAATCAGATGAGGATGATGTGTATGACGTGGAAATGAGACTGTGTAGTCGTGTCCAAACTCAGGCCGACCATTCCTGAGAGAGTATAGTTAATTGAACCCCAACCATCAAAGTACACCGGTAACCACAGTCTAGTATTCAAATCCGTATAAAAGTAACTACTTTTACTAGGATTTGAACCAGGAACCTTCGTCTCCGAAAATCAGCTGTTAAACAGCTGATTTTGGCGACGACTTTACCTCTAGACCAACCCGATTGGTCTAAATGAATAATTAAGAAATTATGTATAGTGACGCCGTACGCGCCTGCTCTCTGTTGAGAGACTACGTAACTACTACGAAATATTAAAACGAACAAGAATTAAGACTAAAAACAGTACTAGACTATCTATAGCACATATTTTCTTTTATTAGGTTAAAAGTAGTACATTGTAATGATAATTCATTCATTGTTATAGTCACTCTCAATCATTAATCTTTTAAGGAAATCCTTTTCTATAAGAAATCATTTTTTTTACTTTCTCTTGCCTATGTGAATACATAGGAAGGAAAGTATTGTTTTCATGTCGATTTTAAGAAATTGAGTTTTCACCGGATCTACACGTTTTTAGACCCCTAAATAAAATTAACAAGTCGCCAAGAACAAATATTTTTCATATTTTTATATTGCTTGTTTTAGTGCAAAAAGAATTTTAGTTTTTTTTTTTTTTAATATCTGCTTCACTTTTTTTAATATTCTCCGCTTTTGGTGCAGCTTTCTAACCAACTGTTGATGGAAAATTAAACTTGTTTGTGTACATTTTGTTTTTACTTGTGCCTTTTCCCATAAATTTAGATTTTTAACAGTTAGGTACATTTTTCTAAGAAACCAATTAACCTACCGAACTGAAATTTTTACCAGTTAATTATCATGTACATGCACATTCAACTACATTGTTTTTACTTCCTAAGGTGGTCAAAAAAATAGTAATATGCAAAAAATGTAGAAAAAAATTGTAAAAATTGTATGTTATTCGTTATTCTTTTAAAAATTTTATGGTACAACAGATTAAATTGAAAAAAAAAATGTTAGTAGCTAAAACCACCCTACAACTATAAGTCTGTAAAGTTTAATTTTTCTATCTTTCACCAACCCTATGAAAAATGTACCTAAAAATAGCAAATTTAACATTGGCGGGGTACAAAGTACAATCTCCCCCCTTTAAGTATTTCAGTTCCCCCCCCCCCCCCATATAAGTTGGTATAAGTAACTAAAATATTGTAACATTCTAGTTACAGTTTGAGGTGATAAATTATTAGAATACATATTTGCATTGTAGATCAGGCATGATACTAGGCTGTTCGTTCAACGTATTTCTCAAAGAAAAAAACAGCTTATGAATAATTTTAACACTGTAAAATGTTACCAAATCTATACTAATATTATAAAAACTCACCTGGTTGGTCTAGAGGTAAAGTCGTCGCCAAAATCAGCTGTTTAACAGCTGATTTTCGGAGACGAAGGTTCCTGGTTTGAATCCTAGTAAAGGTAGTTACTTTTATACGGATTTGAATGCTAGACAGTGGTTACCGGTGTATTTGATGGTTGGGGTTCAATTAACCATACTCTCTCAGGAATGGTCGACCTGAGTCTGTACAAGACTACATCTCATTTACACGTCATACACATCATCCTCATCTCATTGGGTCATGGGGTTGCTCATTGTTCTAAATTGAACAGATTGCAACGTACACATATTAGGAATTAAAAAAAAAAAAAATTATAAAAACTTACCTGGTTGGTCTAGAGGTAAAGTCGTCGCCAAAATCAGCTGTTTAACAGCTGATTTACGGAGACGAAGTTTCCTAGTTCAAATCCTAGTAAAGGTAGTTTATACGGATACTTTTATACGGATTTGAATGCTAGACAGTGGTTACCGGTGCACTTTGATGGTTGGGGTTCAATAAACCATACTCTCTCAGGAATGGTCGGCCTGAGTATGTACAAGACTACACAGTCTCATTTACACGTCATACACATCATCCTCATCTCATTGGGTCATCGGGTTGCTTATTGTTCTCAATTGAACTGATTGCAACGTACACATTATTAGGAATTTAAAAAAAAAATTATTTAATTACCTAGATCCCGAAACGGACCTTAGCGATATGTGTCACAATATTTTAACATTCTGTTACAGTTTGAGGTGATAAATTTATTAAAATACATTGCATTGTAGATCAGGCATGATAGGCTACTAGCTGTTCGTACAACGTATTTCTCAAAGAAAAAAAAATGGTTAGCCTATCTTTAATACGAAAAATAATTGTGCTGTAATTACGTCATGTTGGCCTGGTTGTTTTCGTTAAAGGTGCCTAACGAATGAATGAATAATTCTTTAACATAATTACATATTACAACTTACCTGTAGTTTGCACGTTAACTTATGAATTTTAACACTTTAAAATGTTACCAAATCTATACTAATATTATATAGACAAAGCGGTTATTTTGTGAAGGTTAATTTACAAAACTACTGAACGAATTCCATGAAATTTTGACAGAATATTTGAGTTTATATTCACAGCAACATTTTATTTTAAAACTTTCAGAAATGATAACTCTAAGGGCCCTAATGAAGATTTTCACAAATATGTGTTGTGTGTGTGTGTGTGTGTGTGTGTGTGAGTGTGTGTGTGGTGTATATAACGGGTGATTCAAAAAGAGCGCCGGTTTTTAAACGGCTGGTACATTTTTGTTTATCGGTTGGCAACATTGTTAGACCTCATTTCTATTTTGGAGAACATTCCGATTGACGATTCAGTTGTAGTTTCTCTTGTTCGCAGTGTAGTACTCTCGCAGTCTGTGTCTAACCATGGAGAAGTTTACTATTGCACAACGAGTGTTAATCGTCAAAACATTTTACCAGAGTGGAGAGAGTTATGCGGCTACTGTCAGGCGACTTCGCGGTACTCTAGGACGTAATGAAGCATCGAATGAATCAACAGTTCGCAGGCTCATGAAAAAGTTTTTTGAGACGGGTTCAACAGTCGACCTTAAAAGTTCTGGACGTCGTCGTTCTGGCCGAACTGAGCAGAACGTTGCATTGGTTCGTGACAGTGTGACTGTTAGCCCAGCAAAATCAATACGTCGCCGTTCTCAACAATTGGGTTTAAGATGTTCTTCTGTACGGAGAATTCTTCGGTACACTTCTGTACGGAGAATTCTTCGGTACAATCTCCAATATCACCCGTATAAAATTCAGTTGACGCAACATTTGAAAGTGGCAGACCACCAGAAGAGACGACAGTTTGTTGACTGGGTATTGAGAAAACGGCAGGATGATGACACCTTCGCAAACAAAATCATTTTCAGTGATGAGGCGCACTTCCACTTAAACGGTTTTGTTAAAAAACAGAACTGCCGTATTAAAGGAGCCGTATATAAACTGCCAACTTGAAGGAGGAAATTCGACGGGTTATCGGGCAAATGGAAGTCGAAACTAGTCGTGCAGTAATATCCAATTTCATGGACAGAGTTGATGCATGCCACCGCAGTAGAGGAGGTCACATGCATGACATCATTTTTCATACATGAAATCGGAAGGAAAGATGAACTTGTTGATGTATTTATTTTCAGGTTTTTCAATAAAATAAATCTCTTAATTTGATATATCAAAACCGGCGCTCTTTTTGAATCACCCTATACTTTCTCTCGTCTTTTATGATAAATACACGTAGGGAAAAGTTACTTTTTTCATGTCGATTATTCCAAATCGAGTTTTCAGGCCCCCTGAACCGAAAAAAACATGTTTTTAGCGATTAGTCTGTGTGTTTGTGTGTGTGTGTGTGTGCGTGTGTGTGTGAACAGAATATTTCAAGAACGGAACGTCGTACGAGCATGAAACTTGAAACTTAAGTTAGATACTACTACCGGAACCGATATGAACATTTTCATTAAAATCGGTTAACCGGAAGTAGTAGTTTATTCGTGCGAAAGATATTATTACAACAAAATAAATGTACAGTTGAGCCGTTCTTAGTTTGCTCCCTCCTATTGTCTGTCAACAAACACAAGCCACCTACTACAGGATGCACGCTAGAGTCTGCGACTTTACGGATGTCGTATTCCTATTAAGTTAACTATTTTTTAAATTATAAGTACTTAAAGTACTAAAAACAACAGTCATGATATGATGTAGGCCTAACAATTTCATTTATAAAATTCTTTTAAAAAGTATTTTGTATTTTAAATACTTTTGAAAGTATTTTGTTGTTACTTTTTAATCAGCGTGTACACATTTTGATATAATGCGCATGCTCAGTGACGTCATTATTTGTTTACATTAGGAGCAACTGCCCATAACAGACAGGTGGAGTGTCAAATTATTTACACTCAATTTGTTCGTTGCAGGGCTAAAATAAATAGTTTTGTTTCTTATCACATGGTCAGCCAATTAAATGAGTGAATCATTTAAGAACAGAAGAGGTAGAGGTGTATTGTGACACTAATCAGAGTTATCTCCTCTGAAAGTAATGAATTTCATTGTACAGATTGACCCTGTTGTGAATGAAGTGAAGGTGTCGTTTACAGAGTGGAAAATATGTGCTTTTCAGAGGGCCCAGCATGCTGATAAGCGTACTTTCCCACTCAGTGAGTTGTGGTAATGGTAAACCACCTCACTCTTCGTTTTACTTAGTAAAACCTCTACACGTTCAAACCAGCCTTTCGGCTGTTGACCTAAACAACAACAATTAGGAGCAAACTAAGAGGCTGGACTATAGTAAGTTAATATTGTTTGTTAGATGTTAACCTGAGGGGTACCGGACTAAAGAAAGGATAATGTAGATTGTACACTGCAAGGTTAATCATATCTTTTCATACATTACTGTGTAACCTTAAACCAAATTTTTAAAATTGTTATTGCCTGTATTACATGGACTTTAGGCCTTAATTTTCAAGATTAATATTGTTTACCCACCGGGTTTGTCTAAAAGGTAAAGTCGTCGCCAAAATCAGCTGTTTAACAGCTGATTTTCGTAGACAAAGGTTCCTGGTTCAAATCCTAGTACAGGTAGTTACTTTTATACGGATTTGAATACTAGACAGTGGTTAGAGGTGTACTTTGATGGTACTCAAAAACTTAAATGTGATAATTACGGTTAAAGTGGTTAAATTATGATTAGATTAGCGTAGGTATTCATTATTTAAAACATTTTATAAATTAATATAATGTATTTCAAAGTTAAATTAATTAAAAAAATTATTAAAAATAACTTGTTTTTATTTTTGCATTAATTTTTGCATATTTCAACTTTTTTGGTGCATATTTTCTCTTTTTTTGGCATATTTGCATGCATATTTTGGGTCAAAAAAATGCATATCGATCCGAGGACTAGTGATGAATAACCTTCGTGCACGAGTTCAGGAATGTGTGCAACAAAATGGAGGACATCTTTATGATATGATTTTCAAGTAACTTATGTAAAATTGTAAATATGTATTACTTGGTATATTCTAAATTAATTAAACTACATTTTGTAATTTCGTCACGGTGGTTTCATAATCGCCCGATTCACTGCCTCATCCGTTACGGTCATGTGCCAACTTTGTTTACGAATACGTCACACTATATAATCCAAACTGAATAAATTTTCAGCTCTTCAATTCTAATATAATATTTATCTTTCGCGAAGTCGATCACAAAATTCTTAAAGTTTATGAGTGTACATACTATCAAACGTTACAAAAATTTTTTAACGTAACCAGCGCAACATTCAGGCGGTTTTTCAAGGTGTAAATTAACGTTACCAAGAAAATGGATTCAAATTTTCTCAGCACCGGAAAAAGTTTCCTAGTAATTATAATCATCGCATCATTGTGCTTGGTGAGTCATAAAAATATAACTTATTTTTACTTTCTCTTGCCTTTTACTATTTTTATAAATAATAATAATAATAAAACTTTAATTATTTTAAAAAAAAATCTGGTGTGAAACACTCACACAACTTTCTCTTGCCAACGCAAATAATTAACAATATGACCTAACATTAGTAATAAAACATTAGAAATGAACAAAAAACTAACCTCAATAAACATAACCTTATTTTAATCATGAGTGAAAGGCAAAATGAAAATCAACCTCAGTTTGCCTTAAAAATACGGAAAATCACTCTTTCACGCTAAACTAGGCTCTGTAGTGAAAAATTCTTTAATTAAACTTGTACATCTTTTAATTTCCAATAAATTTGATTATATACACTTTTGTCGTTAAATGACTAAGGCCGAAATCTTTAAAAAATAGATTTTTCACACGTTTTCGTGAGGAAAAAACAGAAAATTGCTAATTACCGCGAAACTAAGTGTTTAACGAAAAACAATTTTTGAAATAAAAGTTGTAGAATTTTAAATTCTCTACTTTTTTATTGTATAAATGTTTGCGCTAAAATCCACCTTAAAATCGCTGTAATCTTAAAAAACAATTTTTTACGTGAAAACAGTCTTATCAAGAATTTCAGCAAAGATGACGCTTACCCTATCTTGTAGAGCATAAAAAATTCAGTAAACCAGGCGATTTTTAAAAATATCGTAGGACCAGTTTTTGAGAAAATCGCAAAACAGTGAAAAATCACACGAATAAACTACTACTTCCGGTTGACCGATTTTGATGAAAATTTTGATTCGTGTCGCGTCCGGTAGTGGTAGGCCTATGTAACTTAAGTTTCAATTTTCAAGTTCGTCCGATGTTCCATTCTTGAGATACTCCGTTCACACACACACACACACACACACACACACACACACACACACACACACACACACACACACACACACACACACACACACACACACACACACACACCAATTGCTAAAAACATGTTTGTGTGGGTTCAGGGGGTCTGTTTACGTTTAGATCCGGTAAAGAGTGTATTTGTTGTGATCGACATGAAAACAATACTTTCCTTCCTATATATTCATATAGGCAAGAGAAAGTAGTATAAAATGTTGAGATTTGTATCTTTTTATTTATTTATTTATTTATTTAACGTCGCATCAACTGCTGTGGTCATAAGCGACGACGTTGTGGTGTAACTGTGTGAGGATGAAATGATATTTTGTAACGTATGAAAATATGCGGTGCCTGAGTGGGATTCGAACCCAGGACCGCATGATGAGAGGCGAGCACGCTACCAACTGCGCCAATGCGGCCGGCGAAATATTTTTATTTCTTCATAAAGGTAGTGTCACCGGATGGCGAGATTAAGTGGCAATCCTTATTTGTTTGGTGGCCCTGAAAAGGGCCGTTTAAGCGGTGGTCGTCTTGGAGAAGAGTCGGTCTTAATCGTCGTGGCAGTCGGAGGCTGAGCGACACGGGGTGTAGTCGTCCAGCAGGGACATTATCTTCTTCCGTCGCAGTAGTACGTCGATGGCTGCTTCGTCGGGTCCGGTGGGCGTAAGGCTCGGTCGAGGGACCGCTGTGGGCATTGCTCGCGTCAGCGGGCGATAACGGTCCGGTCGACGGCTTACGGTGACGGGTAGGCGAGCGGAAGCATCATCTTCTGTCTTGCGGGGTCGTCGATTAGTCTTTGCTGGAGTCCGGCAGCCGTGTGCCGAGGTGGACGTCTTGTCTGCTGTCTGGTTTGAAGTGAATCCTTCGGGGTCTTGATCGAAATTGAATCGCTCGGCTCAGTGCAGCGCTCTTTATATAGTCGCCGAGAGCGCTGTAGTAGAGAGCGGCTACTGGCTTGTCCTTGATGACAAAGGCCTCTGTCGGTGGGGAGCCGAAAGGTTTGACGGTATGCCGTCAAAGGGCCTACCGCGCCGACAACGGTCGGAAGATGTATTGAAGCCGGCAACAGAGTAAATAATTAATCAGAAGGGGCGGCGGTGAAAATATTAAAAATAATAAAACTAGAATATTTATTTTTCAGGAGCAGGTTAATGGTGCACCGACTCAAAGAGAATCTTCAAGCAAAAAGGACGAAGTGAAAAAGAGAAACATAATGATAAGAATACTGGCACTGATTGGTATAAAACTTACACACGTGTGCTGTTTTTGTTGCATATCACCATGTTGCAAGTGTACCAAGGCACTCTATAATTTTTTCACTTGTTGGAAATACAAGGATTGGATTTTATGCTGTTGTACTAAAATTATCGGGAAGGTTTCTGTACAAAAACTACTTTACGATTGGGAGTTACCAGATTAAAAAAAAAAATCTGGTGTGAAACACTCACAGAACTTTCTCTTGCCAATGCAAATAATTTAAACAATATATCCTAACATTAGTAATAAAACATTGTTGTCGTTTAGGTCAACAGCCGAAAGGCTGGTTTGAACCTCTAGAGGTTTTACTAAGTAAAACGAGGAGTGAGGTGGTTTACAATTGCCTTCCTCACTGAGTGGAAAAGTTCGCTTATCACCATGCCGGGCCCTCTGAAAAGCACATATTTTCCACTCTGTAAATGACACCTTCACTTCATTCACCACAGGGTCTGGCTGTACAATGAAATTCATTACTTACAGAGAAGATAACTCTGATTAGTGTCTTTTACACCTCTACCTCTTCTGTTCTTAAATGATTCAGTCATTTAATTGACTGACCATGTGATAAGAAACAGAACTATTTATAAATTAATAAAACATTAGAAATAAACAAAAAACTAATCTCAAAAACATAACTTAATTTTAATCATTAGTGAAACGCAAAATGAAAATTGACCTCATTTTGCCTTAAAAATACGGAAAATCGCTCTTTCACGCTAAACTAGGCTCTGTAGAGAAAAATGCTCTAATTAAAGTTGTAGAGCTTTTTATTCCCTATAAAATAATTTATACACTTTTGTCGTAAAATGCATTCTAAGGCCGAAATCTTAAAAAAATCGATTTTCCACACGTTTTCGTGAGAAAAAAATAGAAAATTGCTAATTACTGGTAAACTAAGCGTACAAAAAAATTATTTAAATAAAAGTTGTAGAATTTTAAATTCTCTACAAGTTTTTTTATACAAATTTTTGCGGTAAAATGAATATTAAAGCCGTAATCTTAAAAAAAGTAATTTTTTACGTGAAAACAGCCTCAACAAGAATTTCAGCAAACATGGCGCCTACCCTATCTTGTAGAGAATAAAAAAATGTAGTAAACCAGGCGATTTTTAAAAAAAAATCGTATGAAAAGTTTTTGAGAAAATCGCAAAAAAGTAAAAAATTACACGAATAAACTACCACTTCCAGTTGACCGATTTTGATGAAAATGTTCGTGTCGTGTCCGGTAGTAGTATGTAACTTAATGTTCAAGTTTCAAGTTCATATGATGTTTCGTTCTTGAGATATTTTGTATACACACACAGACACACACACACGCACACACACTCATAGACATACAAACACACTGACCAATCGCTAAAAACATGTTTTTTTGGGTTCAGGGGGTCTGAAGAAAACGTGAAAATCCAAAACGTGAAGATCCGGTGAAAACTCGATTTCTTAAATTCGACATGAAAACAATACTTTCCTTCGTATATATTCATACAGGCAAGAGAAAGTAAAAAATCTGGTGTGAAACACTCACACAACTTTCTCTTGCCAATGCAAATAAATAACAATAATCCGAACATTAGTAATAAAACATTAGAAATAAACAAAAAACTAACCTCAATAAACATAACATAATTTTAATCATGAGTGAAAGACGCAAAATGAAAATCGAACTCAGATTGGCTTAAAAATACGGAAAATCACTCTTTCACGCTAAACTAGGTTCTTTAGAGAAAAATGCTTTAAATAAACGTTGTACACCTTTTAATTCACTATAAATTCGATTATATACACTTTTGTCATAAAATGCATACTAAGGCCGATATATTTAAAAAATAGATTTTTCACACGTTTTCGTGAGAAAGAACAGAAAATCGCTAAGTACCGCTAAACTAAGCGTTATACAAAAAAAGTTTGAAATAAAAGTTGTAGGATTTTAAATTTTTCTACAACTTTTATTACATAAATTTTTGCGCTAAATTGCATATTAAAGCTGTAATCTTAAAAAAACTATGTTTTTACGTAAAAACAGCCTCACCCAGAATTTCAGCAATCATGTTGCCTACCCTATCTTGTAGAGCATAAAAAAATGAGTAAACCAGGCGATTTAAAAAAACCGTAGGAGCAGTTTTTGAGAAAATCGCAAAAAAGTGAAAAATTATACGAAACACCTACTACTTCCGGTTGACCGATTTTGATGAAAATGTTCGTTCGGGTCCGGTAGTGGTATGTAACTTAAGTTTCAAGTTTGAAGTTCGTACGATGTTCCGTTCTTGAGATATTCTGTGAACACACACAGACCAATCGCTAAAAACATGTTTTTTGGGTTCAGGGGGTCTGAAAACGTATAGATCCGGTGAAAACTCGACATGAAAACAATACTTTCCTTCCTATATATTCATATAGGCAAGAGAAAGTAAAAAGAGAAAATGATCAAATAAGCCTAAAAACAAAATAGTATAAGAAATAACATTAGAAAGAAATCAAACATTAGAAAAATTATGATAATAGTACTAATATCGCACCGGGTTGGTCTAGAGGTAATGTCTTTACCGCGAATCAGCTGTTTAACAGTTGATTTTCGGAGACGAAGGTTCCTGGTTCAAATCCTAGTAAAGGTAGTTACTTTTATACGGATTTGAATATTAGACAGTGGTTACCAGTGTACTTTGATGGTTGAGGTTCAATTAACCATACTCTCTCACTCGGTACATGACTACACCTCATTTACACGTCATACGAGGGCAGTCCATAAAGTCTGTCACGTTTTGCGTTGTAGCTGCTAGGGGCGGAGCTATCGCGGCCATTTTTGTGCCGCCCGCGTTTCTCCGTTCAGTGGCTATCCAGCCGTGCTAGCGAGAGGTCTGTGTTGCTCTTCGTTGTTTTTCAACAAAACAATTTAAAATGTGTACCGCAATTCAAAATCCCTCCAGTTGTGAAGTACGGTCGGTAATACGGTTTTTGTTGGCTAAAAACAATAAAGCAATTGAGATTTATCGCCAAATCTGTGAAGTTTATGGGAACGATGTTTACACTGAAAGTGGAGTACGGCGTTTGTGCATTCAGTTCAAAAATGGCCGAAGTAATGTTCACGAGGAAGAACGAAGTGGACGGCCAAGCCTCGTGACTGATGACATTGAGAATAAAGTCAATCAGAAGATTAGAGAAGACCGTCGATTCACCATAAGAGAGCTATCGCTTTTTTCCCCACAAATTTCAAAAAGTTTATTGCACGAAATTGTAACAGAAAAATTAGATAAGACGATTAGCTTTGACGACGACGCGGAGCTGCAGGAGGGTGTAACCGACTGGTTAAAATCACAGGCGGTAGACTTTTATGACGCCGGCATTTCAAAATTAGTTCACCGCTATGATAAGTGTCTTAATTTGTTTGGTGATTATGTAGAAAAATAGCATTTTAGTTGCACTTTCAAATGTATATAATAAAATATTTTTCTTGTTCTTAGTTTTTTTACTTTCTCTTGCCTATATGACTATATAGGAAGGAAAGTATTGTTTTCATGTCGATTTTCCGAAATCGAGTTTTCACCGGATCTATACGTTTTCAGACCCCCTGAACCCAAAAAAACATATTTTTAGCGATTGGTCTGTGTGTGTGTGTGAACAGAATATCTCAAGAACGGAACATCGTACGAACTTGAAACTTAAGTTACATACCACTACCGGACTCGACACGAACATTTTCATCAAAATCGGTCAACCGGAAGTACCTAGTAGGCTAGTTTATTCGTGTAATTTTTCACTTTTTTGCGATTTTCTCAAAAACTGGTCCTACGATTTTTTTTTAAATCGCCTGGTTTACTCAACTTTTTAATCTATACAAGATAGGGTAGGCGTCATGTTTGCTGAAATTCTGGGTGAGGCTGTTTTCACGTAAAAACATAGTTTTTTCAAGATTACGGCTTTAATATGCAATTTAGCGCAAAAATTTATATAATAAAAGTTGTAGAAAAATTTAAAATCCTACAACTTTTATTACAAACATTTTTTTGTATAACGCTTAGTTTAGCAGTAATTAGCGATTTTCTGATTTTTTTCTCACGAAAAAGTGTGAAAAATTGATTTTTTTATGATTTCGGCCGTAGAATGCATTTTACGACAAAAGTGTATATAATTAATTTTATAGAAAATAAAAAGATCTACAACTTTTATTTAAAGAATTTTTCGCTACAGAGCCTAGTTTAGCGTGAAAGAGTGATTTTCCGTATTTTTAAGCCAAATAGTTAGATTTTCATTGTTTTTGAAGTTAGTTATTTGTTTATTTCTAATGTTTTATTGCTAAAATTAGGTTATATTGTTAATCATTTGCATTGGCAAGAGAAAGTTGTGTGAGTGTTTCACACCAGATTTTTTTTAAATGTGATAATTACGGTTAAAGTGGTTAAATTATGATTAGATTAGCGTATTCATTATTTAAAACATTTTATAAATTAATATAATGTATTTCAAAGTTAAATTAATTAAAAAAAATTATTAAAAATAACTTGTTTTTATTTTTGCATTAATTTTTGCATATTTCAACTTTTTTGGTGCATATTTTCTCTTTTTTTGGCATATTTGCATGCATATTTTGGGTCAAAAAAATGCATATCGATCCGAGGACTAGTGATGAATAACCTTCGTGCACGAGTTCAGGAATGTGTGCAACAAAATGGAGGACATCTTTATGATATGATTTTCAAGTAACTTATGTAAAATTGTAAATATGTATTACTTGGTATATTCTAAATTAATTAAACTACATTTTGTAATTTCGTCACGGTGGTTTCATAATCGCCCGATTCACTGCCTCATCCGTTACGGTCATGTGCCAACTTTGTTTACGAATACGTCACACTATATATATAGTGTGACGTATTCAAACTGAATAAATTTTCAGCTCTTTAATTCTAATATAATATTTATCTTTCGCGAAGTCGATCACAAAATTCTTAAAGTTTATGAGTGTACATACTATCAAACGTTACAAAAAATTTTTAACGTAACCAGCGCAACATTCAGGCGGTTTTTCAAGGTGTAAATTAACGTTACCAAGAAAATGGATTCAAATTTTCTCAGCACCGGAAAATGTTTCCTAGTAATTATAATCATCGCATCATTGTGCTTGGTGAGTCATAAAACTATAAATTATTTTTACTTTCTCTTGCCTTTTAATACTTTTATAAATAATAATAATAATAAAACTTTAATTATTTAAAAAAAAATCTGGTGTGAAACACTCACACAACTTTCTCTTGCCAACGCAAATAATTAACAATATGATCTAACATTAGTAATAAAACATTAGAAATGAACAAAAAACTAACCTCAATTAACATAACCTTATTTTAATCATGAGTGAAAGGCAAAATGAAAATCAACCTCAGTTTGCCTTAAAAATACGGAAAATCACTCTTTCACGCTAAACTAGGCTCTGTAGTGAAAAATTCTTTAATTAAAGTTGTACGTCTTTTAATTTCCAATAAATTTGATTATATACACTTTTGTCGTTAAATGACTAAGGCCGAAATCTTTAAAAAAATCGAGTTTTCACACGTTTTCGTGAGGAAAAACAGAAAATTGCTAATTACCGCGAAACTAAGTGTTTAACGAAAAAAAATTTTTGAAATAAAAGTGTTAGAATTTTAAATTCTCTACTTTTTTATTGTATAAATGTTTGCGCTAAAATCCACCTTAAAATCGCTGTAATCTTAAAAAACAATTTTTTACGTGAAAACAGTCTTATCAAGAATTTCAGCAAAGATGACGCTTACCCTATCTTGTAGAGCATAAAAAATTCAGTAAACCAGGCGATTTTTAAAAATATCGTAGGACCAGTTTTTGAGAAAATCGCAAAACAGTGAAAAATCACACGAATAAACTACTACTTCCGGTTGACCGATTTTGATGAAAATTTTGATTCGTGTCGCGTCCGGTAGTGGTAGGCCTATGTAACTTAAGTTTCAATTTTCAAGTTCGTCCGATGTTCCATTCTTGAGATATTCCGTTCACACACACACACACACACACCAATTGCTAAAAACATGTTTGTGTGGGTTCAGGGGGTCTGTTTACGTTTAGATCCGGTGAAGAGTGTATTTGTTGTGATCGACATGAAAACAATACTTTCCTTCCTATATATTCATATAGGCAAGAGAAATTTTTTTTTTTTTTTTTTTTTGTTTAACGTCCGACTGTTTTGCAAATTGCTGCTAATGCAGACGGTGAACCATGAAATGAATTTTTTGTAACGTATGAAAAAATGCCATGCCCGAGTGGGATTCGAACCCAAGACCGCGTGATGAGAGGCGAGCACGTTACCAACATCGCCAACGCGGCCGGCAGGCAAGAGAAAGTAATATAAAATGTTGAGATTTGTATCTTTTTATTTATTTATTTATTTATTTAACGTCGCATCAACTGCTGTGGTCATAAGCGACGACGTTGTGGTGTAACTGTGTGAGGATGAAATTACATTTTGTAAAGTATGAAAATATGCGGTGCCTGAGTGGGATTCGAACCCAGGACCGCTTGATGAGAGGCGAGCACGTTACCAACTGCGCCAATGCGGCCGGCGAAATATTTTTATTTCTTCATAAAGGTAGTGTCACCGGATGGCGAGATTAAGTGGCAATCCTTATTTGTTTGGTGGCCCTGAAAAGGGCCGTTTAAGCGGTGGTCGTCTTGGAGAAGCGTCGGTCTTAGTCGTCGTGGCAGTCGGAGGCTGAGCGACACGGGGTGTAGTCGTCCAGCAGGGACATTATCTTCTTCCGTCGCAGTAGTACGTCGATGGCTGCTTCGTCGGGTCCGGTGGGCGTAAGGCTCGGTCGAGGGACCGCTGTGGGCATCGCTCGCGTCAGCGGGCGATGACGGTCCGGTCGACGGCTTACGGTGACGGGTCGGCGAGCGGAAGCATCATCTTCTCTCTTGCGGGGTCGTCGACTAGTCTTCGCTGGAGTCCGGCAACCGTGTGCCATGGTGGACGTCTTGTCTGCTGTCTGGTTTGAAGTGAATCCTTCGGTGTCTTGGTCGGAATTGAATCTCTTGGCTCAGTGCAGCGCTCTTTATATAGTCGCCGAGAGCGCTGTGATAGAGAGCGGCTACTGGCTTGTCCTTGATGACAAAGGCCTCTGTCGGTGGGGAGCCGAAAGGTTTGACGGTATGCCGTCAAAGGGCCTACCGCGCCGACAACGGTCGGAAGATGTATTGAAGCCGGCAACAGAGTAAATAATTAATTAGAAGGGGTGGCGGCGAAAATAGTAAAAATAATAAAACTAGAATATTTATTTTTCAGGAGCAGGTTAATGGTGCACCGACTAAAAGAGAATCTTCAAGCAAAAAGGACGAAGTGAAAAAGAGAAACATAATGATAAGAATACTGGCACTGATTGGTATAAAACTAACACACGTGTGCTGTTTTTGTTGCATATCACCATGTTGCAAGTGCATCAAGGGACTCTATAATTTTTTCACTTGTTGGAAATACGAGGATTGGTTTTTCTGCGGTTTAACTAAAACTGTCGGGAGGGTTAATGTAAAAGAACTTCTCTTCAATTGTGAGTTACCAGATTAAATAAATTACCGCTCCAGCTGATCTTTCCAGCTGATCTTCAAGTTGTGCTCATAATATATTCTATTTTCGTTCAATAAAAGATTACAAATCATTTTATTCTAACCTTTTATTAAGTAAAAGTTTACAAAGAAAAATCCTTAAGCAATTCACATTTTAACCACTGTCACCCACTGTTAATAAGCTGCTGTGAGTCGGAACAGGCAAAAGCCTAATCCTTGAGTGTAAGAAGAAGAAGAAGACCACTGTCACCGGATGGCGCCATTAAGTGGCAAACCTTATATGTTTGGTGGCCCTGAAAAGGACCATTTGAGCAGTGGTCGTCTTGATGGGAAGCGTCGGTCGTAGTCGTCGTGGCGGTCGAGGAGCTGGGCGACACGGCATGTCGTCGTCCAGCGGAGACGTTATCTTCTTCCCTCGCAGTAGTGCGTCGATGGTTGCTTCGTCAGGTCCGGTGGGCGTTAATTTAGCGCAAAAATTTATATAATAAAAGTTGTAGAAAAATTTAAAATCCTACAACTTTTATTTCAAACTTTTTTTTTGTATAACGCTTAGTTTAGCAGTACTTAGCAATTTTCTCTTTTTTCTTACGAAAACGTGTGAAAAATCTATTTTTTAAATATTTCGGCCTTAGTATGCATTGGCAGCATTGGCGCAGTTGGTAACGTGCTCGCCTCTCATCATGCGGTCTTGGGTTCGAATCCCATTCAGGCACGGCATCTTTTCATACGTTACAAAATAATCATTTCATCCTTCACCGTCTGCATTAGCAGTAATTGCAGAACAGTCGGACGTTAAACCAAAAAAAAAAAAAAAAAAAAAAAAAAAAAATTAGTATGCATTTTATGACAAAAGTGTATATAATCGAATTTATAGTGAATTAAAAGGTGTACAACGTTTATTTAAAGCATTTTTCTCTACAGAACCTAGTTTAGCGTGAAAGAGTGATTTTCCGTATTTTTAAGCCAATCTGAGTTCGATTTTCATTTTGCGTCTTTCACTCATGATTAAAATTATGTTATGTTTATTGAGGTTAGTTTTTTGTTTATTTATAATGTTTTATTACTAATGTTCGGATTATTGTTATTTATTTGCATTGGCAAGAGAAAGTTGTGTGAGTGTTTCACACCAGATTTTTTACTTTCTCTTGCCTGTATGAATATATACGAAGGAAAGTATTGTTTTCATGTCGAATTTAAGAAATCGAGTTTTCACCGGATCTACACGTTTTCAGACCCCCTGAACTCAAAAAACATGTTTTTAGCGATTGGTCTGTGTGTGTTCACAGAATATCTCAAGAACGGAACATCGTACCAACTTGAAACTTGAAACTTAAGTTACATACCACTACCGGACCCGACACGAACATTTTCATCAAAATCGGTCAACCGGAAGTAGTAGTTTATTCGTGTAATTTTTCACTTTTTTGCGATTTTCTCAAAAACTTTTCATACGATTTTTTTTTTAAATCGCCTGGTTTACTCAATTTTTTATTCTCTACAAGATAGGGTAGGCAACATGTTTGCTGAAATTCTGGGTGAGGCTGTTTTTACGTAAAAACATAGTTTTTTTAAGATTACAGCTTTAATATGCAATTTAGCGCAAAAATTTATGTAATAAAATTTGTAGAAAAATTTAAAATCCTACAACTTTTATATCAAACTTTTTTTGTATAACGCTTAGTTTAGCGGTACTTAGTGATTTTCTGTTTTTTCTCACGAAAACGTGTGAAAAATCTATTTTTTAAATATTTCGGCCTTAGTATGCATTTTATGACAAAAGTGCATATAATCGAATTTATAGTGAATTAAAAGATGTACAACGTTTATTTAGAGCATTTTTCTCTACAGAACCTAGTTTAGCGTGAAAGAGTGATTATCCGTATTTTTAAGCCACACTGAGGTAGATTTTCATTTGCGTCTTTCAGTCATGATTAAAATAAGGTTATATTTTTAGTTTTTTTTGTTTATTTCTAATGTTTTATTAATAATGTTAGGTTATATTGTTAATTATTTGCATTGGCAACAGAAAGTTCTGTGAGTGTTTAACACCAGATTTTTTTAGTCTAGTTAGTAGATGCTACCACTACAAATGCATCAGCTGTGAAACACTAATAACTCATTCATTCTCCCACTACTACAGGGTGTTCAATTTAAAACAGAACCCGTTGCTCATTAGCTTGTACTAAATGTATTTATTTTGGAAAATGCATATATTTGTGTGAAACGGGTAAAATACTGTTTCTAATGTTGGTATGACTGGAGCTGGAGTAGGGATGGCTATTTATTCCTTGCGCATAGCAGTTGAACTCGTGAAGGTCAAGCATTTACGTTTGAACGTTGTCAAGTCAGGTTGCGTGATCGTGTCTTGTCGTTTGTTAAAATGCGCTTAACTGTTGAAGAACGTGTATTCGTAATTGAAACTTATTTAGTGACGAAATCTTATGCTGTATGTCGGCATCAATTCAGGGAGAAATTTGAAAAAGAAGCACCAGTTAAAAGTGTAATTCATCAGTTAGTTAAAAAGTTTCGTGAAACAGGTTCAGTGTTAGACAAGCAACGTGACAGGCAGCGGTCAGTTTTAACTCCGCAGGTCGTTCAGGATATTAATGCAGCAATTACGAGATCTCCACATAAATCTTTGCGAAGAGTAAGCCGGGAAAATAACATTTCCTTAGGTTCAGCCCACACTGCTGTAAGAAGAATACTGAACTGTTATCCGTACCGAATGCAGGTTTTCCATGAACTGAGTAATGCTGATTTTCCCAAAAGGGTTTACTACTGCCAATGGTTCAAGACATTCATTAGAGGCAACATTGGCATTTTAGATCAACTGTTTTTCACAGATGAAGCTTGGTTCCATCTTGGAGGTTATGTTAATAGCCGGAACTACAGGACCTGGGGTACTGACAACCCGCACATTTTCATTGAATCTCCTCTACACCCACAAAAAATAGGCGTGTGGTGTGCGGTTTCAAGGCGAAGAATAATAGGACCTTTGTTTTTTGAAACAACTGTGAATGCTGCCGTCTACCAAGACATTATCCAACAGTTCATAGCCTTACTGCAAGAGGGTGAGCGTTACTGCTGGCTGCAACAGGACGGTGCCACTTGCCATACAGCTCGCTCTAGTATGGAGATGCTACAGGAATATTTTGATGGAAGGATCATTTCAACAGGATTGTGGCCACCACGATCCCCTGATCTGTCTAGCCTTGACTTCTTTCTGTGGGGCTACTTAAAAGAAATTGTTTACAGGAGCAATCCTCATACCCTACAGGAATTGAAGACAAACATTACTAATGCTATTAATGAGATAGACAGAGAAAAGCTGAAAAGAGTGGCCAGGAACATGGTGAAACGTGTTGATAAGTGCAGTGCATTGAAATGGATGGACAACATTTTCAACATCTGCTGTAATTTCGTAATGTAAGTGTTTGTCAATAAATTGTTATTTACACACTGAACTAAGAGTTGGGTTCTGTTTTAAATTGAACACCCTGTATAACAACGCACTGCATTTCTTCAACTATACGGCGCTGGGACTTAAGCTGTATGCACATTAGAATAAAAAAAAAAAAATCTGGTGTGAAATACTCACACAACTTTCTCTAGCCAATGCAAATAATTAACATAACCCTAAAATTAGTAATAAAACATTAGAAATAAACAAAAAACTAACCTCAATAAACATAACCTAATATTAATCATGAGTGAAAGACGTAAAATTAAAATCAACCTCAGTTTGGGTCCTAAGTACGGGAAATCACTCTTTCATGCTAAACTAGGCACTGTAGACAAAAATGGTCCAAATAAAAGTTTTCAGATCTTTTAATTTCTTATAAATTTGATTATAATATACTGTTTTGTCGTAAACTGCATTCTAAGGCCGAAATCTTAAAAAAATCGATTTTTCACACGTTTTCGTGAGAAAAAAACAGAAAATCGCTAATTACTGCTAAACTAAGCTTTATACAAAAAAAAATTTGAAATAAAAGTTGTAGAATTTTAAATTCTATACAACTTTTATTATAAATTTTTCCGCTAAATTGCATAATAAAGCCGTAGGCCTAATCTTAAAAAAATTATGTATCTTGTAGAGCATAAAAAAATTAATAAACCAGGCGATTTTAAAAAAATTGTTGGACCAGTTTTTGAGAAAATCGCAAAAAAGTGAAAAATTACATGAATAAACTACTACTTCCGGTTGACCGATTTTGATGAAAATGTTCGTGTCGGGTCCGGTAGTGGTATGTAACTTAAGTTTCAAGTTTCAACTTCGTACGATGTTTCGTTCATGAGATATTCTGTTCACACACACACACACAGACCAATGGATTTACAGTACATGTTTTCAGACCACCTGAACCCAAAAAACATGTTTATAGCGATTGGTCTGTGTGTGTGTGTGTGTGTACAAAATATCTCAAGAACGGAATATTGTACGAACTTGAAACTTAAGTTACATACCACTACCGGACCAGAAACGAACGTTTTCATCAAAATCGGTCAATCGGAAGTAGTAGTTTGTTCGTGTAATTTTTCACTTTTTTGCGATTTTTTTCAAAAATTGGTCTTACGATTTTTTAAAAATCGCCTGGTTTACTCAATTTTTTATTCTCTACAAGATAGGGTAGGCGCCATGTTTGCTAAAATTCTTGGTGAGGCTGTTTTTACGTAAAAAAAGTGTTTTTTTAAGATTACGGTTTTAATATGTATTATAGCGCAAAAATTTATATAATAAAAAATGTAGAGAATTTAAAATTCTACATCTTGTATTTCAAATATTTTTTTATATAACGCTTAGTTTAGCGGTAATTAGCGATTTTCTGTTTTTTTCTCACGAAAACGTGTGAAAAATCGATTTTTTTTTAAAGATTTCAGCCTTAGTATGCATTTTATGACAAAAATGTATATAATTGAATTAATAGAAAATTGAAAGATCTACAAATTTTATTGATCGCGTTTTTCTCTACAGAGCTTAGTTTAGTGTGAAATAGTGATTTTCCGTATTTTTAAGTCAAACTGAGATCGATTTTCATTTTGCGTCTTTCATATATGATTAAAATAAGGTTATGTGTTTTGAGGTTAGTTTTTTGTTTATTTCTAATGTTTTATTACTAATATTAGGTTCATTGTTAATTATTTGCACTGGCAAGAGAAAGTTGTTTGAGTGTTTCACACCAGATTTTTTTTAACAATTTTTTATAATGGGCCAACTTCACAGTCGTCTGCCGTACTAAAATGAGATTACTGTAGATTGTACATTGCAATAAAATCAAAGTTATCGGGTGTTAAACATGCTTAAATCATGTCTTACCATACATTAACTAAGGCTTAGTGGTAGTTGAAAATATTTCACGGTCACGTGCCAACTTTGTTTAAAAATATGTCACACTACAGGGTGATTATAAATTAAATAGACAGTTTCGATAGCTTATAAAAAACTTTTTAGTTTAATTTTAATTAATTAATTAATTAATACAATGCCTTTATTTAAAACATATTAACAGCATATCACAAAAATAACAATACAAAAGAAAATAATACAAATGAAAATGAAAATAAAATGAAATAACCAACAAACTCAGCATAATCTTGACATGACCTATAGATGGTCGTCTGCCAGGATTAGTAAATTCAGAATAAATCAAATTAAACTGCCTGTTTTCCTTGAGCGTAGCGATAAAATAAACAAATAACTAAACACTTTAACTTCTATTATTTTAACATAAATAAATAATTCTAAAATTTGATAAGAATATTACAAAGAATTCTTTTAAATTGTTCAATAGGAAAATAGGCCTAGCCAAATCAATAATTATAAAAATAAATCAGTTGTTAATCAACAGGAAAAAGAAATGCAACGGGTCTTTCCAGCAAATCAGCATCCAAAATTCAAACAGCAGATAATACAGATATTCTCTTGCCTATATGAATAGGCCTATATAGGAAGGAAAGTATTGTTTTCATGTTAATTTTAATAAATACAATCTTCACCGGATCTACACGTAAACAGACCCCCTCCACCCATATAACACATGTTTTTAGCGATTGGTCTGTGTGTCTGTGTGTGTGTAAACAGAATATCTCAAGAACGGAACATCGTACGATCTTGAAACTTAAAACTTAATTTACATACCACTACCGGATCCGACACGAACATTTTCATTAAAATCTGTCAACCGGAAGTAGCAGTTTATTCGTATAACTTTTCACTTTTTTGCGACTTTCTCAAAAACTGGTCCTACGATTTTTTTAAAAATCGCCTTGTTTACTAAATTTTTTATGCTCTACAATATAGGGTAGGCGCCAATTTTGCTGAAATTCTTGATGAGGCAGTTTTCACAAAAAAACATAGTTGTTTTAAGATTACGGCTTTAATATGCAATTTAGCGCACAAATTTTCTATAATAAAAGTTGTAGAGAATTTAAAATTCTACAACTTCCATCTCAAACATTTTTTGTATAACGTTTAGTTTAGCAGTAATTACGAATTTTCTGTTTTTTTCTCACGAAAACGTGTGAAAAATAGATTTTTTTAAGATTTCGGCCGTAGAATGCATTTTACGACAAAAGTGTATATAATTGATTTTATAGGAAATAAAAAGATCTACAACTTTTATTTAGAGCATTTTTTCTCTACAGAGCCTAGTTTAGTGTGAAAGAGTGATTTTCCGTATTTTTAAGCCAAACTGAGGTTGATTTTCATTTTGCGTCTTTCACTCATGATTAAAATTAGGTTATGTTTATTGAGGTTAGTTTTTTGTTTATTTTTATTGTTTTATTACTAATTTTAGGTTTATTGTTAATTATTTGCATTGGCAAGAGAAAGTTGTGTGAGTGTTTCACACCAGATTTTTTTTGAAAAGTTAAAGTAATTACTTACACGATTATAATAGAAGAATTCATTAAGTTTTTTTTGAAAATATTTACAGATGTTCAATGTGTGCACCATGTGTAGGGGAAGGTTGCCTATATTGTACCACTTTTTACATTTTTATTTTTGCACTGAATATTATAAACTTAAACGTAATGATGAAATATGTACTACATATTTTGGTTTGTTTTACATACTATGTATTTTTTTCGAGCATGAAACATTTCATATTTGGTGACAAAAAAAGATTTTATGAACCTTTGCAACCGGTACAAATTAGGAAACTGGTTTCCTAAATTGTACCAGTGGTTTCCTAAATCGTACCAGTGTCATTTTTAATTGAAAATAAGTCAACATATTATAATAGTATACTATTATATATGTGCATATAATATAAATATATAAAGGCCTATATTAAATATTGTTGTTGCATCAAATTTATTTTCATCAATGAATTTTATCAAAATTTTTAAAAAATCCGCAAATTTTCTTTATTGAACCCCTTTGCTCTAGCTAAGGAAGTAGATTCTGGTTCCCTACGTGAGAGCTCAGAATGTCTTTTTTAAATGCGTAATACTACTTTTACCTGCCATTTTTCCATTTTTATTAAAATTGTGTCGTAAATTATTTTTTTCTGCTATTTGGAAAGCAAGTCTTTTGACATCGTTTATAGTAAGCGCAAACATCAGTTCTTCCAAGTTTAGGATATATTTTACTAAATTGTGTTCAATTTCAGGTGACAATACAGTTAATCTATCAAGTGATTTAATATCTTAATTTGCAATGACGTTACTTGAATCTAAATGTCTTTTTAATGTTGGTTTTGGTATACAATATTGCCTACAACACTCAATGAAACCTAAATCTCAGTTTCTAAAGGCAGCTATTGCCATCGACATTTCTCCTGCTGTCCATTTACCATACTTTCTTTTACTGCTCATTCCGTCAAAGAATAAAGCAAGACGTCAATTACTATAAAAAAGTTACTGTTTCTTGTACCGGTACGAATTAGGAAACTAGGCGGTGGTACGATTTAGGCAACTGTGTTATGGTACAAACAATTCAATAAAATTTAACCTAAGAATTACTCCACGCGGTGATCAGTTATAGCAAAATGTTGCAAAAAGAATGAAGATTACAATACATGACAGGAGATTTGTAGCTTCTAACCTTGGTGTTGTTAAAATCCTTGAGCACAGCTGTAAATATTAGATCAAAGCACTCGGTTTTATAAAAACAAACACTATAACTAGACGCGTGACTCTACAACAATTAAATTACACAAAGAGACTCAAAATGGCGTCTACTTCACACAATTACTACTAGATAGGAGCTGTGAAGTGTTCGGTCAAAAATATCGAAACGGTACGATTTAGGCGCCGGTACAAATTAGGCAACCTTCCCCTAACACGACAGATGTCAACACGGTAGTCGAATTCTTCCCACACACGATTAAGCATATTTTATGACGGCCAACTGTGGCAACAGCATTTGTGTTGCGATACGTTGTTTTAAATCATCGATATCTACGGGAAGCGGTGGTACAAAAACTTTGTCTTTTACATAACCCTAATTGAAAAAGTCGCCGAGCGTTAAGACTGGACTACGACGTGCCCATCGCGTAAACACAATGTTTTCCTCACTTGCACGGCCGATCCATCGTCTAGGAAGACGTTCATCAAGATAATTTCTGAACTATAAGTGCCAGTGAGGCGGAGCTCCATCTTGTACAAAAATGAAGTTATCACTATCTTCCTGGAGTTGAGGCATTCACCATTCGTTTAACATGGCTAGATAAATTACTCCGGTTACTGACACTTGGTGAAAGAAGCGGCCCGTAAACCTTTTCACGAGATAATGCGCAAAAGACGTTTACTTTAGGGGAATCGCGTGTATGCTATAAAGTTATTTTTGGGTTTTCTGTATCCCATATTCTAACATTTCGTCTATTAACTTTTCTACTAATATGAAAATTACATTCATCACTGAAAATTAGGCAATTAAAGAATGCATTGTCATTTTCAACACAATGTTGCATCTCCAGACAAAAAATTTTACGTACGACTTTATCACAGGTATTTAAACTTTGCACTAACTGTAATTTATAAGGTGTCATTTTCAGACGTTTCCGCAGAATTTTCCACACAGTCGGTTGAGGAATTTGCAATTTTAAACTTGCTGATCTAGTTGATTTTCCTGGACTTGGTACATAAACATCACGAACACTATCAATTTGTTCTTGTGTAACAGAAGGTCTTCCAGTACTCTTCCTTTTACACATACATCAACTGTTTTCAAAATGTTTATACCAATCATAGATTGATTGCCTTGTTGGTAGTGGTTTACCGTACCTTGTTCTGAAATGACGTTGCACGACCGTAAACGAGTTTGTCTTGGCTAATTCAAGAACACAATAAGCATTCTCCACTTGAGTAGCGGCCATTTTGCTAGACTGGTCGTTGCAACAGCAGCCAACATCAAAATGCTAGCAACAGTTGTACCAACATAAGCTTTAAAAATCTGGTGTGAAACACTCACACAACTTTCTCTTACCAGTGCAAATAATTAATAATAAACCTAAAATTAGTAATAAAACATTAGAAATAAACAAAAAAACTAACCTCAAAAAACATAATCTTATTTTAATCATATATGAAAGACGCAAAATTAAAATCAATCTCAGTTTAAAAATACGGAAAATCGCTCTTTCACACTAAACTAGGCTCTGTAGAGAAAAATGCTTTAAATAAAAGTTGTAGACCTTTTTATTTCCTATATAATTTACACTTTTGTCGTAAAATGCATTCTAAAGCTTAAATCATAAAAAAATCGATTTTTCACATGTTTTCGTGAGAAAAAACAGAAAATCGCTAACTACGGTTAAACTAAGCGTTATACAAAAAAAAATGTTTGAAATTTTAGAATTTTAAATTCTCTACATTTTTTATTATATAAATGTTTGCGCTAAATTGCATATTAAAGCCGTAATCTTAAAAAAACTATGTTTTTACGTGAAAACAGCCTCACCAAGAATTTCAGTAAACATGACGTTTAGGCTATTTAGTAGAAAATAACAAATTGAGTAAACCATGCGATTTTTAAAAAAAATCGTAGGACCAGTTTTTGAGAAAATCGCAAAAAAGTGATAAATTATACGAATAAACTACTACTACCGGTTGACCGATTTTGATGAAAATGTTCGTGTTGGGTCCGGTAGTGATATGTAACTTAAGTTTCAAGTTTCAAGTTCGTACGATGTTCCGTTCTTGAGATATTCTGTTCACACACACACACACACACATACACACACACACACACACACAGACCAATCGCTAAAAACATGTTTTTTAGGTTCAGAGGGTCTGAAAACGTATAGATCCGGTGAAAACTCGATTTCCAAAAATCGACGACATGAAAACAATACTTTCCTTCCTATATATTCATATAGTCAAGAGAAAGTAAGAAAATTCCGTACAAACCTATATCATTTGTTGTTTAGGTGATCAGCCGAAAGGCTGGTTTGAACCTGTAGAGGTTTTACTACGTAAAACGAGGAGTCGAAGTGGTTTACCATTGCCACAACTCACTCAGTGGAAGAGTACGCTTATCAGCATGCCGGGCCCTCTGAAAAGCACATATTTTCCACTCTGCAAATGACACCTTCACTTCATTCACCACAGGGTCCAACTGTATAATGAAATTCATTACTTTGAGAGGAGATAACTCTGATTAGTGTCACAATACACCTCTACCTCTTCTGTTCTTAAATGATTCAATCATTTAATTGGCTGACCATGTGATAAGAAACAGAACTATTTATTTTAGCCCTGCAACGAACAGATTGAGTGTAAATTATTTGACACTCCACCTGTCTGTTATGGGCAGCTATATCATTTATCATATTCAAATACACCAGTTTGATGTTTAAGAAGCTGTCGAAAGTGGCTATTTCATTTATAATCACCCTGTATTTCAATTCAAACTGAATAAATTGTCAGCTTTTTTTAATCTAATATAATATATTCTATCATTCGTGAAGTCGATCACAAAATTTTTAAAGTTGATGAGTGTACATAGTATTAATTGTTACAAAAAATTTTTTAACTTCACCAGCAAAAAAATTCAGGCGGGTTTTTCAAGGCGTAAATAATTAACGTTACCAAGAAAATGGATTCAAATTTTCTCAGCACCGGAAAAAGTTTCCTGGTAATTATAATCATCGCAGCATTGTGTTTGGTGAGTCATAAAACTATAAATTATTTTTACTTTCTCTTTCTCTTATACTATTTTAATGTAATAATTATACTACTTTAAAGAGAGATTGTACTTTGTACCCCGCCAATGTTAAATTTGCTATTTTTAGGTACATTTTTCACAAGATTGGTAAAATGATAGAAAAATGAAACTTCTTCTTCTTCTTCTTCACTTCCAAGGATTAGGTTTCTTGAACCTGTTCCGGTACCCATCTGTTCCTCGGTCGTCCTATATCTCTTCTTCCTGTAGGTTTGTAGTTTCTGGCGGCTTTTGGTATTCTCTCGCCTGGCATGCGATTCAAATGGCTGCACCATCTGTTCCTGTTCTGCTTGATTCTGTCTAGCAACGGTAAAGCATTCAGTGTTTTTCTAATTTCTTCATTTCGTAGCCTATCTCTTCGGCTGCATCCATATACACTTCGTAAGAATCTCATTTCTGCAGCCTGGATTTTGCTGTCTACCTTTTTCGTATGTATCCAGGACTCACTGCCATACATCAAAGTAGGGACAGCAATTGTATCGTAAAACTTAAGTCTCGTATCTTTTCTTGTTTTCCGTTTCAGATGTTTATGTATATTACCACAAATGCTTTGAAATTTAGATAGTTTGTAAAGCACATCTTTGTCAAAGTCATACGAAACATCATTACCAAGATATTTGAAATGAGAAACTTGTTCAAGCACTCTTCCTCCTAATTCTATTTTAGTTCTTACGGTGTATTTTCCTTTAAATGCCATAGTTTTAGTTTTTGTCTGCGATATTTCTCAGACATTTTGTCCAACATAAAAACCGCTTTCTGTAACTCTTCTTCGCTTTGTTGTATTAATACCAAGTCATCTGCATAGATCATGTGATTGAGCTTCATCTGTTCTGAGAGTTGTATTCCTGAATTAATGCCTATTTTCCATGTTTGCAACATGTCGTCTATATATATGTTAAATAAAGTCGGCGACATACTGCAGCCCTGTCGAACTCCCTTATTTACCAAGATGGCTTCTGTTACCTTATCATTTACTTGCAGACGGATTGTTGTCCCCTCATACAATCCCTTCAAAAAATGAAACTTTACAGACTTATAGTTGTAGGGTGGTTTAAGGTACTGACATTTTTACTTTCTCTTGCCTATGTGAATATATAGGAAGGAAAGTATTGTTTTCATGACGATCTTAACAAATACACTCTTCACCGGATCTACACGTAAACAGACCCCCTCAACCCACACACAACACATGTTATTAGCGATTTGTCTCTGTGTGTGTGTGTGTGTGTGTGTGTCTGTGTGTGAACAGAATATCTCAAGAACGAAACATAGTACGAACTTGAAACTTAAGTTTACCGGACCCGACACGAACATTTTCATCAAAATCGGTCAACCGGAAGTAGTAGTTTATTCGTGTAATTTTTCACTTTTTTGCAATTTACTCAAAAACTGGTCCTACGATTTTCTTTAATCACCTGGTTTACTAAATTTTTTATGCTCTAAAAGATAGGGTAGGCGTCATGTTTGCTGAAATTCTTGGTGAGGCTGTTTTCACGTAAAAAATTGTTTTTTTTTAAGATTACGGCTTTAATATGCATTTACCGTAAAATATTATAAATAAAAAATGTAGAGAATTTAAAATTCTACAACTTTTATTTCAAACATTTTTTGTATAACGCTTAGTTTAGCGATAATTAGCAATTTTCTGTCTTTCTCACGGAAACGTGTGAAAAATCGATTTTTTAAAGATTTCAGCCTTAGTATGCATTTAACGACAAAAATGTATATAATAAAATTTATAGGAAATTAAAAGATCTACAACTTTTATTTAAAGCATTTTTTGTATAGTGCCAAGTTTAGCGTGAAAGAGCGATTTTCCGTATTTTTAAGCCAAACTGAGGTTGATTTTCATTTTGCGTTTTTCATATATGATTAAAATTAGGCTAGGTTTTATTTATTGATGTTAGTTTAGTGTTTATATCTAATGTTTTATTACTAATGTTAGGTTTATTGTTAATTATTTGCATTGGCAAGAGAAAGTTGTGCGAGTGTTTTACACCAGATTTTTTTACTTTCTCTTGCCTTTTACTATTTCAATAAATAATAATAATACTACTTTAATGGGAGATTTCTCGATGGTTTTAACTCAAAATTTCAATTTATTGTTTTTTTTTAAAGTTTATTGAATTATCATGTTACGAAGAACGAATATTTCATCATAAATTTATATTGCTCGTTTAAACTTTTTACTTTCTCTTGCCTATATGAATATATAGGAAGGAAAGTATTGTTTTCATGTCGATTTTAAGAAATCGAGTTTTCACCGGATCTATACGTTTTCAGACCCCCTGAACCCAAAAAACATGTTTTTAGCGATTGGTCTGTGTGTGAACAGAATATCTCAAGAACGGAACATCGTACGAACTTGAAACTTGAAACTTAAGTTACATACCACTACCGGACGCGACACGAACATTTTCATCAAAATCGGTCAACCGGAAGTAGTAGTTTATTCGTATAATTTTTCAGTTTTTTGCGATTTTCTCAAAAACTGGTCCTACGATTTTTTTTAAAATCGCCTATTTTACTCAATTTTTTATTCTCTACAAGATAGGGTAGGCGCCATGTTTGCTGAAATTCTCGGTGAGGCTGTTTTCACGTAAAAACGTTGTTTTTTTAAGATTACGGCTTTAATATAAATTTTAGCGCAAAAACTTATATATAAAAGTTGTAGAGAATTTAAAAACCTACAACTTTTATTTCAAACATTTTTTTGTATAACGCTTAGTTTAGCGGTAATTTGCGATTTTCTGTTTTTTTTCTCACGAAAACGTGAGAAAAATCGATTTTTTTAACATTTCGGCCTTAGTATGCATTTTACGACAAAAGTGTATATAATTAAAATTATAGAAAATTAAAAGATCTACAACTTTTATTTAAAGCATTTTTCTCTACAGAGCCTAGTTTAGAGAGAAAGAGTGATTTTCCGTATTTCTAAGCCAAACTGAGGTTGATTTTCATTTTGCGTCTTTCACTCATGATTAAAATTAGGTTATGTTTGTTGAGGTTAGTTTTTTGTTTATTTCTAATGTTCTATTAATAATGTTAGGTTATATTGGTCATTATTTTCATTGGCAAGAGAAAGTTGTGTGAGTGTTTCACACCAGATTTTTTTTTTGTAAATGACATTATTTTCAATCAGTTTTTTAAAAATAAACTAGGTATAAACAAATCTTTTGAATTTACAAATCACAAGTTGAGGCCTCATTATCCTGAGAACCTCTCATTATATCAATTATTCATATATGTTAAAAGAGAAAATGACTATGTACAAATATATTTACATTTTACAATATGGAATACTTTTCAATATAATTTTATGTACATTTAAACTCTTTCAGACAAGTCCAAAATATGGTAACGTTTCAGGCGCCTAACTTCTTCTGCATTATTTAGAAGATTTATGGCTAATTCGTTTCCGTGGCTTTTAAGTCTTGCCTGATATTTTCTATTAAAACGCCTGACCTCGTCCATTACATCTGGAAGGTTGCAATGATGCTGTATTTCTGCATTCCTTGCAAACCATGGTGCCCTTCTTATAGCCCGAAGAACCTTATTTTGGAACCTTTGAATTATTTCTATGTTACTTCTGCTGGTAGTTCCCCAAAGTTGAAAGCCGTACAACCAAACTGGTTTTAGTAACATTTTGTAAAGCAGCAACTTATTCTCGTTTAAATGCAAAGAGAATTTAAGTTTTTAAAATATCTGCACCACGGTTTTTAATACTCTCAGCTGTTGATTCAGCTTTCTAAACAACCGTTGATGGGAAATTTACTTGTTTGTGTACATATTGTTCTTGGTTTGTGCCTTTTTGTTTGTTATATTTTCCCGTAAATTTAGATTTTTAACATTAGGTATGCCCATAACAGACAGGTGGAGTGTCAAATTATTTACTCAATCTGTTCGTTGCGAGGCTAAAATAAATAGTTGTGTTTCTTATCACATGGTCAGCCAATTAAATGACTGAATCATCTAAGAACAGAAGAGGTAGAGGTGTACTGTGACATTAATCAGAGTTATCTCCTCTGAAAGTAATGAATTTCATTATACAGCCAGACCCTGTGGTGAATGAAGTGAAAGTGTCATTTACAGAGTGGAAAATATGTGCTTTTCAGAGGGCCCGGCATGCTGATAAGCGTACATTTCCACTCAGTGAGTGTTGGCAATGGTAAACCACCTCACTCCTAGTTTTACTTAGTAAAACCTCTAGAGGTTCAAACCAGCCTTTCGGCTGTTGACCTAAAAAAAAAAAAAAAAACATTAGGTACACTTTTCTCATAAACCAATAAACCTACCAGGCTGAAATTTTTACCGGTTAATTATCTTGTATATCCACCTATACCGACATTTTTATAACTTCTTCAGGTGCCCCAAAAATTAGTAATACCCAAAACACGTGGAAAACAATTTGTAAAAATTTAATGTTATTCGTAGGGCTAATTTTTGAAAAAAATTGTAAGTTATGGTCCAAAGATTAAATTGAAAAAATGTGGTGTGAAACACTCACACAACTTTCTCTTGCCAATGCAAATAATTAATAATAAACCTAACATTATTAATAAAACAATAAAAATAAACAAAAAACTAACCTCAAAAACATAACCTTATTTTAATCATGAGTGAATGGTGCAAAATGAAAATCAACCTCAGTTTGGCTTAGAAATACGGAAAATCACTCTTTCTCTCTAAACTAGGCTCTGTAGAGAAAAATGCTCTCAATTAAAGTTGTAGATCTTTTAATTGTTTATAAATTAAATTATATACACTTTTGTCGTAAAATGCATACTAAGGCCGAAATCTTAAAAAAATCAATTTTTCACACATTTTCGTGAGAAAAAAAACAGAAAATCGCAAATTACCGCAAAACTAAGCGTTATACAAAAAATTGTTTGAAATAAAAGTTGTAGAATTTTCAATTCTCTACAACTTTTATTATATAAATTTTTGCGCTAAAATGCATATTAAAGCTGTAATCTTAAAAAAACAACGTTTTTACGTGAAAACAGCCTCATCAAAAATTTAAGCAAACATGACGCCTACCCTATCTTGTAGAGAATAAAAAATTGAGTAAAATAGGCGATTTTAAAAAAAATCGTAGGACCAGTTTTTGAGAAAATCGCAAAAAGTGAAAAATTACACGAATAAACTACTACTTCCGGTTGACCGATTTTAATGAAAATGTTCGTGTCGGGTCCGGTAGTGGTATGTAACTTAAGTTTCAAGTTTCAAGTTCGTACGATGTTCCGTTCTTGAGATATTCTGTTCACACACACACACACACACGCACACACAGACCAATCGCTAAAAACATGTTTTTTGGGTTCAGGGGGTCTGAAAACATATAGATCCGGTGAAAACTCGATTTCTTAAAATCGACATTAAAACAATACTTTCCTTCCTATATATTCATATAGGCAAGAGAAAGTAAAAATTATTTCAAACAAATATTTCAGTATTCATGCACATATAACAGGCAGAAATCTTTAAAAAATCTATTTTTTACACGTTGCCGTGAGAAAAAAACCATAAAATAGCTAATTACCGCTGAACTAAGCGTTATACAAAAAAATGTTCGAAATAAAGTTGTAGAATTTAAAATTCTCTACAAGTTTAATTGCCAACATTTTTGTGGTAAAATGCCTATTAAAGTCGCAATCTTAAAAAAAAAAAGTCTTTTTTACGAGAAAACAGCCTCACCAAGAATTTCAGCAAACATGGCGCCTACCCTATCTTGTAGAGCATAAAAAATTTAGAAAACCAGGTGAATTAAAAAAAAAATCGTAGACGCCGTTTTTGAGAAAATCGCAAAAAAGTGAAAAATTACACGAATAAACTACTACTTCCGTTTGACCGATTTTGATGAAAATGTTCGTGTCGGGTTCGGTAGTGGTATGTAACTTAAGTTTCAAGTTTTAAGTTCGCACGATGTTCCATTCTTGAGATATTTTGTTCACACACACGCACACGCACACGCACACGCACACGCACACGCACACGCACAGACACACAGACAGACAGACACACAGACAGACACACACACACACACACACACACACACACACACACACGCGCGCACACACACTCACACACGCGCACGCGCACGCGCGCGCACACACACACACACACACATACACACACACACACACACACAAACACACACACAGACCAATCGCTAAAAACATGTTTTGTTGGGTTTAGGGGGTCTATTTACGTGTAGATCTGGTGAAGAGTGGATTTGTTAAAATCTAAATGAAAACAATACTTTTCTTCCTATGCAGTATATTCACATAGGCAAGAGAAAGTAAATAAAGAAGGAAATTAAAGACGTGAAGAACCTATTCTTTAACAGTTTCTTTGACACCTAATAAGAAAAAAAACGGTTAAGTAGATACTAGAGAGACTGTTAATGAAAACGCCGGTGACAGCAATAGAAAAGAAGGCGATTCATTTGTAATTACAGTAAATGAAACATTTCTAATCGTGTAATTAAGCTATAGGCAGTATTACAGGTCATATTTATTTCTTATAAGGTTTATGAAGAAAACATTTTCTCGGAATAAACCACAGCTTACAAAATGTATCTAAAGTCCAGCCTCTCATAGTTTGCTCCTAATGTAAACAAATAATGATGTCACTGAGCATGCGCATTATATCAAAATGTGTACACGCTGATTAAAAAGTAACAACAAAATACTTTCAAATGTATTTAAATACAAAATACTTTTAAAAGTATTTTTCTTAATGAAATTGTTAAGCCTACATCATATCATGACTGATGTTTTTAATACTTTAAGTACTTATAATTTAAAAAATAGTTAACTTAATAGGAATAGGACATCCGTAAAGTGGCAGACTCTAGCGTGCACCCTGTAGTAGGTGGCTTTTGTTTGTTGACAGTAGGAGCAAACTAAGAACGGCTCAACTGTAAAAACTGGATGGTAGTGAAATGTACGAGTAGTGTCTCACTGTTGAGGTTGGCAGGCAGGGGCAGTTTCAGGGAAGGGGCCATGCCCCCCCCCTCGAAATACTAGGAAAACTTAGTTTAATATTTTCTATGAGCTATTATTTCGAACAAAACTGAATCCCAAAACTCGTACCTATCAATTAACAATAATTATTTTAGTATAAAAATGTGTCAAACAGAAAGTATCTATTTTTAAATAGTATTAAGATAACAATCAGTGTCAGTAGTCAAAAGCCACTTGCATCCAGTCAGCGCCTTGAAGATTTCTCTATGAATTAAAATTGTGGTTACAGAAATACAGCATAAAAGAGGACTTTTCAATGACTCAATTACAAACTATGTATTACAAATTATGTAGTAAGAGCTAAATAAAAACAAGATAGCCCCCCCCCCCGAAAATCAGCCCTGGAACCGCCCCTGTTGGCAGCACTGCAAATATTTAACTTCCCTTCCTCACAGCCCATACATATGCAAAAGGCAATCTCGTGACTTCAGTATCTATAGTATAAAAATAATAAAACTAGAATATTTATTTTTCAGGAGCAGGTTAATGGTGCACCGACTCAAAGAGAATCTTCAAGCAAAAAGGACGAAGTGAAAAAGAGAAACATAATGATAAGAATACTGGCATTGATTGGTATAAAACTAACACATGTTTGCTGTTTTTGTTGCATATCACCATGTTGCAAGTGTACCAAGGCACTCTATAATTTGTGCACTTGTTGGAAATACAAGGATTGTGTTTGCTGCGGTTGTACTAACATTATCGGGAAGGTTTCTGTAAAAGAACTTCTCTTCGAATGGGAGTTACCAGATTAAATAAATTTTTTTTGTAATCCCTAATGTGTGTACGTTGCAATCTGTTCAATTGAGAACAATAAGCAACCCCATGACCCAATGAGATGAGGATGATGTGTATGACGTGTAAATGAGACTGTGTAGTCTTGTATAGACCCAGGCCGACCATTCCTGAGAGAGTATGGTTAATTAAACCCCAACCATCAAAGTACACCGGTAACCACTGTCTAGCATTCAAATCCGTACTAAGAGAATATCCATTTGAATGCTAGACAGTGATTGCCAGTGTGCTTTGATGGTTGGGATTTAATTAACCATACTCTCTCAGGAATGGTCGGCCTGGGTCTATACAAGACTACACAGTCTCATTTACACGTCATACACATCATCCTCATCTCATTGGGTCATGGGGTTGCTTATTGTTCTCAATTGAACAGATTGCAACGTACACAAATTAGGGATATAAAAAAAAAAATTATTTCATCTTTTCAGCTGATCTTCAAGTTGTGCTGCACAATATATTCTATTTTCGTTCAATAAAAGATTGCAAATCCTTATTTATTTATTTTCTTTATTACTGCTCTAAAAGAGAAAATCTGGTGTGAAACACTCACACAACTTTCTCTTGCCAATGCAAATAATTAACAATAAACCTAACATTAGTAATAATACAATAGAAATAAACAAAAAACTAACCTCAAAAAACATAACCTAATTTTAATCATGAGTGAAAGACGCAAAATTAAAATCAACCTCAGTTTGCCTTAAAAATACGGGAAATCGCTCTTTCACGCTTAACTAGGCACTGTACAAAAAAATTTATGAATAAAAGTTGTAGATCTTTTAATTTCCTACAAATTTCATTATATACATTTATGTCGAAAAATGCATACTAAGGCCGAAATCTTTAAAAAATCGATTTTTCACACGTTTTCATGAGAAGAAAGCAGAAAATCGCTAATTACCGCTAAACTAAGCGTTATACAAAAAAGTGTTTGAAATAAAAGTTGTAGAATTTTTAATTTTCTACATTTTTTATTACATACATTTTTGCGCTAAAATATATATTAAACCCGTAATCTTAAGAAAACAATGTTTATACATGAAAACAGCCTCACCAAGAATTTCAGCAAACATGGCGCCTATCCTATCTTGTAGAGCATAAGAAAATGAGTAAACCAGGCGATTTTTTAAAAAATCATACGGCCAGTTTTTGAGAAAATTGCAAAAAAGTGAAAAATGACACGAATCTCGTAAACTACTACTTCACTTCCGGTTGACTGATTTTGATGAAGATGTTCGTGTCGGGTTCGGTAGTGGTTTGTAACTTAAGTTTCAAGTTCGTACGATGTTCCGTTCTTGAGATATTTTGTACACACACAGACCAATCGCTGAAAACATGTTGTTGTGTGGGTTGAGGGGGTCTGTTTACGTGTAGATCCGGTGAAGAGTGGATTTGTTACAATCGACATGCAAACACAATACTTTCCTTCCTATATATTTATATAGGCAAGAGAAAGTAAAAACTGAATCTATATTCAAAACTGAAGAAAATGTATATAAAAACACAACATATAAACCAAGAAATAACCAATTCAGCTCTAGGACAGAGTGGTTTCAACAGAGAAACACAAACAGAATATCCAACTAAAACTGTTGTATTATACGTAAAAATTTATTTTATACATTACTAAACTATTGTACAAAACAGCAACGCTGTCAGTAGATGAAATTGAAATTAAAATGACAAAATTGCAATACTATGAATCAAACTTAAACCACCTGGTTGGTCTAGAGGTCTAGAGGAAAATCAGCTGTTTAACAGCTGATTTTCAGAGACGAAGGTTCCCAGTTCAAATCCTAGTAAAGGTACAGTGTTCAGATGAACTGCAGTCCCCTAGCTGTGGGAGTGAGAGAATGGATAATGCTCTCACTCGCACAAACCATACGCGTCGTTCCAATAACATTGTCGTATAATTTTACTCATTGTTGTGAGCAAGCATTTATGCATGTAGTAAACTAACAAGCAAGATAACGACTGTAGTATGTTTTCAGATTTGGATTATAACGGTAAAGACCTTTGAGCGCATGCGTAGTTATGCCACATATCTCCCTCTCACTCGCTCGGCTATGGGACATTAGTTCGTCTGATACCTATAGTTACTTTTATACGGATTTGAATACTAGACAGTGGTTGTGGGTGTACTTTGATAGTTGGGGTTTAATTAACCATACTCTCTCAGGAATGGTCGGCCTGGGTCTGTACAAGACTACATCTCATTTACACGTCATACACATCATCCTCATCTCATTGGGTCATGGGGTTGCTTATTGTTCTGAATTGAACAGATTGCAACGTACACAAAATAGGGATTACAAAAAAAAATTACTAAACTATTGTACAAAACAGCAACACTGTCTGTAGATGAAATTAAAACTAAAACGACAAAATTGCAATGCTATGAAGCAAATATAACCCACCGGGGTGGTCTAGAGTTAAAGTCGTCGCCAAAATCAGCTGTTTAACAGCTGATTTTCGAAGACGAAGGTTCTCGGTTCAAATCCTAGTAAAGGTAGTTACTTTTATACGGATTTGAATGCTAGAGAGTGGTTGTGGGTGTACTTTGATGGTTGGGGTTCAATTAACCATACTCTCTCAGGAATGGTCGGCCTGGATCTATACAAGACTACACAGTCTCATTTACACGTCATACACATCATCCTCATCTCATTGGGTCATGGGGTTGCTTATTGTTCTAAATTGAACAGATTGCAACGTACACAAATTAGGAAGTCGTCGCCAAAATCAGCTGTTTAATAGCTGATTTTCAGAGACGAAGGTTCATTGTTCAAATCCTAGTAAAGGTAGTTACTTTTATATGGATTTGAATACTAGACAGTGGTTACCGGTATACTTTGATGGTTCGGGTTTAATTAACCATACTCTCTCAGGAATGGTCGGCCTGGGTCTATACAAGACTACACAGTCTCATTTACACGTCATACACATCATCCTCATCTCATTGGGTCATGGGGTTGCTTATTGTTCTAAATTGAACAGATTACAACGTACAAAAATTTGGAATAAAAATGAAGCGAATCCGACACGATTGGTTCATGAAGCAGTAACATCGTCTCAAAATCGACGATTGCCGGCTCTATAGTCTGCCTACTGTAAGAGTACTCCGCGCGAGGCAAGCGCCTATACGTTGTAAACGAATATTTTACTCTACTTGGCGCGAATCTGCCTCTCCGCCTGACAATTCACTTGCATTACGTTCTATCATTAAAATATCTACATCCAGCTAAAATAAACATTATCCTTTAAGCATTTTCAATTATTACACCATTCAGATTACTCGTAATTATTGTAGTTTCATAAAGAGACTCCTTAATTAATTATTTTAACCTTTATATTAAACAAAACAATTTTTGTTTATTTTTTAATGTTCACCATTTTTTGTTTCAAAAACTCAACACATTCGCTGTCACGCATGTTAACAAAACACAGCTAACAAAACTTTCAACTTCAGTCTACGAAGAAAATCGACATGAACCGATACAATACCAAAAGGTAACTGATGACACTAAAAATGAGTTAAACATGGGCACATGCAACAGTTGTATTAAACTAGCCACAGACATTAATTATTTTAATGATACGAAATAAGCAATCTGAAATATAAAACAACGAACACTGGAATTGTTTACTCCCCTATTATAATTCAAGCGCATTAGTCTTATATTACTTGTGACCAAAAATAAAACTGAGTCTATAATAAAAACCCACTAATCATAAATAATAATATAATTATAGTAAATAATGTAACGAAAAATAACAATTTAAGAGTAACAGTAGTAAAAGTTTTGGTTATTAATGGTAAACTAATGTTCGATTTAAAAAACATTTTCTAACAAATGAATTGAACGTGTTTTTATTATATTAAGCTTAGAGCAAAAATCCTAGTAAAGGTAGTTACTTTTATACGGATTTGAATGCTAGACAGTGGTTACCGGTGTACTTTGATGGTTGGGGTTCAATTAACCATACTCTCTCAGGAATGGTCGACCTGAGTCTGTAGAAGACTACACAGTCTCATTCAAAAATAAATCTTTATAATGCATCCTGCAGTTTGAAATATTTCTATTTCATATAATGAATTAATATAATAATTTCACTAACCTTCTTTTTAAACTGCGTCACCTTTATTTTATTCCTACTTACACGTGTTTCGGTGGATCCACCATCATCAGTTTTATACAAGTGACTGAAGATGTATCATCTTCTGTAAATTTTAAATAAATGAAAAAAATTTTTAGTTTCAATTTTTTATTTACTTTAATGATGGTGGATCCACCGAAACACGTGTAAGTAGGAATAAAATAAAGGTGACGCAGTTTAAAAAGAAGGTTAGTGAAATTATTATATTAATTCATTATACACAGTCTCATTTACACGTCATACACTTCATGCTCATCTGATTGGGTGATGGGGTTGCTTATTGTTCTGAATTGAACAGATTGCAACGTACACAAATTAGGAATAAAAAAAAAAAAAAAAAGTTGACGATTGCACCTATCATGCGGTGGGAGGACACTATACTATCTATCCTGCTTACATCGGCCAACCCGAAAGCATAACACATCTATCAAGCGTGTAACTCAAAATGTGACCACCACAAACACAAGTAATAAAATTCAGTTCATAACCCTTCACACTAAATATGTAAGGAGTAAAGTAATTATTTAAAGAAAGTGAAGTGTTTAAAATTCAATTGCAATTTAACTGGTTAACTCCCTTAAGACACTTATCTCACTTATCTCTCACCAGATCTGTAAAATTTACTCTTGAGAGACTGATCCGTCTCTCACAAAGATGCGTTTTTAATAGAATAGTGATACAAATTGGATGCTCATTTGCATTGATTCATATACTGAGCCGTTAAAAATGAGTTCAAAAAAAATTTCTCCAGTCATGGTTCGTGATTTACTTGATCCGATCGAGTCAAAAATGAGTCAGTGAACTTGGCAGCTTATTATTACTATTACTTAATACTTTTTTTTTGTTATTCCTAATTTGTATACGTTGCAATCTGTTCAATTCAGAACAATTAGCAACCCCATGACCCAATAAGATGAGAATGATATGTATGACGTGAAAATGAGACTGTGTAGTCTTCTACAGACACACTCACTGAGTATGGTTAATTGAACCCCAACCATCAAAGTACACCGGTAACCACTGTCTAGTATTCAAATCCGTATAAAAGTAACTACCTTTACTAGGATTTCAACCAGGAACCTTCGTCTCTGAAAATTAGTTGTTAAACAGCTGATTTTGGCGATGACTTTACCTCTTGACCAACCCGGTGGGTTACTTAATACTGTATTGACTATTATTATAGCTGTTTATTATTGCATTATTAAACTTGTTTTAATAATATTATATAATGAAAAATCTCTGCCCATAACAGACAGATGGAGTGTCAAATTTTTTACACTCAATCTGTTCGTTGCAGGGCTAAAATAAATAGTTCTGTTTCTTATCACATGGTCATCCAATTAAATGACTGAATCATTTAAGAAGAGAAGAGGTAGACGGTGTACTGTGACACTAATCAGAGTTATCTCCTCTGAAAGTAATGAATTTCATTAAACAGTTGGACCCTGTGGTGAATGAAGTAAAGGTGTCATTTGTAGAGTGGAAAATATGTGCTTTTCAGAGGGCTCGGCATGCTGATAAGCGTACTTTTACACTCAGTGAGGAAGGCAATGGTAAACCACCTCACTCCTCAATTTACTTAGTAAAACCTCTACAGGTTCAAACCAGCCTTTCGGCTGATGACCTAAACAACACAATGAAAAATCATTACATTTCAATTTTGAATGGTTTTTCATATTAAAATATTTTTTCCAATATAAAAGTTGACTCTGGGTGGTGCATCTATGTAGACAACTGGTACTCAAGTTTACCAATCGCCAAACAACTGCTTGATAGAGAGACACATCATCAGTATTTATTTAGTTTTATTGAGGAAGAGCCCAAAGTAAATTATTTACATATAATATTTTATAGAAATACAAGTAAAATTTCAGTGAGATAAATCAGTCTTTCACTGCAAATTTGATGTTTTTACTCTTGAGTACGTACTCAGGTGATCAGTCTCTCACATAAAAAACAGCGCCAAAAAATTTAATCCTTACAATACTCTAGACTTGAAAGAAAATTAATTTTTTAAAATCAAAGTAACTGTAAAATCGGTATGGGTTTTTTAAGTAAAATTGGAAAAATTGACTTAAGAGTCAACCTGTTAACATACCTTTACTGAAAATAATGAAATACGAAAACCCTAAAAATACAATAACATTTTGAAATTACCGTAAAACTAGTATTACTCATGATAATAAGCTCGCATCGACGGAACTCACGGACTAACTAGTCTATCACTACAAATGTGAGAGTGCAGTAATTCAGTTTACTGCTGATGACCAAAAAGGATATTAAATATAGCTTAGGCCTAGTATTATGGCTTATTTAGAATGAATGTTTATTATTTAGGATAATTATTATTAAGAATGAATAAATGATAGAATGGGATGTTTATAAAACGAATTAGTTGTACACATAATAGATCAACGTTTGAGTAAAACTACAACATGATGTCATAGTTAGAGTTGTCGCTATGATGTATTTAGAAAAGCACATATAGTAGCACTTCCACCCCCCGCATAGTCCAGTCTTACTCTCGCTGACGATCGTCAACTTATATTGGGTTACCAGTACACGGTAAAATGTTTTATAAATCAAGAATTTTTAAAAAAGAAACTTTAATTCCAACAACTTTTTAAATCTTGTTGTAATTTATTGATGTACAAAACACATCAATATACGTAAAAAAAAGTAAAACACATAAGTAGGGTTTTGTTCAAACGATATTGGGTCATGATTGCAAAGTAGTAATCAATTCTGTTTCTTGTGTAGTGGTTGAGAACATATTTTAAATTCTGTAGAAAGGTATTTTGCTCACATACCTACATATCTACAGTCTGTATAAGAATCAAACGGCTGTTTTGAGAGTTGAGAGGTACGAAAAAGAGGCTGCTGTAAGAAAAGGTGTACGACAAGGTTGTTCTTTGTCACCACTACTTTTTAACTTGTATATAGAAGATTTTTTTTTTTTTTTCTTTTTTTTTTTTTTTTTGGTTTAACGTCCGACTGTTTTGCAAATTGCTGCTAATGCAGACGGTGAAGGATGAAATGAATTTTTTGTAACGTATGAAAAAATGCCATGCCCGAGTGGGATTCGAACCCAAGACCGCGTGATGAGAGGCGAGCTATATATATATATATAGACGAGCGTGATATATAGAAGAGGCTATAAATGAAGTGAAGGAGAAATTTGACATAGGAATAAAAATTCAAGGAGAAACAATAAAAATGTTGAGATTCGCCGATGATATAGTAGTATTAGCCGAGGCAAAGAATGAACTAGAGGATGCCTTAAATGGAATGGATGAGATCTTGAGGAAGGATTACTTCATGAAAATTAATAAGAACAAAACGAAAGTGTTGTGCAGCAGCAAGAGTGGTTTAGAAGAGATGGGAAATTTAAAAGTAGGCAACGAGAACATACAGGAAGTTGGGGAATTCTGCTATCTAGGGAGTAAAATAACAAAGGATGGTAGAAGCACGAGTGATATCAAGAGTAGAATTGCTCAAGCTAGAAAAGCCTTTGAAAGGAAAAACAGCTTACTGACTACAAACATTGATTTACAGATTAGGAAAAATTTCTTAAAACATTATGTTTGGAGTGTAGCATTATACGGAAGTGAAACGTGGGTGATGGGGGCTGTAGAACGGAAGAGGATAGAAGCTTTTGAAATGTGGTGTTATAGGAAAATGTTAAAGATTAGGTGGGTGGACAAAATAAGTAATTTAGAGGTTCTTAGGCGAGTGGATGAAAAAAGAAGTATATGGAAGCATCTTACCAAAAGAAGGGATAGGCTAGTGGGGCATATCCTAAGGCATCCAGGTATTGGGCTATCAATAATGGAGGGTAACATTGAGGGAGTAAATTGTAGAGGGAGGCAAAGATTGGAATATATAAAGCAAATTACAAAAGATGTAGGGTGTTACAGGTATGTAGATATGAAACGACTTGCGCAAGATAGAACAGGTTGGAGAACTGCATCAAACCAGTCGAGAGACTGATGACAAAAAAAAAACCTACATATCACTTCAAAAATATAAAAAGAAAGAACTGAAAGCAATTAAAGTTCCTTAAATAATAATCTGCATGAGTTTACGTGGTAGTTATTTCCCACCATAAACCTTTTACTTTGTTCTAAATTTTAAAAATTCTTTCCATGTTGTACATATGAATTACCCATAACTAATATGTTGTACCAGATATTAGTGATAAAATTAAACCATGGTACGCAGCTCTTAGTAATTTTTTATCATTTAATTTGACAATTTGTTTAAACGTAAATACCCCAGATGATATTTTACCTCAGATAAGTTTACAAGGAACATTAAAGATATATCTCACAAATACCAATAGAGTACCTTTGCAAATTCATGTCTCAATAGTAGTTTCTCTTCTGTTTTTAAAAGAAGTAACAGTTAAAACTCACTAAAAACACATTTTTGATAGGGCAAGTTGTAGGAGAATAAAACTTTGGACCAGAGACTAAGCGTTTTCTAGAACAAGTACTGAGTAATCAACAAAAATACCTTGTACTACAATATATTCTGTTACCAAAATTACATATTTTTCATGTAGGAGATTACTAAAATAATTTAACCTGGCAATAAAGGACAAGGATAAAATATTTAGGAATCAGATGTGTAAATCAGTTTTTAAAATTGTACAGCAAAAATGATTATGAAAACATGATAAATTACATTACAAACTACATTGCAATAATAGTACAAAAAGAATCTGTTTTGAAACACTCACCCGACTCCTCTTGAAAATCCGACTCCTAATGAAAAAGATAATTACGTTTAATCATGATTAGATGACACGAATTAACAACTTCTTTTAATCACGAAAAATTAAAATTCACGATACAAAATTATCAACGCGCGTTCATTAGTGGCGGTAACACTGTCCCGTAGCATTATAAAAGCGCCAAAAACACATAATCAAGATGGCCATGAAATAAAATTAATTTTAATATATTTTTTTTAATTTTATGATACAAATATAGTATTATTATTACTTTTTGTTAATAAAATATATTTTCTTTCTCTGTGATGGTGGAAAAAAAATCTGAGATTTATTATATTAAAAAAACAAAACATATTTATTATTTATATCATAGAATATTTGGTATAAAATATAGCTATGACAGACATTAAATTAATTTACCAAAGTCAGTTATGAAATTTTGTTATTCTGCGTTACAATATTTTTGTAATGTTTACAAAGGTAAAAATTATAATTTTGGGCGTAGTCACGGAGTAATTACAGATTGAGAGGGAACTGGGATAGGTTACACTGTTTGTCGTCTGCTAGTTAGTGCTGGGGTCCGTCGTTTGGGTACGTGACAGTCGTACAGAGCAAGTGTAGGGAGAGCAAGTAAAAGTTTTTTTTTTTTTTTTTGGTTTAGCGTCCGACTGTTCTGCAATAATTATTACTGCTAATGCAGACGGTGAAGGATGAAATGATTTTTTTGTAACGTATGAAAATATGCCGTGCCTGAATGGGATTCGAACCCAAGGCCGCATGATGAGAGGCGAGCACGTTACCAACTGCGCCAATGCGGCCGGCAAGTAAAAGTACGTTAAATAATTTCGTAATTGCGAATGAGACCACGGTTGTTTGCAGACTTTATATTTTATTTACAATGAAATTTTGTTAGATAAACAAATGTTTTTTCTTCGCAGAGGTATAGGGAACGTCATTTCTTCTGTTTTCCAACAGACGAAAACCTCTAAGTATTAATATGACAAGTAAATACGTGTAGGCCAAAATTGATTGTTTGTAGGTTAACGGACTGAGTAAATAATGAAATGTATAAATTGCCTTTTTTAATTATTGTACACATTCTCTAGTGATTAAGTTGGCTTGGTATAATAATTAGGTTATTAATTAATTAATTAATAACTAATACTTAATTAGTATTAGGTTATTAATAATTAGGTTAGGGTCATAGGTTAAGTCATGTGCCATTTTACTGGTTTGCTTTCTTTTTAATTGACGTGATGTAAAACTTCTATAAATATTATTACATCAGGCAAACTTAAGCACCAGATTTATGTACCATAATTTAAAAGTAGAAGGCAATTCATACATTTAATGTTTACTCAATCCGTTAACCTAAACACATTCAAGATTTATTTTGGCCTACAGGTATTTACTTACCATATTAATACTTACAGGTTTTTCGCTTTCGGAAAACAGAAGAAATCACGTTCCCTAACCCTCTGCAAAAAAACTTCTTTAAATAACAAGATTTCATTTCATTTTATAACTAATCTCAGCCCACTGTTTCATGACCCACCATAATCGCCAATAACGAAATTGTTTTTTTTTTCATCCTGGAGACTCCAAAGGGAGTAGAGGACATGTCAGGATAAAATTGATAAACTTTCAGTTTATCACCCATGATAAATTTATCACTTACCACCAAAAATTGTTTTTGCTACTGCTTACTTCAGTATGCTTGTCATGAACCCTATTGAATTAAATATCACACACAATAAATAATAAAAAAATCAAACACAATGATAAATTCATCACTTACCAATAATTTCCTTTTGCCACTGCTTAACTCAGCAGGCTTGTCATGAACCCCTTTGTATCAAATTGTACACAATATTTGTTTAATTAAAGTTAAATGCCAAAACTATTTTGAAAGGAATTCGTGCAACTGTAAAATGTTTCATCAATCAAATATTGTTTTAGCTTTTTTTTAAAATGACTTAAATTGTCATAACTTTTTAAACCTTAAGGCAATTTATTGATGTATTTTCTACCTGCATAAGTTGGTTTTTGTTCAAACAATTTAGTGTTGTGATTAGCAACATAATAATCGATTCTGTTTCTTGTGTAGTGGTTGTGATCATCTAAATTCTGTAAAAAGGTATTTGTCGATGCGACTTTAAAATAAATATAAAAAAATTATTTACCATAAATTTTAATTATAAAACAAAAAGTAAAATGGAATAAAAAAAATATTCTATGGGATAATAGGCCAATATTCAAAATCTCCCTCGTATGCGTTACTAGCGCATTCTACAGGCGTAAAGTCAAAAGATAGTTGCAGACGATAAACGTTAAAACCAATGAGCTACATATAGTCATATATCTAGCTCAATGGTTAAAACACTTGGCATTATAGGAGTTCCCTCTATTCATTTTCCATGGGCGTAGTCTATTTATTAGTGATACAATCGTAGGTTATACTCGTATAACCTAAAAATAATTGCGTTATCAGGCATTAATTTTTAAGTGTTATATCTTTTTGATGAAGTTTTCCAGAACCAAAACCTGGTTTTTAAAAATATAATAATTTTATGTATTATAAATTTAATGGTAAGTAAATTGATATATATTCTTATAATTTATAATTTGAATAGTTAATGACAAGCAGCCGGTAATCAGCTGATGTAAGTTGGTTTGTACTTTGGTGCAAAATTTAAACCGGTTCCAAACACTGTTCGTAAATTATTTATTAGATTTTATAATGTTATACAAAAAATTAAACTGTCTTTCCGTTAAAAAATGTGAAATAGGTACTTCAACATTTTAACAAAAGATGATGAAATTATTGTTTTCGGGAACGACGTTTTGAGTCAATTACACTGGTCTGCAAAAAAAGAAAGTTTTTTCCCCTTGGACTTTGAAGGGTGATCGTATGGTATCATGACCCCCTGAATCAAAATCTGACCTCCGTTTCTCTCTATCACCCACCGTTTTTGAGGGCCCCCCCGAAATTCTCGAAAAAAACCCCTAAAAGCGGTTATTCCTAATAAATCGATGGGCGGGGGGAGGTTGCAAGTACCCCCTCCTCCCCTCCATAGAAAATGTTATCTCAGTGCACGCACATTTATGCATGAAGACTGAAGGGGGAGGTGTGACATCACCGTTAGTTCAGAGGTGTAACAGGGTGGGAAGCCGGGCCAAGTGATAAACTTAGCTTAGTGAAAATTATGTTGAACTTGTCGAAGAATTGATATCTGCATACGAGTCGATGGGTTGCAACATGTTATTAAAATTCCACCTTTTACACGCGCATTTGGACTTTTTCCCATAAAAATTGGGAGCAGTTTACGATGCTCACAGAGAAGGTTTCATCGACACATTGCACTCTTCGAAAAACTGTTCTCTGGGAAAGTGGAACTCAAGTATGTTAGCAGACTATTGCTGGTCACTCTTGCGTGAAACTCCCAGAGATCAGTACAAGAGAAAAGTTACCTCCAAATAAAACCACTCTCTAAGTATATGTATTCGATGACAAGTATCTTGAACCAGAAAAATTGTGTAAGTAAAAATGCACAAAATGTATCAATACTCTCTTATTGTACTCTTTCAGGTTAGGTAGGCCTTGAAGAACCATAAAATCATGATACAACTGCACAATTTCATATCATAGCTACATCAGACTGATAAAAAAATGAAATTTCCTAAATAAGGGGGAGTGGCCTACCCCCTAAAAATGGTAGGTGATGGAGCAAAATGGAGGTCAGATTCGGATTCAGGGGTCAAAATACATAAAGATCACCTATTAAAGTTCAAGGGAAATTTTTGATGCAGACCAGTGTTATTAACGTAATGCCTAATTATTATTATTTCTTGTTAGATCCTACTAGGGATGCATTTCTCTTAGTTCCAGCCAGTTTCCGGATGGCCCATGCTGCCTTCATTTTTTCTGCATGTGATCTTTTTCGCTCCTCCGTCCAGGCTGTTCCCGTTCTCCTCGGCCCTCCCAAGCACTTTAGATTCTCAATTTTCTGCTTCATTTCTGTTCTATTGAGAAGTGTTTCGCCCGTAATGTCATTCACCAGCATCGTCTCGTGGATCTCCTTGTGCCATCTTGTTGTAGTTTTCCTGCCCTCCCAGTACTTCCATAACTGCTTCGTTAGTCTGGAGTCATGCATCCTCGCTATGTGGCCGAAGAATGCCAGTCGTCTCTGCTGGATGACTTCTCTTATGGGTGCGGTGAAGGAATATACTTCTTCGTTACTTCTGAGCCTGTATTCTCCCTCTTTATTTTGAGTCGGCCCGATGATTCTTCTGATGATTTTCCTCTCGGTAGTTTCTATCGAGCCCAGGTGGATGTTAGATTTCAAGTGGTGGGTTTCCGCCGCGTACAGCACCTCCGGTCTGGCAACCGTCTGGTAGTGTCTTATCTTGGCATTACGCGAAATTGATCTCTTATTATAAACGTTCTTGGTGAGACCGTGTGCTTGTGCTAGCTTTGTAGCCTTTGCTTGAATCGCAAGTTTGCCAGAGTTGTCCAGCGTTATGATCTCGCCAAGATATTTAAATGATTCAACACGGAATTATATTACGGAATTACGTTTAATTATTTTGTCTTAATTAAATAGGACAATGCATCTGTATTATGGTAATTTTTTATATTTTTCTTAATTTCTTGCCTTGGAAATTATGTTGTAATTGTTGTATCTTGTAATGTAAAGGATAACAGATTACTGCAGCGATTACAAACTTTAATAGTATCTACATAGAATCAACATTACAGTGGATTGTCCTAAAGTGTTAGGCGGAGTGCACACCTATGCGATACGATACGTAAGATACGATATTTATCGTATATCTTACATGAATGCACACCAGTGTGATACAATTTTATTTGTACGATATAATCTTACTAATTTCCTCAGTATATAATGAGTTCTTCAAGCGAAGAGGATGTTGTAATCTCTCGTTGGTATTTCCGTAGAAGGTGAAATAGAAGGATAAAAAGAAGGTTTTGGGTTCATCCATATAATTTACACAATGTACATCACAACTCAGCTATTGTACATAAAGAACTATCGCTGCATGAAGATAAATTCACAAAGACATACAGAATGAGACGTGAGAATTTTGTTTTATTACGCTTAATTGGTAATTCCATATACACGGATATTTTTGTACCTCATTTACATAGAATATCATAAAAACAGGATCGTACTTCATATTGTAGTAATATAATTAAAACAAATTTTTAACAATGAAAATAAGAATACGCGATAGTATGTTGTTTTAACAGTGGTGTCAGGGCAACTAAGGTATTAAGATATTTATCGCATAAGACAAGCCGAACATATCATACGCTACAAATATCTTACGATAAATGTCGCTGTATCACTGGTGTGCGGCAACTTTTCACCAGCAATGTGTTTTGTATTGAGCAAGCAGACATTTATCGCATAAGATAAATATCGTATCTTACGTATCATATCGCATAGGTGTGCACTCCGCCTTAAACAACATCCTAGAAGAATTCTTTCACAAAGTTTATCGTAAGAATGATATGTTTAGTAAACAAACAGCGGTTATCGAATCAGCTGCTACAGCTGGTGACTCTGAAAAATATGCGACACTTTTAATTATTTTTAATTCCTAATTTGTATACGTTGCAATCTGTTCAACTGAGAACAATAAGCAACCCCATGACCCAATGAGATGAGGATGATATGTATGACGTGTAAATGAGACTGTGTAGTCTTCTACAGACACACTCACAGAGTATGGTTAATTGAAACCAACCATCAAAGTACACCGGTAACCACGGTCTAGCATTCAAATCCATATAAAAGTAACTACTTTTACTAGAATTTGAACCAGGAACCTTCGTCTCCAAAAATCAGCTGTTAAAAAGCTGATTTTGGCGACAACTTTACCTCTAGACCAACCCGGTGGGTTTAATTATTTTTAATTCCTAATATGTGTACGTTGCAATCTGTTCAATTCAGAACAATAAGCAACCCCATGACCCAATGAGATGAAGATGATGTGTATGACGTGTAAGTGAGGTGTAATCTTGTAGAGACTCAGGTCGACCATTCCTGAGAGAGTATGGTTGATTGAAACCCAACCATCAAAGTACACCGGTAACCACTGTCTAGCATTCAAATCCGTAAAAAAGTAACTACTTTTACTAGAATTTGAACCAGGAACCTTCGTCTCCGAAAATCGGCTGTTAAAAAGCTGGTTTTGGCGACAACTTTACCTCTAGACCAACCCGGTGGGTTTAATTATTTTTAATTCCTAATATGTGTACATTGCAATCTGTTCAATTCAGAACAATAAGCAACCCCATGACCCAATCAGATGAGAATGATGTGTACGACGTGTAAATGAGGTGTAATCTTGTAGAGACTCAGGTCGACCATTCCTGAGAGAGTATGATTAATTGAACCCAACCATCAAAGTACACCGGTAACCACTGTCTAGTATTCAAATCCGTATAAAAGTAACTACTTTTACTAGGATTTGAACCAGGAACCTTCGTCTCCGAAAATCAGCTGTTAAAAAGCTGATTTTGGCGACAACTTTACCTCTAGACCAACCCGGTGGGTTTAATTATTTTTAATTCCTAATATGTGTACGTTGCAATCTGTTCAATTCAGAACAATAAGCAACCCCATGACCCAATGAGATGAGAATGATGTGTATGACGTGTAAATGAGGTGTAGTCTTGTACAGACTCAGGTCGACCATTCCTGAGAGATATGGTTAATTGAAACCCAACCATCAAAGTACATTGGTAACCACGGTCTAGCATTCAAATCCGTATAAAAGTAACGACTTTTACTAGAATTTGAACCAGGAACCTTCGTCTCCAAAAATCAGCTGTTAAACAGCTGATTTTGGCGACAACTTTACCTCTAGACCAACCCGGTGGGTTTAATTATTTTTAATTCCTAATATGTGTACGTTGCAATCTGTTCAATTCAGAACAATAAGCAACCCCATGACCCAATGAGATGAGAATGATGTGTATGACGTGTAAATGAGGTGTAGTCTTGTACAGACTCAGGTCGACCATTCCTGAGAGATATGGTTAATTGAAATTCAACCATGAAAGTACATTGGTAACCACGGTCTAGCATTCAAATCCGTATAAAAGTAACGACTTTTACTAGAATTTGAACCAGGAACCTTCGTCTCCGAAAATCAGCTGTTAAACAGCTGATTTTGGCGACAACTTTACCTCTAGACCAACCCGGTGGGTTTAATTATTTTTAATTCCTAATATGTGTACGTTGCAATCTGTTCAATTCAGAACAATAAGCAACCCCCTGACCCAATAAGATGAGGATGATGTGTACGACGTGTAAATGAGGTGTAATCTTGTAAAGACTCAGGTCGACCATTCCTGAGAGAGTATGGTTAATTGAAACCCAACCATCAAAGAACACCGGTAACCACTGTCTAGCATTCAAATCCATATAAAAGTAACTATAGGGTGATTCAAAAAGAGCGCCGGTTTTGATATATCAAATTAAGAGATTTATTTTATTGAAAAACTGAAAATAAATACATCAACAAGTTCATCTTACCTTCCGATTTCATGTATGAAAAATGATGTCATGCATGTGTTCTCCTCTATTGCGCTGGCACGCATCAACTCTGTCCATGAAATTGGATATTACTGCACGACAAGTTTCGACTTCCATTTGCCCTATAACCCGTCGAATTTCCTCCTTCAAGTCATTGATGTTTCGGGTTTATTGGCAAACACCAATGACTTCAGATGACCCCAAAGATGAAAGTCACAAGGCGTCAAGTCACACGACCTTGGTGGCCATTGATGGTCGGAATTACGAGAAATGATGCGATCCTGGAACCGTTCACGGAGCAACAACATTGTTTCTCGTGCAGCAACTGAATTTTATGCGGGTGATATTGGAGATCGTACCGAAGAATTCTCCGTACAGAAGAACATCGTAAACCCAATTGTTGAGAACGGCGACGTATTGATTTTGCTGGGCTAACAGCCACACTGTCACGAACCAACGCAACGTTCTGCTCAGTTCGGCCAGAACGACGACGTCCAGAACTTTTAAGGTCGACTGTTGAACCCGTCTCAAAAAACTTTTTCATGAGCCTGCGAACTGTTGATTCATTCGGTGCTTCATTACGTCCTAGAGTACCGCGAACTCGCCTGACAGTAGCCGCATAACTCTCTCCACTCTGGTAAAATGTTTTGACGATTAACACTCGTTGTGCAATAGTAAACTTCTCCATGGTTAGACACAGACTGCGAACAAGAGAAACTACAACTGAATCGTCAATCGGAATGTTCTCCGAAATAGAAATGAGGTCTAATAATGTTGCCAACCGATAAACAAAAATTTACCAGCCGTTTAAAAACCGGCGCTATTTTTGAATCACCCTTTACTTTTACTAGAATTTGAACCAGGAACCTTCGTCTCCGAAAATCGGCTGTTAAACAGCTGATTTTGGCGACGACTTTACCTCTAGACCAACCCGGTGGGTTACTTTTAATGAAAACATCAAAATTATAACTTATATGCACTTTTAATTGTATACAGAATTATACAACTGATGTTTTAATAAGCGTTTGTAATTTTTCAGTTTTTTCTTCTCAGTTCTCATTTTATTTATATTATCGACTGATATCCCACTTAGTTAAGAAGTAAGTTTTATTACTTCACCTACAACTACAGTCACTTGAGTCACGAGTTTGCCCTTGTTAACAACGAGGGGTAAAGGGGGAAAGCATCAGTGCGCATGCGCGACTGCTTTAATTTCAGTACGACAAACATAACAACTTACACTATACCCAGAGCATAACCTATACAGTATATCGCAGAACCTTTTTTAGGTTAACGGTACGAATATAACTGTTTTTTACCGTAAACAGAAATGTTAGTTTCTCAAAAATGTGGGCAGACTATTCACAATGCTGAACGAAATGTAAAATGCAGTGTAATAAAATGCTAAAAAGTTGAAACCAAACAAAAATGCCTTTCAATGCCTCTTAACAAAACCCATGAGCGAGTGGCTAACTACTGTGATGTTTCTCTTTCCACAATTCAAAAAATCTGGTGTGAAACATTCACACAACTTTCTCTTGCCAATGCAAATAATTAACAATAATCCTAACATTAGTAATAAAAACAAAAAACTATCCTCGATAAATATAACCTAATTTTACTCATGAGTGAAAGACGAAATATGAAAATTGACCTCAGTTTGACTTAAAAATACGGAAAATCACTCTTTCACACTAAACTAGGCTCTGTAGAGAAAAATGCTCTAAATAAAAGTTGTAGATCTTTTTATTTCCTATAAAATTAATTATATACACTTTTGTCGTAAAATGCATACTAAGGCCGAAATCTTAAAAAAATAGATTTTTCACACGTTTTCATGAGAAAAAAACAGAAAATTGCTAATTACCGCTAAACTAAGCGTTATACAAAAAAATGTTTGAAATAAAAGTTGTAGGTTTTAAAATTCTCTACAACTTTTATTATATAAGTTTTTGGGCTAAAATTTATAATGGAGCCGTAATCTTAAAAAAACTATTTCTTTACGTGAAAACAGCCTCACCAAGAATTTCAGCAAACATGGCACCTACCCTATCTTGTAGAAAATAAAAAATTGAATAAACCAGGCGATTTTAAAAAAAATTGTAGGACCATTTTTTGAGAAAATCGCAAAAAAGTGAAAAATTATACGAATAAACTACTACTTCCGGTTGACCGATTTTTATGAAAATGTTCGTGTCGGATCGGGTAGTGGTATGTAACTTAAGTTCTAAGTTTCAAGTTTGTATGATGTTCCGTTCTTGAGATATTCTGTTCACACACACACACACACACACACACACAGACCAATCGCTAAAAACATGTTTTTTGGGTTCAGGGGGTCTGAAAACGTATAGATCCGGTGAAAACTCGATTTTGAAAAATCGACATGAAAACAATACTTTCCTTCCTATATATTCATATAGGCAAGAGAAAGTAAAAATAAAGAAGGAAATTAAAGACGTGAAGAAGCTTTACTTCAACATTTTTGTTGACACGTGTTAAAAAAAGGAAACGGTTAGGTAGACTAGTGAGATTGATAGTGAAGACGCCGGTGACAGCGATCGTAAAGAAGGCGATTCATTCGTAGAAAATTTGTTCTAATGGAATAAGGTAGCTGGTAATTACAGTAAATCAAATATTTCTAGTCTTGTAATTAAGCTATGGGCAGTATTACAGGTCAGATTTATTTCTTATAAGGTTTATGAAGAAAACTTTCTCGGGATTAAACCATAGCTTACGAAATGTATGCAGAAACTGCACGGTAGTGAAATGTACGAGTAGTGTCTTACTGTTGAGGTTGGCAGCACTGTCATATTTTCACTTCCCTTCCTCACGGCCAATCCATACGCAAAAGGCAATCTCGTGACTTCAGTATCTATACTTATTAATCATATTTAACATGATTGCCTTTTCGCCACTTCTTAAATACTGGTAACGCAATATAAGTTGACGATCGTCAGCGAGAGTAAGATTGATTGTATGCGGGGGTTGGAAGTGCTAGTAACAGGAGACGGACGGTTTTTAATGAAATAATACTCAGCCAACTGTAAAATTAATGCATGTTTATTTACGCAAAATCAAAGCTCATTATTTACCCTTTTAGTTATCAAAGTTATTTGTGAAAAATAATGTCATCAAGGTGATGTCCATCATTTCGAATGCAGGACTCAAGTCTCTTTTCAAAATCCTCCATCACACATACTAAAATCTCTGCAGGGATGGCAGCAATTTCTTGAATGATTGTATTCTTAAACTCGTCCAAATTTCGTGGTTTGTGGTTATAAAGACAGTTCTTAAGGTACCCCCATAGAAAAAAGTCATATACTGACAAGTCGGGAGACCTGGGAGGCCAAGTTCTTCTGTGAGTCTTTTTTGCCAGAAGTTTTCTCTGAAAACTGCACTGTGTATTTTCCTCAGAATTTTCCTTTCATGCTTTTCAATGTCTTTAATTTTTGCCATTCCCCTGGTACTTGTGGTTTCTGATGCATATAAGGCTTCTGGTAGGACCACCGTATTGTAGTGTCGTATTTAATATATATATCCCCTTTGGTTGTTACTCTCTCTCTCCCCTTTGGTTTGTTAATGATAATGACAGCCCAATTGCATTAAGTAGATTGTCGTCTGTAACTGAAAGGAGTAGAAGTGTATTTTTACTTTCTCTTGCCTATGTGAATATATAGGAAGGAAAGTATTGTTTTCATGTCGATTTTTCGAAATCGAGTTTTCACCGGATCTATACGTTTTCAGACCCCCTGAACCCAAAAAACATGTTTTTAGCGATTGGTCTGTGTGTGTGTGTGTGTGTGTGAACAGAATATCTCAAGAACGGAACATCGTACGAACTTGAAACTTGAAACTTAAGTTACATATCACTACCGGACCCGACACGACCATTTTCATCAAAATCGGTCAACCGGAAGTAGTAGTTTATTCGTATAATTTTTCACTTTTTTGCGATTTTCTCAAAAACTAGTCCTACGATTTTTTTTTAAATCGCCTGGTTTACTACATTTTTTATGCTCTACAATATAAAGTAGGCGCCATGTTTGCTGAAATTCTGCGTGAGGCTGTTTTTACGTAAAAACATTTTCTTTTTAAGATTGCGGCTTTAATATGCATTTTATCGCAAAACGTTATATAATAAAAGTTGTAGAAAATTTAAAAACCTACAACTTTTATTTCAAACATTTTTTTGTATAACGCTTAGTTTAGCGGTAATTTGCGATTTTCAGTTTTTTTCTCACGAAAACGTGAGAAAAAACAAATTTTTTAACATTTCGGCCTTAGTATGCATTTTACGACAAAAGTGTATATAATTAAATTTATAGAAAATTAAAAGATCTACAACCTTTATTTACAGCATTTTTCTCTACAGAGCCTAGTTTAGAGAGAAAGAGTGATTTTCCGTATTTCTAAGCCAAACTGAGGTTGATTTTCATTTTGCGTCTTTCACTCAAAATTAAAATTAGGTTATGGTTATTTCTAATGTTTTATTACTAATGTTAGGTTTATTGTTAATTATTTGCATTGGCAAGAGAAAGTTGTGTGAGTGTTTCACACCAGATTTTTGTTAATTGAACTGACTGTGTAAAAGGCCTGTAATAAAGATTAATTATTTATTTTCAGGAAGGAGCAGCTAGAAACTATAACAGGGACATTTCCATAGGAAAAAGTTTGTCGAAACTTTTACGACATTCAGCTCAAGAAGAAGGCTTAAATATAAGTTCTGACGGTTACGTTTCAGTATCTGAAATACTGAAACACAGATTTCTTTCTCAGAAACGTTGTTCAGTAGATGATATTAAACGTGTCGTAGAAACGAACAACAAAAAACGATTCACGCTCAGAAATAATCCTACTTCCGACGTATTAGAAATCTGTGCTAATCAAGGCCATACTGTGGTAAGTTAAAGCTTTGCCTTTTTAAAAAGTCGCAGTTTTTTACTTTCTCTTGCCTATATGAATATATAGGAAGGAAAGTATTGTTTTCATGTAGATTTTTCGAAATCGAGTTTTCACCGGATCTATACGTTTTCAGACCCCCTGAACCCAAAAAACATGTTTTGAGCGATTGGTCTGTGTGTGTGTGTGTGTATACAAAATATCTCAAGAACGGAACATCGTACGAACTTCAAACTTGAAACTTAAGTTACATACCACTACCGGACCCGACACGAACATTTTCATCAAAATCGGTCAACGGGAAGTAGCAGTTTATTCGTATAATTTTTCACTTTTTTGCGATTTTCTCAAAAACTGGTCCTACAATTTTTTTAGAAATCGTCTGGTTTATTCAATTTTTTATTCTCTACAAGATAGGGTAGGCGTCATGTTTGCTGGAATTCTTGGTGAGGCTGTTTTCACGTAAAAACAAAGTTTCTTTAAGATTACGGCTTTAATATGCACTTTAGCAAAAACATTTATATAATAAAAGTTGTAGAGAATTTAAAATCCTACAACTTTTATTTCAAACATTTTTTTGTATAACGCTTAGTTTAGCAGTAATTAGCAATTTTCTGTTTTTTTCTCACGAAAACGTGTGAAAAATCGATTTTTCTAAGATTTAGGCCTTAGTATGCATTTTACGACAAAAGTGTAAATAATTAAATTTATAGGAAATTAAAAGATCTACAACTTTTATTTAGAGCATTTTTCTCTACAGAGCGTAGTTTAGCGTGAAAGAGTGATTTTCTGTTTTTTTAAGCCAAACTGAGGTTGATTTTCATTTTGCGTCTTCCAGTCATTATTAAAATAAGGTTATATTTTTAGAGATTAGTTTTTTGTTTATTTCTAATGTTTTATTACTAATGTTAGGATTATTGTTAATTATTAGCATTGGCAAGAGAAAGTTGTGTGAGTGTTTCACACCAGATTTTTTACTTTCTCTTGCTTATATGAATATATAGGAAGGAAAGTATTGTTTTCATGTCGATTTTTCGAAATCGAGTTTTCACCGGATCTACACGTTTTCGGACCCCCTGAATCCAAAAAACATGTTTTTAGCGATTGCTCTGTGTCTGTGTGTGAACAGAACCCGGTGGTCGCAGTTATTTTAGTGTTTACCACAATTCTTGAAAAAAAATGTTTGAAATAAAGGTTGTAGGATTTTAAATTCTCTACAACTTTTATTGTATAAATGTTTGCGGTAAAATGCATATTAAAACCACAATTATAAAATAAACAATTTTTTTAACGTGAAAACAGCCTCACCAAGATTTTCAGCATCATGGCGCCTACTCTATCTTGTAGGGCATTAAAAATTTAGTAAACCAGGGGATTTTTAAAAAAAATTGTAGGACCAGTTTTTGAGAAAATTGCAAAAAAGTGAAAAATACACGAATAAACTACTACTTCCGGTTGACCGATTTTGATGAATATGTTCGTGTCGGGTCCGGTAATGGTATCTAATTTAAGTTTCAAGTTCGTATGATGTTCCATTCTTGAGATGTTCTGTTCACACACACACACACACACACACACACACATAGACCAATCGCTAAAAACATGTTTTTTTTTTATTCAGGGGGTCTGAAAACATGTAGATCCGGTGAAAACTGGATTTCTTAAAATCGACACGAAAACAATACTCTCCCTGCTCTAAATTCATATAGGCAATAGAAAGTAAAAATCTGTTGTGAAACACACACATGACTTTCTCTTTTATTGTTTGTTTAACGTCCGACTGTTCTGATGACTTTCTCTTGCCAATGTACGAGGAACCTTACATACTTCTAGCGTGTATTCCTCTCATCAAAATAATGAAAAAAATTCATTCAAATAAACATTGGTCTGGAATTTCTTCATTAGCGAGTTATAGCCGGCGAAAATTTTCGTCCGGCTTTCATTTCCTCCGCTGAAATAAAGCCCTACAGAAATGTTTAGAGCGTTAAGTTGTGAAGCTAAACAGATTTTATGTAAAATTGGATAAAACAGGTCTCAGATCTGTAAAGGTATCAGACGAACTAATGTCCCATAGCCGAGCGAGTGAGAGGGAGATATGTGGCATAACTACGCATGCGCTCAAAGGTCTTTACCGTTGTAATCCAAATCTGAAAACATACTGCAGTCGTTATCTTGCTTGTTAGTTTACTGCATGCATAAATGCTTGCTCACAACAATGAGTAAAGTTAAAGACAATGTTATTGGAACGGCGCGTATGGCTTGTGCGAGTGAGAGCGTTATGCATTCTCTCACTCCCACGGCTAGGGGACTGCAGTTCATCTGAATACTGTACATTACATTACAACTAGGGCGTTCAGGCTTCTGCAGCCCCTCCTCACCGCGACCCAAAAGATCTTTTGTGATTGCCCCTATTCCTTATTTATGCAAGACCCACACTTTAGGTAAAGCGCGAGGTCTGCCTAGGATCTAGTGCACTTACCTGAGAAGGTGTTTACACATCCTTACCCATCAGCGCTCTTCTTTTGCAGCCAACCACTTAGCAACTGCATAAAAATATAAATGTGCGACCCCCTGAGGCGCCTCTCAATACGCCTCTCCGCACAGCCCTTAATGGCCAATAATTCAACTAGGAAGATGGTTATGTTACACCCAAGGGCCAGAGAAATCTTTCCCCCGGCCCCCCAGGCCCCCAATCCCGCTCTTCCGCTCATCACTGAGCCGTCAGTATACCAGACGGTAACCCCTTCCGGTATCACTGGCTGTCCCTCCGCCCACTCCTGACGATCAAAACTTTACACCCTCAGTGTGTCAGAGAAGTTGTATGCTCTGTGCATACGGTCCCGAGGACCACCTACCACACCCATCCCCTCAATCACTTTGAAGATCTCGGTGTGGCCCATCTCCCTTGATGGGACCCCAATCTTGCCCTCCAGCCTCAAGGCAGTTCTCATCGCCTTCTTCTTCACTTGAATATGAATAGGAGGCAAATCAAACATCGCCTCCATAGCAGCCGTTGGACTAGTGCACACTGCACCAGATCTGCGCCGTCCTCAGATCTGTTCTTGGCCACCGTACAAAAGCTACGTACGTGACCATTGGCAAAATGATGCTCACAACAGCCCATTTTACCATACGAGGCCTAAGCCCCCAAGTCCTCCCAAACAGACTCATACTTATCCATAAGGCCTTTGTAGCCCTCTCAACAGTCCTGGACATGTGGCCTTTCCAATTTAGGCCACTATCCAGGACAACCCCCAGATACTTTACCTCAGGGGAGCAGTTTAAATCCACTCCTTCCAGAGTCAAAGCATCCAGAGCAATCTTCCTTTACCTAGTAAAAGGAACAACAACCACTTTTTCCGCTCCCGGATAGTTGTCGTATCAGCTAGGGTAATAATCAGTCCGCCCCTGCATAGCCCCGCGTACAGGGGTAAGGCAAAATTACTGTAGGAGTGTGCCAAGTATCCTACAGGCACCGTTATAGTCACTGATTAAATGCCCCAGTGCCATTCACCCTTCGGCACGGTACGCCTGACACCACTGGGTTGGGCAAAAGCTACAGTAGGAGAAGTTGCCTCTAGCACGGATAGAAAAAGTGCTAGATGCCAGGGACAAGGATCGGGATAGACAGACAGAAGCCCAGCATCTCAGCTCACCTCGGCGGGACCAAAGCATGGCTGAAATGTCACCATAGAATGCCGAGGAGTTTCCAGAGGCACGGGCACGAAAAACTGCTACAGAAAGTAAGGGAGCAGGTGTGCTCTCTTGGACGTGATGCTACGGCACATGCAAGCCAGCCGAACACTGACTTACTTCGCCTCCATCTGAATACTGTAACTAGAGTCCATATTGAATACATGGGATCTTATTTTACCAACACATTTTACAACGAAAGTGTATTACATAATCAAAGTCATCGGTAATTAAAAACCTACTACTTTTATTTGCACATTTTTTTCTACAGAACTTAGCTTAGCGTCAATTACAGATTTTTTTGTATTTTTAAGTCCAACAGAGGTTGATTTTAATTTTACGTCATTCACTCAGGATTATGATTAGTTTGTTGTTGTTGTTTAGGTCATCAGCTTAGAGGCTGGTTTGAAGAATCTGTAGAGGTTTTACTAAGTAAAAGGAGGAGTAAGGTGGTTTACAATTGCCACAACTCACTGAGTGGAAAAGTACGCTTATCACCATGCCGGGTCCTCTGAAAAGCACATATTTTCCACTCTGCAAATGACACCTTCACTTCATTCACCACAGGGTCCAACTGTATAATGAAATTCATTAATTTCAGAGGAGATAACTCTGATTAGTGTCACAGTACACCTCCACCTCTTCTGTTCTTAGATGATTCAGTCATTTAATTAGCTGACCATGTGATAAGAAACAGAACTATTTATTTTAGCCCTGCAAGAAACAGATTGAGTGTAAATAATTTTACACTCCATCTATCTGTTATGGGCATATGATTAGTTTATAGTTTTCATTATTCACATTGGGTTAGAGAAATTTGTGTGAGTGATTCAGACCATATTTTTACATTCTTGGATTAATATTGCTAGATGCATTTTATATTGTTGAGCTGTTTTTTACTTTCTCTTGCCTGTATGAATATATAGGAAGGAAAGTATTGTTTTTCATGTCGATTTTAAGAAATCGAGTTTTCGCCGGATCTACGAGGGGGTACCCAAAAGTATCCGGAATAGCTCTGCTGTGGGCGGAGCTTGTGCAGTACAAATTCCCGCCACTGGGCTGCTTGTAGCGCTACTCATTGCCAGTTCAATGCCATTTTGTTCGTTGATCTAGCTTGTTCTGTTCTCGTGCAGTGATTGTTCTCGCTAGTGCTGTTTTGTGCTCGTGTCGTTTTTCATGATGGCAAGTTTTAATGAACAACGTGCGGCTGTGAAATTTTGCTTCTTGCTCGGTAAAAACGCCGCGGAAACAGTTGTAATGTTGAACACAGCTTACAAAGACGACGCTATTGGAAAAACCCAAGTGTACGAGTGGTTTTTGCGCTTTAAAAATGGCGACATGTCGATTGAGAACAAACCTCGTTCTGGACGACCGTCGACTTCCCGAACAGACGAAAATGTTGTGAAAGTGAAAGAAATTGTACCGACAGACCATTGACCAAATATCACAGGTTAGTGGGTTATCTTGGAGCTCAGTCCAACGCATTTTAACAGAAGACTTGACAATGAAAAGAGTCGCTGCCAAGTTTGTGCCTCGGGTTCTGACAGACACTCAAAAGGAACGTCGAATTGAAACGTGTAGTGATTTGAAACAACAGCTTGAAACTGATCCAGATTTCATGTCAAAGATCATTACGGGTGACGAGTCTCGGTGCTATGGGTACGACCCAGAAACCAAACAACAATCCAGTCAATGGAAGACTTCATTATCACCCCGACCAAAAAAAAGTCGTCAAGTCAGATCGAACATCAAAACAATGCTGATTTGTTTTTTTGATGTGAGGGCAATTGTCCATTCAGAGTTCGTTCCAACAGGCCAGATGGTAAATCAAGCTTTTTATCTTGAAGTGTTAAGAAGACTACGAAACAGCATTGGTCGTAAAAGACCTAATTTGTGGCAGACAGGGGACTGGTTTTTCCACCACGACAACGCGCCTGCACACACGGCAATCTCGGTTACCCAGTTTTGGCGAAAAACGGCATGGTTTTGCTACCACACGCACCGTACTCACCCGATCTGGCTCCGTGTGATTTTTTCTTGTTCCCACGCATGAAAAGGGGCATGAAAGGTAGGTCTCCGATTTAACAACGTTGATGATGTCAAGAAAAAAACGACGGATGAGCTGGCAGCCATCACAGAAGAGGAGTACAAAAAATGTTTTGAACAGTGGAAGCACCGGTGGGACAAATGTATTAGTTGTAATGGAGAGTATTTTGAAGGGGATAAGGTTCTTTTGTAAAAAAATTAAAAATAAATAGTTTTAAAAAATAATTCCGGTTTCTTTTGGGCATCCCCTCGTACACGTTTTCAGACCCCCTGAATCCACACAAACATGTTTTTAGCGATTGGTCTGTGTGTGTGTGTGTGTGTGAACAGAATATCTCAAGAACGGAACAGAGTACAAACTTTAAACTTGAAACTTAAGTTACATACCACTACCGGACACGATACGAACATTTTCATCAAAATCGGCCAACCGGAAGTAGTAGTTTATTCGTGTAATTTTAATTTTTTTGCGATTTTCTCAAAAACTGGTCCTACGATTTTTTTTAAAATCGCCTCATTTACTCAATTTTTTATTCTCTACAAGATAGTGTAGGCGCCATGTTTGCTGAAATTCTGGGTGAGGCGGTTTTTACGTAAAAACATTTTCTTTTTAAGATTGCGGCTTTAATATGCATTTTAGCGTAAAAATGTATATAATAAAAGTTGTAGAAAATTTACAATGCTACAACTTTTATTTCAAACATTTTTTTTGTATAACGCTTAGTTTAGCAGTAATTAGCAATTTTCTGTTTTTTTTTTCTCACGAAAACGTGTGAAAAATCTATTTTTTTAACGATTTCAGCCTTAGTATGCATTTTGCGACAAAAGTGTATATAATCAAATTTATAGGAAATTAAAAGATCTACAACTTTTATTAATAGCATTTTTTTGTACAGTGCCTAGTTTAGCGTGAAAGAGTGATTTCCCGTATTTTTAAGCTAAACTGAGGTCGATTTTCATTTTGCGTCTTTAACTCATGATTAAAATTAGGTTATGTGTATTGAGGTTAGTTTTTTTTGTTTATTTCTAATGTTTTATTAATAATGTTAGGTTATATTGTAAATTATTTGCATTGGCAAGAGAAAGTTGTGTGTGTGTGTTTCACACCAGATTTTTTCTCACGAAAACGTGTGAAAAATCTATTTTTTTAAGATTTTGGCCTTAGAATGCATTTTACGACAAAAGTGTATATAAACAAATTTATAGGAAATTAAAAGATCTACAACTTTTATTAAGAGCATTTTTTTGTACAGTGCCTAGTTTAGCGTGAAATAGTGATTTTCTGTAATTTTAAGCCAAACTAAGGTTGATTTTCATTTTGCGTCTTTCATTATACGTATGATTAAAATTAGGTTATGTTTGTTGAGGTTAGTTTTTTGTTTATTTCTAATGTTTTATTACTAATGTTAGGTTATATTGTTAATTACTTGCATTGGCAAGAGAAACTGCTCATAACAGACAGGTGGAGGTTAAATTATTTACACTCAATCTGTTCGTTGCAGGGCTAAAATAAATAGTTCTGTTTCTTATCATATGGTCAGCCAATTAAATGACTGAACCATTTAAGAACAGAAGAGGTAGAGGTGTAAAAGACACTTATCAGAGTTATCTCCTCTGAAAGTAATGGATTTCATTAAACAGTCAGACCGTGTGGTGAATGAAGTGAAGGTGTCATTTGCAGAGTGGAAAATGTGTGTTTTACAGAAGGCTCGGTATGCTGTTAAATGTACTTTTCCATTCAGTGAGTTGTGGCAATGGTAAACCACCTCACTCTTCGTTTTACTTAGTAAAACCTTTACAGGTTCAAACCAGCCTACAGGCTGATGACCTAAACAACAACAACGGCAAGAGAAAGTTGTGTGAGTGTTTCACACCAGATTTTTGTCCTTTTAGAATGTTCCAGAACTTCAGTTGGTACCAGTGCTGAGCAAGCGTGATATCAATGGCAACGGTATAGTTCATGGTACGTACAGAAACGCCTGGTCGAGTATCAAATCGAATGGTCTACATCGTATGAATCGAAATCATATTCATTTCGCTCTGTACAATCAGATTGATTTTAAACTTGTAAGTCCTATCGTAAGAAAAGATTGCCAGATTTTAATATACGTTGACATCGAAAAGGCTCTGGCAGGTTAGTATACACGTTCGACTAGTCATTCTTACTTTAATTACCTAATTACACAATATTTTACTTTCTCTTGCCTATATGAATATATAGGAAGGAAAGTATTGTTTTCATGTCGATTTTAAGAAATCGAGTTTTCACCGGATCTATACGTTTTCAGACCCCCTGAACCCAAAAAACATGTTTTTAGCGATTGGTCTGTGTGTGTGTGTGTGAACAGAATATCTCAAGAACGGAACATCGTACGAACTTGAAACTTGAAACTTAAGTTACATACCACTACCGGACGCGACACGAACATTTTCATCAAAATCGGTCAACCGGAAGTAGTAGTTTATTCGTATAATTTTTCAGTTTTTTGCAATTTTCTCAAAAACTGGTCCTACGATTTTTTTTAAAATCGCCTATTTTACTCAATTTTTTATTCTCTACAAGATAGGGTAGGCGCCATGTTTGCTGAAATTCTGGGTGAGGCTGTTTTCATGTAAAAACAAAGTTTTTTTAAGATTACGGCTTTAATATGCAATTTAGCGAAAAAATTTATATAATAAAAGTTGTAGAGAATTTAAAAACCTACAACTTTTATATCAAACATTTTTTGGTATAACGCTTAGTTTAGCAGTAATTAGCAATTTTCTGTTTTTTTCTCACGAAAACGTGTGAAAAATCGATTTTTTTAAGATTTTGGCCTTAGTATGCATTTTATAATAAAAGTGTATATAATCAAATTTATAGAAAATTAAAAGATCTGCAACTTTTATTTAAAACATTTTTCTCTACAGAGCCTAGTTTAGCATGAAAGAGTGATTTTCTGTATTTTGAAGCCAAACTGAGGTTGATTTTCATTTTGCGTCTTTCACTCATGATTTTTTTTTTTTTTTTTTGTTTAACGTCCGACTGTTCTGCAATTACTGCTAATGCAGACGGCGAAGGATGAAATGATTTTTTTGTAACGTATGAAAAGATGTCGTGCCTGAATGGGATTCGAACCCAAGACCGCATGATGAGAGGCGAGCACGTTACCAACTGCGCCAATGCTCATGATTAAAATTAGGTTATGTTTATTAAGGTTAGTTTTTTTGTTTATGTCTAATGTTTTATTACTAATATTAGGTTTATTGTTAATTATTTATATTGGCAAGAGAAAGTTGTGTGAGTGTTTCACACCAGATTTTTTACTTTCTCTTGCCTATATGAATATATAGGAAGGAAAGTATTGTTTTCATGTCGATTTTAACTAATACACTCTTCACCCGAATATACATGTAAACAGACCCCCCTGAACCCACACAAACATGTTTTTAGTAATTGGTGTGTGTGTGTGTGTGTGTGTGTGTGTGAACAGAATATCTCAAGAACGGAACATCGTACAAACTTGAAACTTAAAACTTAAGTTACATACCACTACCGGACCCGACACGACCATTTTCATCAAAATCGGTCTACCGGAAGTAGTAGTTTAATAGTGTAATTTTTCACTTTTTTGTAATTTTTTCAAAAACTGTCCTACGATTTTTTTAAAAATCGCCTCAATTACTTAATTTTTTATGCTCTACAAGATAGGGTAGGCGCCATGGTTGCTGAAATTCTTGGTGAGGCTGTTTTCACGTAAAAAAATGATTGTTTAAAGATTGCGGCTTTAATATGCATTTTACCGCAAAAATGTATATAATTAAAGTTGTAGAGAATTTTAAATTCTACAACTATTATTTCAAACATTTTTTTGTATAACTCTTAGTTTAGCAGTAATTAGCAATTTTCTGTTTAAGATTTCGGTCTTAGTATGCATTTTACGACAAAGGTGTATATAATAAAATTTATAGAAAATTAAAAGATCTACAACTTTAGTAAGAGAATTTTTTTTGTACAGTGTCTAGTTTAGCGTGAAAGAGCGATTTTCCTTATTTTTAAGCCAAACTGAGGTCAATTTTCATTCTGCGTTATTAACACATGATAAAAATTTGGTTTATTGAGGTTAGTTTTTTGTTTATTTCTAATGTTTTATTAATAATGTTTGGATTATTGTTAATTATTTGCATAGGCAAGAGAAAGTTGTGTGAGTGTTTCACACCAGATTTTTCATTTAATATGTGTTGCTCAAGATTCTTAAGATTTACAACAGTGAAAGAATTTTTTAAATTGGTTTGGTTGTTTCTATGATGACCTTGTTCAAACAAATGTTACTTCTTGGTAATATTAAAATAGATTTTAGACGGGAGTAAAATGGATTTCATCTGGAGTCACATGACTAATAATGCTAAAAACTGTTTGCGAGGACCGTAGTTGTTAACTTTTGAGTTCGGAGCGGTAGTTTTGCATCAAGACGTATGACGCATGCGCGCGGATGTACGGACATGCATTGTAGTGGTTTGTTTGGTAGATACGCAAACCAATATTTTATTGTCTTTTAACTGAAGTATAAACACGAAACTATTTGAGTTGTTGAGTTATTATACTATTATACTATTTGATATACAGAATTATTTTAAGAGAGGAAACATTTTAATCATTTTGCTACTTTATTAAAGCATTGTTGACGGAAATAATTGACAAAACAAATTCTGAAGACTGGTGTATGAATTACGTGTTACTTATTTTTTATTTTAATACTAAATATTTTCGTATTTTAATATTGCTATTTTATATCATGGGTGTATTTTTTGTAAATTATTTAATATTAATATAGTTTCGCGTTCTTGAAATCTAACAAGCTGATAATAAAATACAATGGAATTCCCAGATAGTTTCTCTATCTAGGTGGCAGTGGTTATTAATGTGAACGGCGAAATTTGTGTTGTATGTTATTGATACACAATTTTTTAGTATGGCCGTGATTGTCAGGTAACGTATTTTTAAAATATATTTATTTTATATTGTATTAGTTTATGAACCGAAAATCACTATAGATAATTATTACATTATATATAGTTTTGTATTTTTTGTTAGTTTGTAGTTATGCCATCATTTTATATTAATTTGTTTTGGTGATAAGAAAGGGAAGCCGTGTTTGCATTGTAGGATTATTTCAGTTGAAACTTGCACAACGCGTGTTACTATATAAAATGATTTTGCTTTTACAGTATTTATAAATGTAAACGAAATATTAATGATTATTTGTTGTGTAAAAGTTAACAAAGTTTAATTTTACTTTTTTCTGTATTACATCTGATTTGGGTACGTGTTTTATGCAATAGATCTTTATCAAAGTTAGATAAATTATTGTTGATTAAATTCTAAATTATAATATTTAAATGTAAATTTTCTTTCGGTTGTCGGTTTTGTAGTATAAACGGGTTTTTTTGTTCGAAAGTTGTAATTTTTAACAAATTAGGTTGGGTTGATAATTTTCATTGTGAATATTTTGACTTTGTTTTCGTTGTATCTGGTTAAATTTTAGATTGTCTTGACGTTTTCATTAGTCTTATTACGGTTTTTTTGTTTATTTTTCTTGATTAATTTGTCTTACATTAGACAAGAATGCTGTTGCTACTGCCCTGTGCACAAGCTTATTGCTTGTATCTGTGGAACTGCCTAAGACTTGACTGAAAATAGATATGTATTATGACATGAAGTTGTTTGTCTTTGCTTTAGTTTTTTAATTTTGTTTTCTTTTAGGTTTAAAGGTTACTTTTGGCTGATGAACTTAATTTAATCAAAATGAAGTCTAGGAACTTTCCTTGATACCAAAGTTTTTTGTTCTGTTAATATTGTGACATGTAAAAGACACTAATCAGAGTTATCTCCTCTAAAAGTAATGAATTTTAGTGTACAGCCAGACCCTTTGGTAAATGAAGTGAAGGTGTCATTTGCAGAGTGGAAAATATGTGCTTTTCAGAGGGCCCGGCATGCTGATAAGTATACTTTTCCACTCAGTGAGGAAGGCAATGGTAAACAACCTCACTCCTCGTTTTACTTATAGTACGGGAGCTAGCAACGTTTGGAAAAAAAGAATTTCAGAACAGTTGATTTTTACTTTCTCTTGCCTATATGAAAATATAGGAAGGAAAGTGTTGTTTTCATGTCGATTTTAAGAAATCGAGTTTCCACCGGATCTACACGTTTTCAGACCCCCTGAACCCAAAAAACATGTTTCTAGTGATTGGTCTGTGTGTGTGTGAATAAATATCTCAAAATATCTCAAGAATGGAACATCGTACGAACTTGAAACTTGAAACTTAAGTTACATACCACTACCGGACCCGGCACGAACATTTTCATCAAAATCAGTCAACCGGACGTAGTAGTTTATTCGTATAATTTTTCACTTTTTTTACGATTTTCTCAAAAACTGGTCCTACGATTTTTTTTAAATCACCTCATTTACTCAATTTTTTATTCTCTACAAGATAGGGTAGGCGCCATGTTTGCTGAAATTCTGGGTGAGGCTGTTTTTACGTAAAAACGTTTTCTTTTTAAGATTGCGGCTTTCATATGCATTTTAGCGCAAAATGTTATATAATAAAAGTTATAGAGAATTTAAAAACCTACAACTTTTATTTCAGACATTTTTTTGTATAACGCTTAGTTTTAGCGGTAATTAGCGATTTTCTGTTTTTTTCTCACGAAAACGTGAGAAAAATCGATTTTTTAACATTTCGCCCTTAGTATGCATTTTATGACAAAAGTGTATATAATGGAATTGATAGAAAATTAAAAGATCTACAACTTTTATTAAAGCATTTTTCGCTACAGAGCCAAGTTTAGAGAGAAAGAGTGATTTTCCGTATTTCTAAGCCAAACTGAGGTTGATTTTCATTTTGCGTCTTTTTCACTCATGATTAAAATTAGGTTATGTTTATTGAGGTTAGTTTTTTGTTTATTTCTTATGTTTTATTACTAATGTTAGGTTTATTGTTAATTATTTGCACTGGCAAGAGAAAGTTGTGTGAGTGTTTCACACCAGATTTTTTTGATATGCTGTCTTTCTTGCTCTTTCGATTATAGTCCGGGCTACCTCACTGCCGGTAGTGGTTGCGTTTATTAATGCGCATCTTACCTGCACAGGTAAAAATCCTGGACTTTGAAAAAAAAATTTAAAGGGAATTCTTAATTTTTTGCCTTTAGATAGATAGATCTACCAGACATCAATTTTTTATTGCCAGGCACTTTTATTGTTGTTAATGATGTGCCATACGTGATTTTTTATTTTTTTTTTTAATAAGAAAATTCAAAGTACTTTTGAATGTTTGTAATTTTTATATTATGTTCTTTAAACATAAACAAAGTCTAAAATTAATTTGCCAGTCGTTAATTCGGTTGTTAAGTATTAAATATAAATAAAATAATAATGAAAAGTGTTGCGGTGGTATAATGCTTGTGGTTAGAGAGAGAGAGAGACAGTTTAAAGTGCAAGAGAGATAGAAAGCGACGGCAGCGCATCGGCAAATGGACAACATGGCGTCAGTCTAAAGTCACATGTTTGTTTTGTGTTTACGTTATTTGTGATGTTTATTTATTAATTTCGTTACTGTAATTATAAATAATGTATTTTTGCAATTATTTCCTGTCTCATTCTTACAATATTCTTTTATACACTAGCCGATGCGCTGCCATCGCTTATTTTAACCCCTTACCGGTTTCTTTTTTTTTCAGAAAACGATACTAAGTTGCTCTATTTTTTTTATTGCATAGAAAGTTGTGTATATCCTAGTTATGACTTATTAAGTAACAAACACTGGTATTTTTCATGCAGATTAGATGTTATTACAATAATAAGAAATGGATACCTAACCTGTCATAGCTGCTTTTGGTGACGACACATCAACACCTCTTTAGGGAGCAATAATTAACGAAAAACTAAATACCAAAGTTAATTTATTCAAATAGAAGATTGTAATTATAAAAAACGAAAAAAACGAAATTTTCTCTATAATTATAAACCATAATACGGCATTTAACAGAAAATGACAGCACGTCGACGTAACTCTTTACAATAGTAAACAAGTCGGCTGGCTAACACTAACCTAAAACTGTCTGAGTACCCGTAGCAGAATAGCAACGTTATTTTGAAGATAGACTTCTACAAAAATATTTACTAGCGCTATAAGTGTTAGAACATAGAACTAAAATAGCTATACAAAGAGATACGCAACAGTTAAAACGGAATAGTCCGACAACGGATGTTTTAAAACTGGACAAAATTTATTGTCGGAATATTCCGTCAGTGGCCCTTTTTATGCACTTCTCGTACGCCGGAATATTCCGGCAAAAACCGGTAAGGGGTTAAGATTATTTCAGCTGTAGTGTGCTTTTTTTTTTACGACAGAAGTATATAATCAAATTTATGAAAATTAGAAGATTTACAAATACTTCTATTTTAAGAATTTTTCTTTACGGAGCCTAGTTTAGTGTGTGAGAGAGTAATTTTCGGTATTATTAAGCCAAACTAAGGTAGGTTTTCATTTTGATGATTGAAATTAGGTTATGTTGTTTCGGATTAGTTTCTTAGTTTATTACTAATGTTAGGTTGTATCGTTCATTATTTACATTGGTAAGAGAAAGTTGGTTGCGAGTGTTTCTCACCAGATTTTTTTACTTCCTCTTGCCTATATGAATTTATAGGAAGGAAAGTATTGTTTTCATGTCAATTATAAGAAATCCACTCTTCACTGGATCTACACGTTTTCAGACCCCCTGAACCCAAACAACAATGTTTTTAGCGATTGGTGTGTGTGTGCGCGCGCGTGCGTGTGTGTGTGTGTGTACAAAATATCTCCAGAACGGAACATCGAACGAGCTTGAAACTTGAAACTTAAATTACATACCACTACCGGACCCGACACAAACATTTTCATCAAAATCGATCAACCGGAAGTAGTAGTTTATTAGTGTAATTTTTCAATTTTTTTGCGATTTTCTCAAAAACTGGTCCTACGTTTTTTTTAAAAATTGCCTCATTTACTTAACTTTTTATGCTCTATAAGATAGGGTAGGCGTCATGCTTGCAAAAATGTATATAATAAAAGTTGTAGTGAATTTAAAATTCTTCAACTTATTACCAACATTTTTTTGTATAACGCTTAGTTTAGCATTAGCGATTTTCTGTTTTTTCTCACGAAAGTTGTGAAAAATCAGTTTTTTTTTTAAGATTTCGGCCTTAGTATGCATTTTAGGACAAAAGTTTATAAATCAAGTTTATAGAAAATTAAAAGATGTACAACTTTTATTTCTAAGAATTTTTCTATATAGAGCCTAATTTATCGTTAAAGAGTGATTTTCTGTATTTTTAAGCCAAACTGCGGTTGATTTTCATTTTGCATCTCTCACTCATGATTAAAAGTAGGTTATGTTTTTTCAGGTTAGTTTCTTAGTTTATTACTAATGTTAAGTTGTAGCGTTTATTATTTGCATTGGCAAGAGAAAGTCGGTGTGAGTGTTTCTCACCAGATTATTTTTTTGATTTGTTGCAGACGGTTTGACCTTCTTTCGTTCACTGAATGATGTCATTTTAAGTCCTGGAAATAGCGAAGGTTTTATTGAGACAAAATATTTTTATAAAGTTCTTGATGTCATCACTGGTAAGTACTTGAATGCACTTCACTGTGTGCTATTTCGTTATACAAAGATGCGTTCAGTAAACTTTTGTTAACTGTGATATAAGGTGTTTGTTGAATTGCAATGGATAATTTTTTTTACTTTCTCTTGCCTATATGAATATATAGGAAGGAAAGTATTGTTTTCATGTCGATTTTAACAAATACACTCGTCACTGGATCTACTACACATTTTCAGACCCCCTGAATCCAAAAAACATGTTTTTAGCGATTGGTGTGTGTGTACAAAATATCTCAAGAACGGAACATCGTACGAACTTGAAACTTGAAACTTTAGTTTTTTTAAAAATTGCCTGGTTTACTAAATTTTTTATGCTCTACAAGATAGGGTAGGCGCCATGTTTGCTGAAATTCTCGGTGAGGCTGTTTGCACGTAAAAAAATGTTCTTTTAAGATTGCGGTTCTATTATGCATTTTACCGCAAAAATGTATAGAATTAAAGTTGTAGAAAATTTTAAATTCTATAACTTTTATTTCAAACATTTCTTCTGTTTAGCAGTAAGTTTAGATGACAAAAATTTATATAATCAAATTTATAGGAAATTCAAAGATCAACAACTTTTATTTTGAGCATTTTTCGGTACAAAGCCTAGTTTAGCGTGAAAGAGAGATTTTCCGTATTTTCAAGCCAAATGACTGAGATTGATTTTCATTTTGCGTCTATCATATATGATTAAAATTAGGTTATGTTAATTTCTGATGTTGTATTACTAATGTTAGGTTTATTGTTAATTATTTGCAATGGCAAGAGAAAGTTGTGTGATTTTTTTTTTTAACGAATAAGATTGACTAAAGAAATGTCATTTAACCCTTTCCACTCGACTGTCGGATCTGATCCGACACGATAGTTTTACCGTTCCACTTGTATGTCGGATCCCGTCCGACTCCACTTTCACAGCTGATTTTGTATGAAAATACGCAGTTAACAATGTTGCTGTAATGTGCCGGCCTCTATGGGATGTTTTAAAAATTAATTCTTGTAGTTTTCGATAGTTGACTACTACCGATTATCGATATAAACGAAATTAATTGAATTGAGGTCGCCGTACCAAACTAGTAAACAAACAAACCTAATTGTGAACGTGCTTCGTTTAATTTGCGGTATTTTGTGTCGCTTTACGATTGGTTAATGTTTTTAGGTAACAAATTCACACAAAAATAATATTCAGATTATTTTTCATGCTTTTATTAGGTTTTAGGTTTCAATTTCTAGTTACATAGTTTATTTTATCTTAGTTATTACCACGACAGTGTACGTTTTGTGCAGGTTATATTTTAAAAGTTTTTAAGTGAGAAAAAGCATTTTTGATGTATCATTATTAACATTAAAGTAATTACAAACGTAAAAAGAAAGTATTGGATGCTCTTAAAACTAACAACACATTACGCGAATGATTACTGTAATAGGGTATAAACAGATCATTGTTCTTGTTTAGGTCAACAGCCGAAAGGCTGGTTTGAACCTGTAGAGGTTTTACTAAGTAAAATGAGGAGTGAAGTGGTTTACCATTGCCACAACTCACTCAGTGGAAAAGTACGCTTATCAGCATGCTGGGCCCTCTGAAAAGCACATATTTTCCACTCTGCAAATGACACCTTCACTTCATTCACCACAGGGTCTGGCTATACAATGAAATTCATTACTTTCAGAGAAGATAACTCTGATTAGTGTCACAGTACACCTCTACTTCTTCTGTTCTTAAATGATTCAGTCATTTAATTGGCTGACCGTGTGATAAGAAACAGAACTATTTATTTTAGCCCTGCAACGAACAGATTGAGTGTAAATAATTTGACACTCCACCTGTCTGTTAGGGGCAGATAAACAGATCATAAAATAAACACAAGTTTAGGGGAATCACAGTGGAAACATAATTCTAGTGGAAAAGGTTAAATCACCATGTTACTTAACTTATTACTCATGACGAATTAATTTGTTTTTTTATGGAATCTATTCATATAATTATAATATCGGCTATTGTTTATTGTACGATGTAAAATGATATTTGTATTCTGATAATTATTATTTCTATAAAATGAATCATTAATGAATACAAACCAATTAATGTTGAATATATGCGTAATGTGTTTTATTGTTTGTGATATAAATATATCGTTATTATTCATCCTGCTGCTGCAATCAATTCTGTTTTTACTTTCGCTTGCCTATATGAATGTATAGGAAGGAAAGTATTGTTATCATGTCGATTTTAACAAATACACTATTCACCCACTATACACGTAAACAGACCCCCTGAACCCCAAAAAAACATGGTTTTAGCGATTGTTCTGTGTGTGTGTGTGTGTGAACAGAATATCTCAAGAACGGAACATCGTACGAACTTGAAATTAAAAACTTAAGTTACATACCACTACCGGACTCAACACGAACATTTTCATCAAAATCGGTCAACCGGAAGTAGTAGTTTATTTGTGTCATTTTTCACTTTTTTGCGATTTTCTCAAAAACTGACAGGATATTGCACAATATATTGCTAAAAGACTGCACAATATTATTTCGTTTGCACAATATATGTTGAAAATTGCACAATATATTGCAGAACCTTTAAATATTGCCCACATACGATCAATTATATCAGGGGTTCTCAACCTTTCAGGCTCTGTGCCTCCCTTAGTAGACTGACATTTGGTCACGCCACCCCTGTACTATTACCCCCTTATATGGTCAACACAAGTAGGCCTACTGAGTAGAATTTCAATTTGTAACTATAACGAGTTTAGGGGTGGGATAAAGGTTAGACTTGCAGGTAATTCAATTAAATATTTGATAACTTTTTACTTTCTCTTGCCTATATGAATATATAGGAAGGAAAGTATTGTTTTCATGTCGATTTTTCGAAATCGAGTTTTCACCGGATCTATACGTTTTCAGACCCCCTGAACCCAAAAAACATGTTTATAGCGATTGGTCTGTGTGTGAACAGAATATCTCAAGAACGGAACATCGTACGAACTTGAAACTTAAGTTACATACCACTACCGGACGGGACACGAACATTTTCATCAAAATCGGCCAACCGGAAGTAGTAGTTTATTCGTATAATTTGTCAGTTTTTTGCGATTTTCTCAAAAACTGGTCCTGCGATTTTTTTCAAAATCGCCTATTTTACTCAATTTTTTATTCTCTACAAGATAGGGTAGGCGCCATGTTTGCTGAAATTCTCGGTGAGGCTGTTTTCACGTAAAAACGTTGTTTTTTTAAGATTACGGCTTTAATATAAATTTTAGCGCAAAAACTTATATAATAAAAGTTGTAGAAAATTTAAAAACCTACAACTTCTGTTTCAAACATTTTTTTGTATGACGCTTAGTTTAGCAGTAATTAGCGATTTTCTGATTTTTTCTCACGAAAACGTGTGAAAAATCGATTTTTTTAAGATTTTGGCCTTAGTATGCATTTTACGACAAAAGTGTATATAACCAAATTTATAGGAAATTTAAAGATCTACAACTTTTATTTAACGTATTTTTCTCTACAGAGCCTAGTTTAGCGTGAAATAGTGATTTTCCGTATTTTTAAGCCAGACTGAGGTTGATTTTCATTTTGAGTGTTTCACTCATGATTAAAATAAGGTTATGTTTATTGAGGTTAGTTTTTTGTTTATTTCTAATATTTTATTACTAATGTTAAATTATATTGTAAATTATTTGCATTGGCAAGAGAAAGTTGTGTGTGTGTGAAAGAGTGTTTCACACCAGATTTTTACAAAATGTTTAATACTACCTTCAATACATTTTTGAACATACAGTCAAATCACAGAACCAAAAAACTTAAAATATAATTGTTTACAAAATCTTCAAACTATAACATTGAGTGTTGTACAATAAAATAATGGTGTTTGAAATATAACGGCAGGAACTAACCTGGGTTAATCATAGCTTTTTTTTCTATTCTAATACGATGACGCCTCCCTTGAAAATCTTCTACGCCCCCCCAGGTTGAGAACCCCTGAATTATATTGTACAAACCAAAATATTGCGCCATAATATTGATCGTCTAGGGGTCGTTTAAGATAATAATTTAGCAGTTAGTGCATGTGTTATCATCAGAGACTGTTTGTTTATTTATTTTTACTTTTTCTTGCCTATATGAATATATAGGAAGGAAAGTATTGTTTTCATGTCGATTTTTCAAAATTGAGTTTTCACCGGATCTATACGTTTTCAGACCCCCTCAACGCAAAAAACATGTTTTTAGCGATTGGTGTGTGTGTGTGTGTGTGTGTGTGTGTGAACAGAATATCTCAAGAATGCAATATCGTACGAACTTGAAACTTAAAAACTTAAGTTTAATGCTATTACTGGACCTGACACAAACATTTTCATCAAAATCGGTCAACCGGAAATAGTAGTTTATTCGTGTAATTTTTCACTTTTTTGCGATTTTCTCAAAAACTGGTTCTATAATTTTTTTTAAATCACCTGGTTTACTAAATTTTGTATGCTCTACAAGATTGGGTAGGTGCCTCATTTGCTGAAATTCTTGGCGAGGCTGTTTTCACGCAAAACAATTAATTGTTTGTTTAAGATTGCGGCTTTATTATGCATTCTACCGCAAAAATGTATATATATAATACGTTGTAGAGAATTTAAAATTCTACAACTTTTATTTCATTTTTTTTTTGTATAACGCTTAATTTAGCGGTAATTAGCGATTTGCTGTTTTTCTCATGAAAACGTGTGAAAAATCTATTTTTTTAAGATTTCTGCCATTTTACGACAAAAGTGTATATAATTAAATTTATAGGAAATTAAAAGATCTACATCTTTAATTTAAAGCATTTTTTTGTACAGTGTTTAGTTTAGCGTGAAAGAGCGATTTTTCATATTTTTAAGCCAAAATGAGGTTGATTTTCAATTTGCACGTTTCATATATACGATTAAAGTTAGGTTATGTTTATTGAGGTTAGTTTGTTTGTTTATTTCTAACGTTTTATTACTAATGTTAGGTTTATTGTTAATTATTATTTGCATTAGCAAGAGAAAGTCGTGTGAGTGTTTCACGCCAGTTTTTTTTAATTTTGTTGTTTTTGTTTTTTTTTAGAGAATAACTTATTAACTCACTAGTACTCGTGAGAAAATGAATGGCGGAACGTTTCAACGTCCAGCCGGAATTTGTAAAATTTGCAACGTCGAATTGCAAGACCAGAATATTGCGTCGCACCATTATCACGGAAAACAGCATTTGACTAATGTGGCGAAGATGAGTAAACGTCAAGAAAGCGCTAGAAACGGAGTTTTCGTCCGTAGAAGTGGTTTGTTTTATTTTGTTTGTTCGTTTGTTTGTTATTTGTTGTTTATTTTTAGTTTTTACATGATTGTGGTAGTCTATGTTGGAGTAAGTAAGACATTTTTTTGAATTTTTTTTTTTGTCAAATATACAGGGTGGTACAAAATGTCACTTAGATTTGTTTTGAAAAAGTACAGTAACCTCTCTTTAGTACTGGCTTTTTTGGGACTCTAGTAATGCCAGATTACCAAATGCGAGTTATTTTCAAACGCAAAGCGATATTGTTTTTTTTATGTTTTTATATGCAAAAAAGCATGTGTGTATTATTTAAGGCACTTTAAATTGTTTCATAATTTTTCATCGGTAATGAAGTTAAGGAATTCATTCGAGAGTGTGTGCGTTATGGTATTTGAATTTTCATTATTGCATGTAAAACGGTGTTTTTACGTGGAATAATTTGTTTTTTTGGATTAATGAATTTTTAAAAATTATTTCGACTGACTTAAATATTTTTAAATGCATACTAAAAGTTATTTCAGTTAGTTTTCTGACAGTCATGTAATTTACAATAGTTTGTAATTCTTTGCATACTTCATTCCACGCAGCAGTTGATAATTTTCTGTCCTTGAAATGGTTATTCGACACATCCCACAAAATGGCACATTTATATTATACAGCCAAATTAGTGAGAGAATGTCGAAATCCATGATTGAAAAATTAATGTACAAAATAACAGAATGGAAACAGAACTGAAATGTGAGCTTGTGAAATCAAACTAGTTTGTTTTTGAGCAGGTTAGAGCAGTAAGCAGTAGAGCAGGTCTTGGTAATGGTGTGGCCACACCTATACACCTATTATCTAACATTAGATTGTTTCAACCTGCTGACGCGCTCAATGCTGCTATGACCCGATTACTGTCTGGCCACGGCCTGACAGCCATGCATTTGCAGGAAAACTTGCATTTCCTATGATATCGGTTTTAAGAAGAAAAAGCTGGGACAGATATTTTCAGAAGAAACACGACAGTAGATTTCGAAAAGAATGAACTCTTTGGCAGAAAAGAAGAACAAAACAACCTACAGTTGAGCCGTTCTTAGTTAGCTCCTACTGTCAACAAACAAAAGCCAGAGAGAGAGAGAGAGAGAGAGAAAACAACGTGACAATACAGTACGTCAGTACGTTGACCACTGTGGTCCACACACAAAGGTAGTGTGATACGTTTATGCTATGTACGATCAAAAATGTGTAAATACGACGAAGAAGTTTTTAAATGGTTATCTAAAACTGTTACGAGATAAAAAACATGGCTAAGCAAAAGAGAAAAGTTTTTCTTTCTGTGGAGAATTGCCCTTCACACCCGTGTTCACAATAAAACAAACTTTATTGTAAATAAATACTGTTTTAAAGTAATATGGTCACGGTCGAGTAATCTCACTTAATATAAGTAGCAGTGATAATGAAAAAAAAACAGCGTTTCTCTTTATCGAAGTTTCTATATATCGATTTTCTTATGAGGAACGTACAATTTCGATATATGGAGGTCCGACTGTTTATATTCTTACTCTGGAAAGATTGCAGATCAAAATAAGCTAAAAGAAAGAAAAAAGAATTTTCATTTTCTTTCAAGTTGATGGTATTTTCTCCCCTTAACAGTGGTATAAATATAACCAACTACGGTGGCATGCGGGCCGCACATGCGCAGTAAGTAGCTCCCCCACCACAGCGTCGTAGCCTGATACAGGCTGCCTCTAAAGAAGTACTCACTACTCATTGTGTTCTGTTCATGCGGTAATCGTTTTGACATTTGTGCCGCTGTCGAAAGCCGCACGCCGTCGAAATTAGTTGCGCGCGCACAAAAAATATGGGGGAAAATGTCTGCGATTCATTTTGGGGTAATAGGCAATAAATTTTTTCTAAATCATGTCCCTACCATACATTTTGACATACCCAAAAGAGAGGTACGTCATATCCTCATTCTGTTATATTTAGGCTATTTTACGGTTCTTTTTGTTAAAATTTCATACAACTGATATTGTGCGAGTGTAATTGATTTCTAAAAATTGACGTATGTTTGTATTAAGTTCACAACTATAAAAATTGATTCAGCTTCTTGGAATACTAATAGGAAAGAGACACCAGACACGATTATCTATCTCTGACTTCCCTTCAAAAAGTGATTTATTTCAAGCTTGTTTATTATTTCTCTTTCTACCCTACATATATCAAATTACAGATAAAATTTTATAACAAAATAATAAAACGCATATTATGTTATCCTGGAAAAGAAGTTATATTAGCCTACATGATACGCAAAAAATGCGATGAGATTTAAACGTCTTTGTATGAGCGTATCTTACATAAATATCACAGTATAATAATAACATTTATAGTGTAATAAAATAAGATTCATTAGGAAGCGAAAGTAATTTTTTCAGAATTTTTTGATGAAAAATGAGCTTGAGAGTGTAGTGAACGAAACTGGCCTGCAGAGTGCCCTACCGTACCGCGTATTGTCACTATTGTGCTTGAACACCGTGCACTGATTGAAATGAGTTGAGGGGAACGGCGGACGCAACACATTCTCTCTCTGTCTCGCTACCCTCCCTACATGCCGCCGTAGTTAGCGTACAGTATAGGACTAATGTTTTCGATTATTCTATTTAAATGAAACAATTGTTTTTTGCTTGCAGATATTTCGATCATTCCAGACAGTGAATTGGTTGCATTATTTTCACAGTTTGGTTTCATTCATGAAATTAGGAGACCTCCAGCTGCTAAAAATTATTGCGTTGTCAAATTTGAAGATGGGTATGATTATTATTTTGGTTAAATACTTTTTTTTATTTTCTCTTGCCGATATGAATATATAGGAATTTTTTTTTCTTGTTTAACGTCACTGTTCTGCAGTTACTGCTAATGCAGACGGTAGAGGATGAAATGATTTTTTGTAACTTATGAAAATATGCCGTGCCTGAATGGGATTCGAACCCAAGACTGCATGATGAGAGGCGAGCACGTTACCAACTATGCCAGAATATATAGGAAGGAAAGTATTGTTTTATGTCGATTTTTCGAAATTGAGTTTTCACCGGATCTACCGTGTATGTGTGTGTGTGTGTGTGTGTGTGTGTGTGTGTCTGTGTGTGAACAGAATATCTCAAGAACGGAACATCGTACGAACTTGAAACTTAAAACTTAAGTTAGACACCACTACCCGAACCCGACACGAACATTTTCATCAAAATCGGTCAACTGGAAGTAGTAGTTTATTCGTGTAATTTTTCACTTTTTTACGATTTTCTTAAAAACTAGTCCTACAATTTTTTTTAAAATCGTCTGGTTTGCTAAATTTTTTATGCTCTACAAGATAGCGTAGGCGCCATGTTTGATGAAATTCTTAATGAGGCTGTTTTCATTTAAAAAAAGGTTTTTTTTCAAGATTGCGACTTTAATATGCATTTTAGCGCAAAAATCTATATGGCAAAAGTTGTAGAGAATTTCAAATTCTACAACTTTTATTTGAAACATTTTTTTGTATAACGCTTAGTTTAGCTGTAATTAGCGATTTTCTGTTTTTTTTCCTCATGAAAACGTGTGAAAAATCGATTTTTTTAAGATTTCGGCCTTGGTAAGTATTTTATGACAAAAGTGTATATAATCAAATTTATAGGAAATTAAAAGATCTACAACTTTTATTTAAAGCATTTTTCTCTACAGAGCCTAGTTTAGTGTGAAAGAGTGATTTTACGTATTTTTAAGCTAAACTGAGGTTGATTTTTTCTTTGTCTTTCACTCATGACTGAAATATTATGTTTTTGAGATTAGATTTTTGTTTATTTCTAACGCATTATTATACTAATGTTAGGTTTATTGTTAATTATTTGCATTGGCAAGAGAAAGTTGTGTGAAAATTTCACACCAAATTTTTTAATATTCCTGTACAGGAGTGATAAAAGACCTTGTGAAATGACTTTCTCGCCATTTTTAGACTGTAGCTTTCCTATTTTCTTCCATTCATCAGTGTTCTGATTTTACTCTTCATGGAAGCATGATTGTATTATTTTCGCAAATTAACCATATTTAGTACTTTTCCAATAATTAAATTTTATCTAAGCACAGTGTTGTTGTTATTTAGGTCAACAGCCGAAAGGCTGGTTTGAACCTTTAGAGGTTTTACTAAGTAAAAACGAGGAGTAAGGTGGTTTACCATGGCCTTCCTCCCTGAGTTGAAAGAGTATGCTTATCAGCATGCCAGGCCCTCCGAAAAGCACTCACTTTCCACCCTGAAAATGACACCTTCACTTCATTCACCACAGCGTTTGGCTGCTTAGTGAAATTCATTACTCTCAGAGGAGATAACTTTGACTAGTGTCACAGTACACCTCTACCTCTTCTGTTCTTAAATAGTTTAGTCATATAAGTGGCTGACTATGTGATAAGAAACAGAACTATTTTTTTTTTATCCCTGGACCAAACAGATAGAGTGCAATTAAAATAACACTCCACCTGCCCGTTTTGGGCAACTAAGTACAGTAGAACCTCTTTAATCCAGCACGTTTGGGACTCGAATTAAAGGATTGGCCGGATTAAAGGAAATTCCGGACTATGGAGGTTATTTATAAAAATACAGGAGTCGTATAAAAAAATAACACAATTTGCCCAAGAAACTTTTACTGTATGTATTTATTATTTAAACATGGGTTATTTAAACAATATAAATCAATATATAAGTACAGGAGAAATATTAAAATGCATTTTTTAAGTACAGTACATGATGAAATAAATTTGAATACAGTACAGTACTGTACTATTCGTGGTATTTAGCAACAGCACTGGTAGATGGCTGGAAAAAAGATCTAATATCTACTTGCTTCTTACGACTAGTATTTTTTTTATTTAAAATATCATTTTTATTATATGCAAGTTTATAACTTCGGCCATACTGTATTGTTTATTTGACTCAGCAAATTTTACAAATGTGTAAAAAAGCGTAGTACTGAGTTTACAAACTCAGAGCGTGACGCTTTGTGGCTGTTGAGTGTCGGGTTGCTCACTTTACAATGTTCATTGTGAAGGCAATTCTATAATTTTTACTTTCTCTTGCCTATATGAACATATAGGAAGGAAAGTATTGTTTTCATGTCGATTTTAAGAAATCGAGTTTTCACCGGATCTATACGTTTTCAGACCCCCTGAACCCAAAAAACATGTTTTTAGCGATTGGTCTGTGTGTGTGTGAACAGAATATCTCAAGAACGGAACATCGTACGAACTTGAAACTTGAAACTTAAGTTACATACCACTACCGGACCCGACACGAACATTTTCATCAAAATCGGTCAACCGGAAGTAGTAGTTTATTCGTATAATTTTTCACTTTTTTGCGATTTTCTCAAAAACTGGTCGTACGATTTTTTTTAAATTGCTTGGTTTACTACATTTTTTATGCTCTACAAGATAGGGTAGGCACCAGTTTGGTGAAATTCTGCGTGAGGCTGTTTTGACATAAAAAAATTTTCTTTTTAAGATTGCGGCGTTAATATGCATTTTAGCGCAAAACGTTACATAATAAAAGTTGTAGAGAATGTAAAATTCTACAACTTTAATTCAAACATTTTTTTGTATAACGCTTAGTTTAGCGGTAATTAGCGATTTTCTGTTTTTTTCTCACGAAAACGTGTGAAAAATCGATTTTTTTAAGATTTCGGCGTTAGAATGCATTTTACGACAAAAGTGTATATAATAAAATTTATAGGAAATTAAAAGATCTACAACTTTTTTATTTTGAGCATTTTTCTCTACAGAGCCTAGTTGAGCGTGAAAGATTGATTTTCCGTATTTTTAGGCCAAACTGAGGTTGATTTTCATTTTGCGCGTTTCTCTCATGATTGAAATAAGGTTATGTTTTTTTGAGGTTAGTTTTGTTGTTTATTTCTAATGTTTTATTACTATTGTAAGGTTTATTGTTAATTATTTGCATTGGCAAGAGAAAGTCGTGCGAGTGTTTCACACCAGATTTTTGTCTATTGCCGTTGATGCCGGATTATAGACAACTCCGGACTATAGAATGTCGGGTTAAGGAGGTTTTACTGTACTTGAAAAAATTTATCTACATTATCAGCCGAAAGGCTGGTTTGAACCTGTAGAGGTTTTACTAAGTAAAACGAGGAGTGAGGTGGTTTACCAGTGCCACAACTCACTGAGTGGAAAAGTACGCTTATCAGCGTACCGAACCCTCTGAAAAGCACAAATTTTCCACCCTGCAAATGACACCTTCACTTCATTCACCACAGTGTCTGGCTGTATAATGAAATTCATTACTTTCAGAGGAGATAACTGTGATTGGTGTCTTTTACACCTCTACCTCTTCTGTTCTTAAATGATTCAGTCATTTAACTGGGTGACCATATGATAAGAAACAGAACTATTTATTTTAGCCGTGCAACGAACAGATTGAGTGTAAACAATTTGACACTCCATTTGTCTGTAATGGGCTGGTAAATACTGTTAGCAAGTTAAATTACTGATTGTACGTATGGATAGTGAAGTCACGAGATTGCCTTTTGTATCAAGGATGGGCTGTGAGGAAGGGAAGTGAATAATTGACAGTGCTGCCAACCTCAACAGTGAGACACTACTCGTAATATTCATTTCACTACCGTGCAATTACTATAACTGTTTAGGATAGCACCTTGTAAAAATGCCTGAATGGTTTTGTAAAGTAAGAAAAGGAATTTGGATCAAAATTGTGTTTACAGGAGGACCAGTACGCATTTAGAGGGGTCCGCGTACAAGACTAACACAAACAACACAGGAGAATGACCACCTGAGCAACTAAATTAAGTATCTTGCTTACTTACTTACTGCAGTGGCCACTCGTACCCCAGTCGGTACTTGGCCTCATCAACACAGCCCCTCCAACGAACCCGGTCAGCAGCGTCATTCTCCTTCAGCCCCATCTTTCCCATGTCCTTCCGGGCCTGGTCCCACCATCTTGTCTTAGGCCTTCCAGCTGGTCTTCTTCCCTCAGGATTGTTCCTCAATACACTGCCCGTCAATGTGTTCCCCTCCTTCCTCACAACGTGTCCCGCCCAACGTAACCTTCTGCTTTTAATCTCGCCCAATATGTCCGGTTCTTTGAATAGCTGACGTATTTCGCAGTTGTGCTTCATCCTCCAAACTCCGTTCTCCAGAGTTGGGCCAAAGATTTTTCTAAGTAATTTGTTTTCAAAAACAAGGATCTTTTTTTCTTCTTAAATAATCCTATCTATAATAATCCTAAATTAAGTATCACAAACATAAAACGTACACTTGCTTGTTATCGAACACAATAGCCTGAAGTCCAGCAGCAGGAACATGTGCGTGAGCCCAAGATGGCGACCGACGAAGAATTACTATTAATACGTTAGCAGACATTTTAGCAAATACACAAACACACAGATAAATAATTATATTAACCGACATAAGCACAGTTTAAAGCCTCGTTTCGAAATACATAAGCCGTTGCCAGCATCACGCTAGTTTTGCTAGGCCGAAATATTAAGCCTCAAACGAAGGACGCGTCTGTCCGTGATGAATTCAGTTGCATAAGTGGTCGAGTCTGCCCATAACAGACAGGTGGAGAGTCAAATTATTTACTCTCAATCTGTCCTTGCTGGGCTAAAATAAATAGTTGTGTGTCTTATCACATGGTCAGCCAATTAAATGACTGAATCATTTAAGAACAGAAGAGGTAGAGGTGTAAAAGACACTTATCAGAGTTATCTCCTCTGAAAGTAATGAATTTCATTATACAGCCAAACCCTGTGGTGAATGAAGTGAAGGTGTCATTTGCAGAGTGGAAAATATGTGCTTTTCAGAGGGCCCGATTAATGAAAATATGTTTGTATGAATGCACTTTATTGTAGTTAATCTGAAAATTTCATAATCTGAACAGGGTTTTGTCCCAATTAGTTCGGATTAATGGGGTTTGGGTGTACATTTTTACTTTCTCTTGCCTATATGAATGTATAGGAAGGAAAGTATTGTTTGTTTTCATGTTGATTTTAACAAATCCACTCTTCACCGGATCTACACGTTTTCAGACCCCCTCAATCCAAAACCCATGTTTTTAGCAATTGGTCTGTGTGTGCAAAAAGAATATCTCAAGAACGGAACATCGTTCGATTTTTTAACTTGAAACTTAAGTTACTCGTACATACCACTACCGGTCCCAACACAAACATTTTCAACAAAATCGGTCAACCGGTAGTAGTAGTTTATTCGTGTAATTTTTCACGTTTTTGCGATTTTCTCAAAAACTGGTCCTACGTTTTTTTTTAAATCGCCTCATTTACTTAATTTTTTATGCTCTTCAAGATACGGTAGGCGCCATGTTTGCTGAAATTCTTGGTGAGGCTGTTTTCACGTAAAAACATTTTTTCAAGATCGCGGCTTTAATGTGCATTTTAGCGTAGAAATTTATACAATAAAAGTTGTAGAGAATTAAAAATTTTACAACTTTTATTTCAAACATTTTTTTTATATAACGCTTAGTTTAGCCGTAATTAGCGATTTTCTGTTTTCTTCTCATGAAAACGTGCGAAAAATCAATTTTTTTTTAGATTTCGGCTTTAGTATGCATTTTATGACAAAAAAGTATATAATCAAACTTATAGAAAATTAATAAGAGATCTACAACTTTTGTAGCATTTTTTTGTACGGTGCCTAGTTTAGCGTGGAAGAGCGATTTTCCGTATTTTTAAGCCAAACTGAGGTGATTTTCATTTTGCGTATTTCACTCATGATTAAAATAAGGTTATGTTTTTTTGAGGTTAGTTTTGTTGTTTATTTCTAATGTTTTATTATACTAATGTTAGGTTTATTGTTAATTATTTGCATTGGCAAGAGAAAGTTGTGTGAGTGTTTCACACCAGATTTTTGAATTATTTTTTACTTACGTTAGCATTACCTACAGTATGTGTTGTGACGAAAATATAAAGTGTAATTTTGTTTTTAAAATCTGTTACAGTTGTGCCGCACAGAGAGCTTTAAACGCACGCCTTACTTTGAAAGGCAAATTCCTGCCTGTTTCACCTGAAAGAGTTGCTGGTACTCGTAAGTCTGTTTTTTTTTCTTCTAAATTTTAGATCGTGCTTGTACATTACTTTTATGATGTTATTTTGTGACCAGCCCCTCCCCCCCCGCCACCCCTCTTGCTTGCTCTTTGTACTTTTCGTCAAATTAAATTTAAAAAAGCATTCAACTTTTCACCCATCCGTACATGTCATCTGGGGTATTTGCACTAAAACAAATTGCCAGATTAAACGATAAAAAATTACTAATGGCAGCTTATTATGGCCTCATTCTGTCTCATATTCGTTATGGTATCTTAGTATGGGGTAATTCTAGCATGGGTTATATGAATAGGGTTTTTAAAATTCAAAAGAAAGCTATTAAGTGTATGGTGGGAGCTAACCAGCTAACCTCATCCACACCACTATTTAAGAAGCTTAAATTGCTTACAGTTCCCTCCCTCTACATTTTTTAGGTGATTATGTATGTTAGGCAAAATAATTTTATGCAGGATTTCAATGTTCACAATCATAACACAAGAAACAGGAATGATTATTATGTGGCTAATCACTCCACAATATTGTTTGAACAAAAACTTACTTATGCAGGGAGAAAATTCATGAAAAAATTATCCCAATTTTTAAAATGTTGTGAGGATTTGAATTCCTTTAAAAAGAGTCTGAAAAATTATTTGATCGGTGAAACTTTTTATAGCGTACAAGAATTTCTTTGTTGATAGTAGTGATACATTGTGTGATTCTTATATGTATTTCAGGTGTTATATCTGACATATCCTATACTCCTCCTGGAGTCTCCAGGGTGCAAAAATAAAATGTTTAATGCCGAATCATGGTTGTGTTTAGGTGATCAGCCGAAAGGCAAGTTTGAACCTCTAGAGGCTTTACTAAGTAAAACGATGAGCGAGGTGGTTTAACCACATTGTCTTTCTCACTGAGTGAAAAAGTATGCCACTGGGAATACCCACAATAGCGGATCAAGCAAAACAAACTCTTGTAAAAATGGCGCTAGAATCAGAATGGGAGGCAAAGTTTGAACCAAACGCATTTTTTTTTTTTTTTTTTGCGCCCTGGAGACTCTAGGAGGAGTATAGGACATGTCAGATATAACACCTGAAATACATATAAGAATCACACAATGTATTACTACTATCAAGAAAGAAATTCTTGTACGCTATAAAAAGTTTCACCGATCAAGTAATTTTTCAGATTCTTTTTAAAGGAATTCAAATCCTCACAACATTTTAAAAATTGGGGTAATTTATTCATGAATTTTCTCCCTGCATAAGTAGGTTTTTGTTCAAACAATTTTTTGGAGTGATTAACCACATAATAATAATTTCTCATGTTATGATTGTGAACATTGAAATTCTGCGTAAAATTATTTGGCCTAATATACATAATCACTTCAAAAATGTAGAGAGAGGGAACTGTAAGCAATTTAAGCTCCTTAAATAGTGGTGTGGATGAGGTTAGCTAGTTAGCTCCCACCAAACACCTAATAGCTTTCTTTTGAATTTTAAAAACCCTATTCATAAATTTCCCATGCTAGAATTACCCCATACTAAGATACCATAACGGATACGAGACAGATTGAGTCCATGATAAGCTGCCATTAGTAATTTTTTATAATTTAATCTGGCAATTTGTTTTATGTGGTTTTAGACCTGGTAGATCATGTCATGATGCAATAGAAGCGATATTAATTGTACTTGGAAGGAAAACAGCATTTATTGAGCTGCCTGGATTCACAAATGATGGATAAAATAGATAAGGAAATCAAGGAATACGGTAATAAAACCGCCACTAAAGACGTAATCAAAGTGCAAAGCAGTTGGACTAATAAATTTTCGCCTGGGGGGCAAAAAAGTTAGCTCCATATTAGGAGATGAGCCTGGATAGGCCTGGCAAGCTTATCAGCATGCCAGGCCTTCCGAAAAGCATTTACTTTTCACCCTGCAAATGACCTTCAATTCATTTACCACAGGGTCTGGCTGTACAATGAAATTGATTACTTTTAGAGGAGATGATTCTGACTGTACTATTTTCCAAGGCCTTTATCATCAAGGCCGAGCCAGTAGCCGCTCTCTACCACAGCGCTCTCGGCGACTATGTAAAGCGCTACACTCAAAAGGGACATTCAATTCTGATCCAGACGCAGACGGATTTATTCCAATCCAGGCAGCATTGACAAGATGTCCACCATTAGCGCACAGCTACCGGACTCCAGCGAAGACTCATCGACGACCCCGCAAGAGAGAAGATGATGCTTCCACTCGCCGACCCGTCACCGTAAGCCATCGACCAGACCGTCATCGCCCACTGACACAAGCGATGCCCACAGCGGTCCCTCGACCGAGCCTTACGCCCACCTGACCCGACGAAGCAGCCATCGACGCACTACTACGAGGGAAGAAGATGACGTCTCCGCTGGACGACGACACGCCTTGTCGCCCAGCTCCTCGACCGCCACAACGACTACGACCGACGCCTTTTTAAGATGACCACCGCTTAAACGGCTCTTTTCAGAGCCACCAAACAGAAACAAACACCTTCATTTCATTCACCACAGGGTCTGGCTGTTGTATAATGAAATTTATTACTTTTAGAGGATAAAACTCTGATTGGTGTCACAATACACCTCTACCTCTTCTGTTCTTAAATGATTCAGTCATTTTATTGGCTGGCCATGTGATAAGAAACACGTAAGGTTTGCCACTTAATATGTCTCCATCCAGTGACATATGATATTCTATTTCTGAAAACATTATCAGATGCGTTAAAGAATTTCCTTCAAGAGAAGTGCAATATTTACCGGTCTCCGAAAATCGCACGTTTTATCGCCCCACCCGCAATTCGTTCAGCATCACCTAAAATTAGATCAGCAGTGTGAACAGGGTTAAAGATCCCTGAAAGTTGTTTTTAGTTAACAAAGTAGAAATCTTTTTACTTTCTCTTGCCTATATGAATATATAGGAAGGAAAGTATTGTTTTCATGTCGATTTTAACAAGTACACTCTTCACCGGATCTACATTTAAACAGACCCCCTCAACCCACACAAACATGTTTTTAGCAAATGGTCTGTGAGTGTGTGTGTGTGTGTGTGTGAACAGAATATCTCAAGAACGGAACATCGTACAAACTTGAAACTTGAAACTTAAGTTACATACCACTACCGGACATGAGACGAACATTTTCATCAAAATCGGTCAACCGGAAGTAGTTTATCGTATAATTTTTCACTCTTTTGCGATTTTCTCAAAAACTGGTCCTACAATTTTTTTTTAAAATTGCCTGGTTTACTCAATTTTTTATTCTCTACAAGATAGTGTAGGCATCATGTTTTCTGAAATTCTTGGCGAGTCTGTTTTCACGAAAAAAAATTTTTTTTTAAGATTACGGCATTAATATACATTTTAGCGCAAAACTTAATATAACAAAAGTTGTAGAGAATTTAAAATTCTACAACTTTTATTTCAAACATTTTTGTTTGTATAAAGCTTAGTTTAGCCTTAATTAGCAATTTTCTGTTTTTTCTCACGAAAACATGTGAAAAATCGGATTTTTTCACGATTTTGGCCTTAGAATGCATTTTACGACAAAATTGTATATAATTAATTTTATAGGAAATTAACACTTTCAGTGCTGGACGTTTTTATTAAAATTTACCGAGTATGCTGGCCATTTTTAAACATTCTATATTTTATAGCAAATTTATTTTTTGATAGAATTTAATGTATCTTACCTCAAATTAAAGCTCCAGTTTTCCTCTTCAAAGCTCTTATTTTTTTTGTAGTTGTTTCAACATAAATTATATTGATTTTGACCCTAATGAAATAAGGGCTTTTTTGAAGAAAAAAAAATTGAACCGTAATAAACTACACTGATAAAACTATATATATTCACTAACAAATCAGATATTTACAGATTACTATTTACAAATAACTATTTACACTAAAAAACAAATACTAAAATATTCATATTTTATTTTGTCATGCTCATATTTCCTCTGAGCGACATTTTTACTAATTGTAGGTTAGACGCACTACTTTTTGATTTGTAAACAACACATCGTAAAACGAGTCATAGACTACATAATTGAGTTTAAAACAGCGCTTTAGCGGTTGAAATTGTAACTAAAAGTATTAAAAAGTGTTCACAACGTTAGAAAACCCCTTATAAAAATGTTCGTATGTATTGCACAACACGTGAAAGTCGACCCCGTATAATTACGGGGTCCGCACTGTAGCGAAGTTTCGTGAACCCGTAAATTTACGGCCTTAGCACTGAAAGTGTTAAAAGATCTACAACTTTATTTAAAGTATTTTTCTCTACAGAGCCTAGTTTACCGTGAAAGAGTGATTTTCCCCGTATTTTTAAGCTAAACTGAGGTTGATTTTCATGTTGTGTCTTTCACTCATGATTTAAAATAAGGTTATGTTATTAACCCTAGAAGCGGTAATTGTCGATCTGAGTGACAGTTCTGCTGTTGAATACATGTCGATGTCGATTTGGTCGACAGATGCACCCACTCTTATTTTTAACCAGCAGGTTGTCCAACCTAGGTTATATAACTAATCAAATGAAAGTATTTCATTTGATCTATTTAGTTTCACAGTTTGCCGGTAGTTTCGTTCTCTCGTTCATTCGTATGAGTCTTTGAAAGTTGTTTTTTCGTAATTTCGTGTTTCACTCTGTAATGGCGATCTGTTTGTTATGATAGATGTGTTGTTGTTTCATGTTATTAGTGTGTTTTAATTCGTTTTACTGTAAGTTTATTAAATATCGTGAATTATCTGTGATATTATTTTAGTGTGTGTTCAGGTTGTAAATAAAACCTACGAAAATAAATGTGTACTCCGTAAATGTTGACATTGCGTAAACATAACCTAGATCTTTTCTCTACAGACGTTACCATTTTTTCACATATTATAATAACGAAAACAGATAAACTGATAATTAAACAAAGTAATTATTCTAGAAAGATTGCACTAAAAAAATGTATATTTCCATTTTTACACATTTGTTTAGGTAAATCTGTCAAGTAGCTAATAACACAAAACATATTTCTCAAATGTGTTATTATAAATATTTCATTAGTCCTGGTTATTTGGGAAATAATATTATCAGAAAACAAAAGTAACAGTTGGTAACGTAAAACAAAAGCGCAGTTGGTAACGTGCTCGCCTCTCATCATGCGGTCCTGGGTTCGAATCCCACTCAGGCATGGCATATTTTTCATGCGTTACAAAAAATCATTTCATCCTACATCGCATAAAGTTCCACCCCAACGTCGTCGCTAATGACCGTTGCAGTTGATGCGACGTTAAATAAATAAAAAAAAAAATAAAAAAATAAAAAATTAACAGTCAGGTAGAGCTATCTTTTCTGTTTAATTTGGTATATAATACGTACCTGGTATCTGAAATACAAAAACAATAAAAAATTGTTTTCGTAAGCATGTTTTTTTTGTTAAAAATGCTTGACACTTTTAAGTTAAACCTATTACCACTTCTAGGGTTAAAGTTCGTTTTTTGTTTATTTCTAATGTTTTATTATATTAATGTTAGGTTTATTGTTAATTATATTTGCATTGGCAAGAAAAAGTTGTGTGGGTGTTTCACACCAGATTTTTTTTTTTTCAAAATTCTAGTGAAAATCGTTAATATTGTTAATTTTGTTTCCTTATTTAGGCCATAATATGAAGCAATCGATTAAATACGAACTGAAACAGCCGCAGCCGTATATTGATAAAAAAAAAGTTGCCGCTTTGCCGGAACCTGAACACTTAAACGTCAACGATTTGCCGGACGACATCGTGTCGTTTGACGATGCGGTCAACGATTTTGTAAAGCGAATCGAAGCGGATCCGGCTCTGGAGCAAAAACATCAGTTGGTGTGCGCCGATTTAGAGTGGACGTTTGCGAAGGAATTGCCCGGCGTTAAGGCGAGACTTTTCGGTTCCACCATTACCGGATTAGCGTTCAAAGAGAGCGATTTGGACATCTTCATGGAATGTCGTAAGTTTTTATTATTATTTTTATTTTATTTTATTATCGTTTTTAATTCAAAATTGTACCTAATATTTACGTATTTTTATAGAATTTTTTTCATAATCATTCCATTACGTTGTGTTTACAGAGTAGACGTTTTTTTTAGTAAACGATTCGATCAGTTGTGTAAAAGTAATGAGGCGTGATACTTTTAGATAGCCTATTGTATCATTCCTTACTTCCTTATTCACTCAGCAAACTGATCCATCACATCCCTTGTATTCATATGTTTGTGGGGATTGCCTACAAAGTCTTAAGAAGGCGAGGAACAAATTTATTAGCAGCAACACGTCTCATTTGTAAATCCTCATTCAAAATCCACTAGCTTCAACTTATACACCTGTCTCTTCTGAACTATCATCGATCGTGAAACAACTATCCTCGTTGATGTTTTTGGCTGATTTTTTTACTTTCTCTTGCCTATATGAATATATAGGAAGGAAAGTATTGTTTTCATGTCGATTTTAAGAAATCGAGTTTTCACCGGATCTATACGTTTTCAGACCCCCTGAACCTACACAAACATGTTTTTTAGCGATTGGTCTGTGTGTGTGTGTGTGTGTGTGTATACAAAATATCTCAAGAACGGAACATCGCACGAACTTGAAACTTGAAACTTAAGTTACATACCAATACCGGACCCGACACGAACATTTTCATCAAAATCGGTCAACCGGAAGTAGTAGTTTATTCGTGTAATTTTTCACTTTTTTGCAATTTTCTCAAAAACTGGTCCTACGATTTTTTTAAAAATCGCCTCATTTACTAAACTTTTTATACTCTACAAGATAAGGTAGGCGTCATGTTTGCTGAAATTTTGGGTAAGGCTGTTTTCACGTAAAAACATTTTCTTTTTAAGATTTCGGCTTCAATATGCATTTTAGCGCAAAATGTTATATAATAAAAGTTGTAGAGAATGTATAATTCTACAACTTTTATTTCAAACAATTTTTTGTATAACGCTTAGTTTAGCGGTAATTAGCGATTTTCTGTTTTTTTCTCACGAAAACGTGTGAAAAATTGATTTTTTTAAGATTTCGGCCTTGGTATGCATTTTACGACAAAGTGTATTTTATCAAATTTATACGAAATTAAAAGATCTACAACTTTTATTGAAAGCGTTTTTCTCTACAGAGCCGAGTTTAGCGTGAAAGAGTGATTTTCCGTATTTTTAAGCCAAACTGAGGTCGATTTTCATTTTCCGTCATTCACTCATGATTAAAATAAGTTGATATGTTTTTAGAGGTTAGTTTTTTGTTTATTTCTAATGTTTTATTACTAATGTTAGGTTATATTGTTAATCATTTGCATTGGCAAGAGAAAGTTGTGTGAGTGTTTCACACCAGATTTTTTTTCAAGTTTTCATCATTTCGAGATGTCGAAGGGTGCCCGAAACGAACATGACCTTGAACGCTGATTTCGCCACGTTTAACCCTTTCAATGCCATGGACGCGTTTACATGTGGCATGCAGTTTGAATTTTACTGCCGTGTACCGTAGCAATCCCCTTTTTACTTTACTTTACAATAAGGGCGTTCAGGCTTTTGCAGCCCCTCCTCACCGCGACCTAAAAGATCTTTTGTGATTGCCCCTATTCCTATTTCTGCAAGACCCACACTTTCGATAAAGCGCAGGATCTGCCTAGGATCTAGTGCACTTATCTGAGAAGGTGTTTACACAACCTTACCCATCAGCGCTCTTCTTTTGCAGCCAACCACTTTGCAACTGCATATAAATATAAGTGTGCGACCCCCTGAGCCGCACAGACCTTAATGGCCAATATTTCATCTTAGAAGACGGTTATGTTACACCCAAGGGCCAGTGAAATCTTTCCCCCGGCCCCCCAGGCCCCCACTCCCGCTCTTCCGCTCATCACTGAGCCGTCAGTGTACCAAAAGGTAACCCCTTCCGGTATCACTGGCTGTCCCTCCGCCCACTCCTGACGATCAAAAATTTTCACCCTCAGTGTGTCGGAGAAATCGTATGCTCTGTACATACGGTCCCGAGGACCACCTACCACACCCATCCCCTCAATCCCTTTGGAGATCTCGGTGTGGCCCATCTCCCCTGATGGGACCCCGAACCCGCCCTCCAGCCTCAAGGCAGTTCTTATCGCCTCCTTCTTCACTTGAACATGAATAGGAGGCAAATCAAACATCGCCTCCATAGTAGCCGTTGGACCAGTGCTCGTTGCACAACATGTCCTTAGGCGGGCCAATCTCTTCAGCTTCCTCAGCCGATCTGTTCTTGGCCACCATACAAAAGCTTCGTATGTGACCATTGGCAGAATGATGCTCACATAAGCCCATTCTGCCATACGAGACCTAAGCCCCCAAGTCCTCCCAAACGGACTCTTAAACATCCATAAGGCCTTTGCAGCCCTCTCAACAGTCCTTGACATGTGGCCCCTCCAAGTCAGGCCCCTATCAAGGACAACCCCCAGATACTCCACCTCAGGAGAGTAGCTCAAATCCACTCCTTCCAGAGTCAAAGCATCTAGAGCCATCTTCCTTTTCCTAGAAAAAGGAACAACAACCACTTTTAGTTGTCGTTTCAGCTAGGGAAGTAATCAGTCCGCCCCTGCATAGCCCCGCGTACAGGGGTAAGGCAAAATACTGTAAGATTTAGCCAAGTTTCCTACAGGCACCGTTAAGACACTGATTAAATGCCCCAGTGCCATCCACCCTTCGGCACGGTAAACGCCTGACACCACTGGGTTGGGCAATAGCAATCCCCTTTATATTGCGTATCAAACTGTTCAGAATGAAAAGGTAATTTTTTCCCCTCTTAGAGTATTATTTCTGTTGTTGATTTTTATGCGCGATACAAAATTTTTAACTCAATCTTTTAACACTTTCCAGTCTACCATTTTTTTCACGACTATGCACTACAGACTAAAGTAAATAATACGTATCTTGCACTGTAGACTGACGTTTTTTCAACTTTTTCAAAAAGTCAGTGTGCAGTCACTTCAGTTCTTATCAACCAAAAGATTTGGAAATTATTTTATTTATTACTTGTATTATATGAAAATAAAGTTTAAAATTTGCTCTTTTTAATCATATATTTAGTTTAAGTCAATTATTAAGTTATTTACATAAGAAGACTATTTTCAATTACTCTAATTTACATATTTCCGAAAGATTTTATATGAAACGTATATCAATATCGCTGTCATTCTCCACAGGGTTGTATGATTCATCAATGTCCGTGTCATCTAATTCCGACCCAGAATCTTCTGTAAAACAATCTAATGCATCTCTAGACATCGTTTCATGAAATGTGTAATAGCATAATAACAGTACAACACTGCAAACAACATGGCCTTGTAACCCGCTATGTTGGTACTCGGTAGTAGACGCTACGGTTCGATCTCGCGCATTAAGTAGCCGTCAATATATCAGACAATACTAATAGATTCTGTCAACTATCGCTATAGGTAAACGGAGAACAAATTGAACTTAATAACAGTGAAAACGGGAAACGAATAGCGTACGTGTAGCCACATTTATAACAATTTGAAAGTAGCAAACGTATGAGATAAGTTTGCCGTCTAGGGATGTATATTGCCGTGGCCATATGACATACGTTTGCTGTCAGTCAGTGTATATCATCACGGCCGTATCATGTACGGTTGTAGTCTTGAAAGTGTTAAATCTACCGTAATGACGTCGCAGACGGAACACGAGATCAGTAAGAGAAACACAACACTTTAATCAAATGTTAATCTACAAACTGACACCGTCTGGGCAGTTATTTGTTGAAGGTCTCCACTAGCTCCATCTAGCGGGAGAAATCTCTACTACGTATATGAATTGCAGCGCAATCTCAGTCTGGTTTATTTTTTGGTCGCTCCTCGTACATACATCAAGTTGTCTTATTATCATCATCATCATCATCTGGGTATCCTTCCAGCAGGCCGGGTAGGATTTGAGTGGACGATATGCCTCCATCTATCTCTATCTTGATATACCTTTTGTATTCTGATATCCTGTAGTGTCATTCCTTTTGTTAGGAGATCATCCCTTATTTGGTCAGTCCATCTGCTTCTGGGACGTCCAACGGGTCTCCTTCCAGATACCTCCGTGTCCAAGTACTGTCTGGGGATACGTGCCTCTGGCATCCTGTGTACATGTCCAAACCATTTGAGTCTTGCGGTACGTAATCTTTCTTCCATCGTTAAGGTCACCTGCATATCTCTTCTTATATATTCATTTCTGACCTTGTCTCTTCTGGTCTTCTGCGAGGCTGATCTTAAAAATTTCATCTCACATGCCTGTAATTTGCTAATGTCCCCTTTCAATAAGACACAGCTTTCTAGGCCATATGTCATTATTGGAAGAAGATATGTTTTAAACGTGGTCTGTTTGGCTCTTATGGGAACTGTGTTATCCCAGACTAAGTTCCGCACTTGGTAAAAGAAGGAGGATCCTTTATTCACTCTATTTAGAACTTCTAGCTTAGCACTCCCATTATTTGAGACGACACTTCCAAGATATCCAAAACTTCCTACACATTCAATCCTTTCTCCATCATCAAGTTTTATGTTACACTGCGCAGGTGTTCTGCTGACTTTCATGGCTACTGTTTTCTGCTTACTAACGGTTAGTTTGAACTCCTTAAATTTCTTCCTCCAGCAATCCAACTTCTCTTGCACCTCTAGCTCTTATTATAGGAATTAAAATTGAAATATATATTTCTAGCCACCAGAATACGGTAACAGAAAAACACTTACCAATGTTTACAGCGCTTTCGTCCATCTTGTACACATCTTCATTAAATTAAAATTTTTTAAAATATTTCACATCAAAATTTAAAACTTTCTACTCCTACCATGGCAGATCAGGAAATCCCTATGATGTGAAAAATATTTTGAAAAATTTTAATTCGCTGAAGATGTGTACAAGATAGACGAAAGCGCTGTAAACATTGGTAAGTGTTTTTCTGTTATCGTATTCTGGTGGCTAGAAATATACAGTGTGATTCAAAACTATACCGCAATCTCTTGGGATCTCATTCTATAGTTAAAAATAAGATAAAAAGTTCATCTAAACATATGCCTGAAAACGCTTAGTTAGCGAGTTACAGCTAGCAAAAAATTTCACCTAGAACTCTGTATCCTCGGTGAAGTAAGGCCGTATGAAAATGTTAAAGGTAGTTACAAAGATACAAATACGATTGTTTTTTATGTTTTTTAATCTAAAAAATTGAATAAAATTGGTTCCAGAGTTGTAAATGCAATACTTTCAGAGATATCTTACATAAAACACAAGAATTGATGCAAAGAAATAACAAATTTTTGTGTTTAACGTAAGATTACTTCCATAAATGGTAAATAAAGGTGTATTTTTTCTTAAATAAACTTGTAGAAAATTTAATTCTGAAAAGATTCATGCGAATTACTCAGGAAAAAATGAATAATAGATATTGAAATTTCACTTTATTTAAAATCAAAACATATTCACATAAAGCGCACATTCTTAACTGTATAAAATATTAACTAATATTTAGGTTGGGAGTAACAGCTGATCATCAGCTTTTTTTATTATTTTTACCTATAGAATGAGATCCCAAGAGATTGCCGTATAGTTTTGAATCACCCTGTATATTTCAATTTTAAATAATACGGCTGTTGATAATCGTACATAGGATGTTTGATGAAATGTTAAATAAATATTATAGGATTTATGTGATACACGTTGAAAAATGTTAAATGGAATGATATTATGAAAAAGGTTCTATTTTCCCCAGGTAAGTAGTTCTGAAATTATATGTTTGTTATTTTGGTTATGATTTCTTCCTTTATAAAGTTATTCTATTATTTTAAGATCATTAAAAATCGTTTTGCCGAGTGTGTGTGTTTTGACAGTTTCATTTTGTGTGTTCGTCCAGCAATAACTGTATTTTTGTTTCATCTTAATGTTTGGCAACAGAAATGTTTTGCTGAACATTACATGGTGTTTTTTTTTAAATGTAATTTTATTGATTTTATAAATATGTATTAAATTTGGGTATTCTCGAATGTTTTAAACGAATATTACTCGTTTCATTGAACATTTTTTACGATTTGTATAATACTGTACGTATTTACGAATAAATCTTTAACCCTTTGTACTATTATTATTATTATAGTATTTAAAATGTATGTTATTTCTTTAAACCACCAGTAATACGGTAAACAGCAAACACTGACCAATTATAGTGCTTTCGTGATTTTTATGCACGTAAACACTTACCAATTATAGTGCTTTCGTGCATTTTATGCATGTAAACACTATAATTGGTAAGTGTTTACGTGCATAAAAATCACGAAAGCACTATAATTGGTAAGTGTTTACGTGCATAAAAATCACGAAAGCACTATAATTGGTAAGTGTTTACGTGCATAAAATGCACAAAAGCACTATAATTGATAAGTGTTTGCTGTAAATTTTATTATGAGATTAATAATCGACTAAATCCTTATCTACCATGGTGGAAGTAGGATGTTATTTAATAATAATAATAATTAAAATTACTGAAGATTTGCATTTTATGCACGAAAGCGCTGTAATTGGTAAGTTTTTACATTTACTGGTGGCTTAAAGAAAGTAATATATATTTTGGTAATCATTATTATTTTATCAAACATCCTATGTAGGATTTTAAACTGCCGTATTATTTAAAATTGAAATATATATTTCTAACCACCAGAATACGGTAACAGAAAATACTTACCAATGTGTATAGCGCTTTCGTGTATCTTGTACACATCTTCAGTAAATTAAAATTCATTAAAATTTTTCTACATCAAAATTTAAAACTTCCTACTACCATGATGTAGATAAGGAGTAGTCTATTCTTATATTCAAGGATGATGTGTATCCCCAACACTTTTTAATATATATATATATATATAGATGACATGATTAGGGAATGGAAATTTAAGATTAGCCCTGGATTTAAAATAGGGGATAAGTTTTCCTTAAATACAATGTTGTTCGCTGATGACCAAGTGATTATACAGGAAAGTGAGGATGAACTTCAGAGATCGGTTTTCCAACTACAACAAATCTGTTGAGATTATAATATGAAACTATCTGTACAAAAGACGAAGACCATGGCTTTCTTAGGCAAATATCCTGTTTGCACAAGAATAATGGTATACAACCCAAATATCGAACAGGTTTCTCATTTCAGGTATCTCGGTTGCGATATAACATATGAAGAGGATTTAGACATTAATAATAAGTTGAACAAGTTTCAGTCTTTATGTGGTACCATCCGACGACGCACCTTAAACAAGAAAACAAGGAAAGACACCCAATTGAAATTTTATAGGGTAATGGCTGTACCATCTTTGTTATATGGCTCTGAGAGATGGACAACGAATAAGAGGCACCTTAGCAAAACACAACCTTCAGAAATGAGATTCCTCAGGTCCGTTAAAGGTTGTACATTGCTGGACAGGTTGTTCAACGAAGATGTTCGCAAGGATCTGGCAGTATTTAAACTAGAAGACGAGATCTTTGAAAATAGACAACGGTGGAGGGAACATCTGGAAAGGATGAATGATGAAAGAATTCCCAAAAAAGTTTGGCAATATAAGCCAGTTGGTCGAAGAGATGTTGGAAGACCAAGGAAGCGATGGTCATGTAACAACATTTAACAAATAAACCCTTTGAGATCGGAACAGCCGTTTTGCCTATGCCCTGAAGGAAGAAGAAGAAGAAGAAGAAGAATATTTTTCCAAAATTTCAATTTCATTTTGTCTGTTATTCATTTCTAATATTTTTAGATTATTTTTTATACTCGACATGATATATTTATTTTGGATCATGTGTTCAGTTACATTGGAGAATTTTCGGTACATTGGAGAAAATTCTCCTATGTAACTGAAAACATGATCCAAAATAAACATATCATGTCGAGTATAAAAAATAATCTAGAAATATTAGAAATGAATAACAGACAAAATAAAATTGAAATTTTGGAAAAAATATTTAATTTATAAACATAGTAGTAGGGAAAAATTAATGAACACACAGATTGAATATGACAATCAACTGATTAAGTTGGCAAGACTGTTTTAGATAGAAGAATCGATTATTCCTTATCTACCATGGTAGGAGTTGGAAGTTTTAAATTTTGACGTAGAAAAATTTTAATGAATTTTAATTTACTGAAGATGTGTTCAAGATACATGAAAGCGCTATAAACATTGGTAAGTGTTTTCTGTTACCGTATTCTGGTGGTTAGAAATATACAGGGTGATTCAAAACTATACGGCAATCTCTTGGGATCTCATTCTATAGCTTAAAATAAGAAAAAAAGTTCATATAAACATATGCCTGAAAACGCTTAGTTAGCGAGTTACGGCTAGCGAAAAATTTCACCTACAACTCTGTACCCTCGGTGAAGTAAGGCTGTATAAAAATGTTAAAGGTACTTACAAAGATACAAATACGATTTAAAATTTTTATACGGCCTTACTTCATCGAGGGTACAGAGTTCTAGATGAAATTTTTCGCTAGCCGTAACTCACTAACTAAGCATTTTCAGGCATATGTTTATATGAACTTTTTTCTTATTTTTAGCTATAGAATGAGATCCCAAGAGATTGCCGTATAGTTTTGAATCACTCTGTATATTTCAATTTTGATAATCAATATATTACAGCTGTTAAGTACCTATTAAGATGTTCGATAAGATAATTTATAGTATTACGTTCGGATTGCGATTTCCCTCCATTTGTAATCGTTTTCAATTTTGTTGTTCGTTTTTAAAGAAAAAGTAGAAAAACATTCAAGTTTTGAAAACTTAACACTAAATTATAACCTGCAAAATGTGTATACTGCTGTTGTAAAAAATTAAGATAAAATAAAACTAAATAATGCTTGAAAACGATATCTAAAATGTAATAATAAAAACACGCAAAATTAATTTGAAAATTTATTTTTGTGTGATATAGTCGCTTAAAATTTTGTAAAAACATTATTAATTGATCGACTTTTAAAAATAGTTAGATAAAAATTATCTAGTAAATATCTATAAGGTTATGTTTTTTGAGGTTAGTTTTTTGTTTATTTCAAATGTTTTATTACTAAAATGTTAGGTTCTACTGTTCATTATTTGCATTGGCAAGAGAAAGTTGTGTGAGTGTTTCACACCAGATTTTTTTTACATCTATAATACGTTTGTGTGGGATCCACGATCATCAGAGCATATGAAATGTGAAAATTATGTAGTTAATAAAATTATTTTCGGTTTTACTTTTTTTTTGTGCCTACATGAATGAATAAATATAGGGAAAGGAGAGTATTGTTTTTATATAAATTTTTAAAAATCTTTTCAGGCACTCTGAGCCCAAAAAACATGTTTTTAGTGATTGATGTGTGTGTGTGTGTGTGTGTGTCAACGAAATAACATAAGAATGGAATATTGTGCAAAGTTGAAACTTTGAACTCAGCGTTCGGTAACTTACCTCTATGGGATCTGACTTGAATATTTTCATCAAAATCGGTCTCAATCAAACGTAGTAGTTTATTTGTGCAATTTTTATACTCTACAAAGTATAGGTTAAGCTCCTCTATGTATGCTGAAATTCTTGGGGCACATTGTGTTATTGAAAAAAAATGTTTTTTTTTTAAGATTGTGGCCTTTATAATATGTATTCTAGGGCAATACTGTACATAGTCAAAGTTGTGTGAACATTTAAAATACCTACAACTTGTATTTCAAGCATTTTTTTTTTGTACAATTTTATTATTTCTGTATTTATTTTATCAAAATCTGTAAAAAATTAGTTTTTTAACATTGCAGTCTCCATTTATGCATTTTACAACAAAAATGTAATTAAAAATATAAAAATAAAAAGAATCTTCAAATTATTATTTGATGCGGGTTTTTTCTACGGAGCTTAAATTAACGTCAATTAGTGATTTTCTGTATTTTCAAGTTGAACAGAGGTTGATTTTCATGTTGCGTCGTTCAATAAAATGTAATAAATCTGTAAAATAATTCACTCATGATTAAAATTAGGTTCTTTTAATACTTACATTGGCAAGAGAAAGTCGTGCGAGTGTTTGACACGATATTATTACTTTCTTTTGACTATATGAATATATAGGAAGAAAAGTATTGTTTTCATGTTGATATTTCGAAATCGAGTTTTCACCGGATCTACACGTTTTCAGACCCCCTGAACCCAAAAAACATTTTTAGTGATTGGTCTGTGTGTGTGAACGGAATATCTCAAGAACAGAACATCGTACGAACTTGAAATTTGAAACTTAAGTTACATACCACTACCGGACCCCACACGAACATTTTCATCAAAATCGGTCAACCGGAAGTAGTAGTTTATTCGATTAATTTTTCACTTTTTTGCGATTTTCTCAAAAACTGCTCCTACGATTTTTGTTAAAATCGCCTTATTTACTGAATTGATTATGCTGTACAAGATAGGGTACGCGCCATGTTGGCTAAAATTCTTGGGGAAGCTGTTTTCTCGTTAAAAATTGTTTTTTTTAAGATTGAAGCTTTAATATGCATTTAAGCGCAAAATATATATATTAAAAGTTGTAGAGAATTTAAAATCCTACAACTTTTATTTCAAACGTTATTTTGTATAACGCTTAGTATAGTGGTAATTAGCGATTTTCTGTTTTTTTTCTCATGAAAATGTGTAAAAAATAAATGTTATTAAGATTTCCAGTTTTAGCATGCATTTTACGACAAAAGTGTACATAATCAAATTTATAGGAAATTTAAAGATCTGCAACTTTTACTTGAAGCATTTTTCTCTACAGAGCCTAGTTTAGCGTGAAAGAGTGATTTTCCGTAGTTTTAAGGCAAACTGAGGTTGATTTTCATTTTGAGTCTCATTCATGATTAAAATTAGGTTATGTTTTTTGAGGTTAGTTTCTTTTGTTTATTTCTAATGTTTTATTACTAATGTTAGGTTATATTATGTAAATTATTTGCATAAGCAAGAGAATGTTGTGTGTGTTTCACACCAGATTTTTTTAAAACAATTTTTAGTATGGTTTTGTTATTATTAAAAGTTGAATTTCAATATCTTAAATATTTTATTTTTTTCAATACGAGGGTTCTATAGAAAATAACCTTCGTTTTGAAATAAAAAGTAAACTAGTGAAGATACAAAAACTTTATTATATACATATTAAAACTACAGTTTTTCTCTATTTTTCAACATAGTCGCCAAACAGATTCAAGCACTTGTCGTACCTTGGAACAGTCTTTGAAATAACCTCTGCATAAAAATCTGTCGCCTGTGAATGTAGCCAACCATTCACGGTGTTTTGAAGCTCTTGGTCATTGGCGAACCGCTGAGATGCAAGCCACCGCTTCATGTTCGGGAACAGGTGAAAGTCACTAGGAGCCAAGTCCGGGCTGTATGGGGAATGATCGAAAACGTCCCATTTAAACTTGGCCGAAAGTTCATTTGTCCTTCGAGCTGTATGAGGGCGAGAAAACAAATGAACTTTTGGCCACGTTTAAATGGGACGTTTTCGATCATCCCCCATACAGCTCGGACTCGGCTTGGGGTTAGGCGCCATGATTGCTGAAATTCTTGGTGAGGCTGTTTTCGCGTAAAAAAATTGTTTTTTTGAAGATTGCGGCTTTAATATGCATTTCAGCGCTAAAATGTATGTAATAAAAGTTGTAGACAATTTAAAATTTTACAACTTTTATTCCAAACATTTTTTGTATAACGCTTAGTTTAGCGGTAATTAGCGATTTTCTGTTTTTTTTTTTTCACGAAAAAGTGTGAAAAATCGATTTTTTTAACATTTCGGCTTTAGTACGCATTTTACGCCTAGTTTAGCGGTAATTAGCGATTTTCTGTTTTTTTTCTCACGAAAACATGTGAAAAATCAATTTTTTTAACATTTCGGCTTTAGTACGCATTTTACGACAAAAGTGTATACAATCAAATTTATAGAAAATTAAAAGATCTACAACTTTTATTTAAAGCATTTTTCTCTGCAGAGCCTAGTTTAGCGTGAAAAAGTGATTTTCCATATTTTAAAGCCAAACAGGTTGATTTTCATTCTCTGTCTTTTACTCATGATTAAAATAAGGTTATGTTTTTTGAGGTTAATTTTTTTGTTTATTTCTAATGTTTTATTACTAATGTTAGATTATATTATTTAAATTATTTACATTGGCAAGAGAAAGTTGTGTGAGTGTTTCATGCCAGATTTTTGAGGTTAGTTTTTTAGTTATCACTAATGTTAGGTTATATTGTTCATTATTTGAATTGGCAAGAGAAAGTTGTGTGCTTGTTTCACATGAGATTTTTTTCTACAGAGCCTAGTTTAGCGTCATTTGGTGATTTACCATTATTTTTAAGTCGAACAGAGGTTGATTTTCATTTTGCGTCATTCTCTGATGATTAAAATTAGGTTGTTTTTAATTTCACATTGTTTACTAGTGATTAAATATAGGATATAAATTTTGTTATGTACATTGGCAAGATAATGTCATGTGAGTGTTTCTTTTATACTGTGTATTCCAACAATTTCGACATGTATCGGGAAATTAACATTGGACAATGTAATGTCAATTTCATCTTATTACAACGGTGTAATCTTACTTTTATTGCTCCAGTCATTAGGAAACGAAATAAAAATGAGTAATCAGTTATTACGAGGCATGTTCAGAAAGTAAGTACCGTTTTTAAAAAAAATAAGTAAAACAATTTTTTTTCAACACAATTTTATTTCTACATGAAAGCCCAAACCTTAAACTATTTTACAAACATAGTTTCCACCGATGTTCAAACACTTGTCGTAGCGGGTGATCAATTTGTCTATACCCTCTTTGTAGAAGGTTCCCGCCAACGAATGTAGCCACGACTCCGCGGCAGTTTTCACTTCATCGTCGGTTTCAAAGCATTGGCCGCCTAGCTCGCGCTTCATGTGCAGAAACAAGTGGTAGTCTGACTGTGCCAAGTCCGGGCTGTAGGGCGGGTGATCGAACTGCTCCCAACGAAATTGTCAAACCAATGTTTGAGTGTCACCAGCGATATGGGGCCGAGCATTTGTCATGGAGCAACACAATTCCGTTACTGAGCATTCCTCTCCGTTTGTTTTGAATTGCTCGCCTTAGTTTTCTTAAAGTTTCACAATACCTTGCCGCATTAATGGTTTCACCTCTTGGGAGAAAATCAATCAGCAAAACACCTTTCCGATCCCAAAAGACAGTGCACATGATTTTTTGTGTAGACATTGCCGTCTTGAATTTTTGTTTCTTCGGGGATTGCGTGTGTCACCACTCCATTGACTGCTGTTTAGATTCCAGTGTGACCTGACGAATCCAATTTTCATCACCTGTCACAATTTTGTTTAAAAAATTCTCACCATCATCACTGTATCGTGTGAGAAAAGTCAAAGCACTTCCGAGTCTCTTGGTTTTGTGCACGTCAGTGGCAGGAACCTTCTACGAAGAGGGTATAGACAAATTGATCACCCGCTTCGACAAGTGTTTGAACATTGGTGAAAACTATGTCGAAAAATAGTTTAAGGTTTGGGCTTTCATGTAGAATAAAATTGTGTTGAAAAACAATTGTTTTACTTGTTTTTTTTTTTTTAAACGGTACTTACTTTTTGAACACGCCTCGTATCAACTACCACAATTAACACTTAATCTGAAAAATTACTTGATTGGTGAAACTTTTTATAGCGTACAAGAATTTCTTTCTTGATAGTAGTGATACATTGTGTGATTCTTATATGTATTTGAGGTGTTATATCTGACGACATGTCCTATACTCCTCCTGGAGTCTCCAGATTGCTTGCATTTCCCTCCCCCTACATTTTTGAGGTGATTATGTATGTTAGGCAAAATAATTTTATGCAGAATTTCAATGTTCACAATCATAACACGAGAAACAGGAATGATTATTATGTGGCTAATCACTCCACAAAATTGTTTGAACAAAAACCTACTTATGCTGGGAGAAAATTCATAAATAAATTACCTCAATCTTTAAAGTGTTGTGAGGATTTGAATTCCTTTAAAAAAAATCTGAAAAATTACTTGGTCGGTGAAACTTTTTATAGCGTACAAGAATTTCTTTGTTGATAGTAGTGATACATTGTGTGATTCTTATATATATTTCAGGTGTTATATCTGATGACATGTCCTATACTCCTCCTGGAGTCTCCAGGGCGCAAAAAAAAAAAAGATTAGACAGTTCAACAGGATGTAATGTACACAACCTGACAACGTGCATTGTAGCGCCCACCTCTCGCATGGCCCAGTCTATTTTATATTTTTATTCAAAAATAAATCTTTATAATGCATCGTGCAGTGTGAAATTAATTATTATTATTATTTTTTAAAACCACATAGGACTACATAAGTTCAACAAACTAAAAAAAGCTCATTTCAATTTTTACGGTTCAATTTTTCAGTTTTTGGAGTCCTTTCCTGATGTTTCTCCCCTTGAACTTTCACCAGTATTCCTTCAATCCATCTAATTTTCTCATCCGTTCCTTGGCAGAATACACAACTTTCTGTCGTTTCGTCGGTTTCTGCTGTTCAAGTCTTTTGTGGTCTTCAGCCTGTGGTAATTTTCGGGTTTTGTTTTGAGATCCTCAAGTGAGATTTGGAGTCCGTCCATGTCCTTTTTAATTTCCCTGATCAGTGGGGCTGAGTTTTTCTATTTAGGAAAAAGTTGATGATTTGTTTTGAGATTCTGGAAGATCTGGTCGGTCCTCAAGAGATGTCCAAAGAAGGAAATTCTCTTTTTCCTCATCTGGTCTGCTAGAGGTTCTGTATTTCTGTATACTTCTTCTTTCGAGACGGGTTTCCATATCCCATCAGAGAAACATCTTTTGTTCAGGCATCTCCTGATGGTCCGACGCTCCAATTTTGAGATTCTGTGCTCCGTGTTTATCTTCCTGAGACTGAAGATTGTTTCGCTGCTGTATGTGATCTCTGGAAGAATTACGGTGTTGTAATGCCGGTATATAATGAATTATTATAATAAATTTCACCAACCTTCCTTTTTAACTGCGTCAACTTTTATTTTCACTTACACGTGTTTCGTTGGATCCACCATCATCAGAGTAAATAACATATAATTGAAACTAAAAACTTTATTTATTAAAAATTTATAGAAAATGATACATCTTCAGTCATTTGTTTAAAAACTTTTTATACAAATGACTGAAGATGTATCTTCTTCTATAGATTTTTAATAAATAAAGTTTTTAGTTTCGACTCCAAAAAATCGAAAGAAGAATTGGCAGAAGCTGCATCAACAAAAAGTATCAGAAAGATGGGCAGTGGAGAATTGTGCCCAACGATGTTGTTTACAGGGAGCTTTTGAACCCATTACCGACACCATGCGTAAGAGAAGACTGGGATTCTTTGGTCATATCATGAGGATGCAAGACTCAAGGCTCCAAAAGCAACTGGTTGAGTACAACCTCAACTCCAGAAACACCACAACAGGATGCAGATGGATCAGGGAAATAAGAGAGGATCTGAGGGAGATTGGCCTCTCTCCGGACGATACAACAGACAAGAAAAAATTAAACAATAAACTCCAAAACAAATACACCCGCTTCACACTTACACGAAGAAAACTCACAACACGAATTTTTTCAACACCAGAAAGGGCACAAAGATTGGAACGTATGAAGAAGTATTGGAAGGACCGCAAGGCCCCAACAATCCCATCCAACAGACTTGGTTAATGGACTGACTAAAGTGATCCTCTGCGGTCATAAAAAAGAAAAAAAAAAGTTTTTAGTTTCAATTATGTTATTTACTCTGATGATGGTGGATCCACCGAAACATGTGTAAGTGAAAATAAAAGTTGACGCAGTTAAAAAGGAAGGTTAGTGAAATTTATTATATACGAGGCGTGTTTTTTAAGCAAGTACCGTTTTGCGATTCCGCCGCCGCAGCGCTACGGTCGGCGTTCTGCGCATGCGCGCTGGTTACCTACATCTCTTGTCTACGCACTGACGCCATTACAGTCTGATTCTTCATTGTATACGTTGTTTACTGAGTGTTTAAGATGCCTCCGACAATCGTGAGTCCCGCTGATTGTGAAGTACGGGCTGTTATTCGATTTCTTAGTGCTAAAGGCGTAAAACCGATCGATATTCATCGTGAGATCGTTGAAGTTTACGGACAAAACATTATGAGTGATGGAATGGTAAGGAAATGGGTGAGAGCATTTAAAGATGGCCGCACAAATGTGCAACAATTTCTGCCCGGAAAATCATGTGCACAGTTTTTTGGGACAGAAAAGGAGTATTGCTAGTGGAGTTTCTGCCTCGTAATGAGACAATCAATGCAGCGTCTTATTGTGAGACATTGAAAAATCTGCGTCGTGCAATCCAGAACAAAAGACGTGGCAAGTTGAGTAAGGGTATCGTTTTGCTGCATGACAATGCCCGTCCACATGTGGCTAATCAGACCAAAGATCTCATCAAATCATTTAAATGGGAAACTCTAGATCATCCTCCATACAGCCCTGATTTGGCGCCCAGCGACTACCATTTGTTCCTGCACTTGAAGAAACACCTGGGCGGTCGGCGTCTTCAAGACGATAACGAAGTCAAAACATTTGTGATGCAGTGGTTAACAAATCAGGCGGCAGAATTTTATCAGGAGGGTATTCAAAAACTGGTGCCACGTTATGACAAGTGCCTCAATATTCACGGAAATTATGTAGAAAAGTAGATTAAGGTACAGGCTTTCATGTAAAAATAAAATTATTGCGACATCTTTGCACGTCTTTTTTTAATTCCAAAACGGTACTTACTTAAAAAATACGCCTCGTAAAATAGAATATTTTATATTTGTACTAATTTTTTTTTAAGCTGAATAAAATGATAGTTTGCTCGTGCCGAACGATCGAGCGGTTACAGAGTTAGCTAGGGTTCAGAATATTGTTAATAAATCAAAATTTAAGTACCGTACGAATTTGAAATTTTGTACACACTTTAAGAATAGAATTCGCTATGTTGTGTTAAAATTTCAAACTTGTCGGTCAAATAGTTCTCGAGTTATATGACTCTTTTAAAACGTATTAAATTCTTTGCGGTAACAAAAACACTTGCTCTTTTCGTCTTCCAACCTCGATATAGCAATTTTCAAACAACATTAAAAATATAAGACTATTAAAGGTCAATGCAGAATAAAATGAGCTAAATGTTGATTTAAAGTATGTTGAAATTAGACTCATCATTTTGGAGACGCAAGAGTTCAAACTTGGGTGTATGTAATTGTGACACAGATAGTAGTCGCAGTTATCTCCTCTCAGAATAATGAATTCCATTATCATGATGCAGCCAGACACTGTGGTGATGAATGAAGTAAAGGTGTCATTTGCAGGATGGAAAGTACAGTACGCGCCTAAGCAGAAGCGTGGTCTGAGCTGTAGCGGAGAACGGCGACGTTATCGGTCGTTGTCTTGACAACAAACATATGACAAGTTAATATCACGCACGATAGTTGAAACTGCTGGAATTCCTTTTGCTCCGCTGCTCCTTAGACTCTTACTGTAAATGCTTTTCAGAGGGTCTGGCATGCTGATAAGCATACTTTACCGCTCAGTGAGGAAAGCAGTACTAAACCACTGGACTCCTCGTTTTACTTAGTAAAGCCTCTAGAGTAAAGGTGTCATTTGCAGGACGGAAAGTAGATGCTTTTCAGAGGGTCTGGCATGCTGATTAGCATACTTTACCGTTTATTGCGGAAAGCAACACTAAACCACCTGACTCCTCGTTTTACTTAGTAAAGCCTCTCTAGAGATTCAAACCAGCCTTTCGGCTGATCACGTAAATAACAACTCGGTCTTAAATGACCTTCCCCCATCACTAGTTCCCATAAGTTGGTAGGGAATCGATTATTTCTCCTAAGTGGAACCTTGCACGCACCTCGGGTAAGGTAATGTCGATGGGAGGTTGTTTGGTGACCGAGTAGCCCAATTATGATACGTTACTTAACCCTTTCAGTGCAACCCTCTTTCACGATGGTTGTGCATAAAATGCCAAGCCACTTTTGATGTATAAAGCAAGCATATTTGTTCAATTAGATTACAGATAAAGTAATAATTCTAGAGACTTGAAATTTTGGTCTTACCTTAAAAATAGATGAAGAATTGCATATACATGATCAAAACTAATGCTTGTCTTTTTTAAAAAAATTTTAATTCAGTACAAACGAAGAAAATTGTTTTTTACACTTTCACACAAAATAACTAGTTTATAATTATATTTTTTACACAAGTTGGCACATCTATCAAGTAGCCCATTTAATTTTGAACAAAACCATATTAAATTTGTTTATAAATTGTCACTACAAACATACTTATTGAGGATATTAGTTCACAGCATGACATGACGCGACAGAAAATTTGAGTACTTTATAAAAAATGACAATTGTATAGTTTCTAACATAGGTTCACTTTTAGAGCCCGTACACAAAGCTAACTCGTAAATTTCATCATCGTCAAGACCAGAATATAATTTATCTTCCGACATTATAAAGAAATAAACCAATCACTAACACAAATAGTTGCAAAACTAAACACAAAATACAACAGTAGAGGATACACGCTGTTATAAAATTAAACAACGGACTTGACAAAACGCGAGAACACCTGCCTGTTAGATCAGTTGTAAAATCGTCACCGTACATCCAAAGAGGCTAAAAATATACGGTCATGTACAGCAATAACTGCTCTTTCGTTTAAGAGTAAAAACAGCACAATCTGTTGAGAACTGAGAGTACTACAGTGGTTTGAAACTGGCGGCCGATTCGATCGGCCATGGCAATTTATGCACAAGCAATCATGGCCGATTGAATCGGCCATGGCACTAAAAGGGTTAATATGCTTTGCACGCATATTTTGGCACGGGTTCAATTATTGCACGTTGGGTTATATTTCTTTGATTTTTGTGTCGGGTCGTTACTTTGTAAAGAGTTCCGTTAGATTGTTCGATCTGTTGTTGTGTATTTGCTGCTGAAAAGCTGTGTAGCTGTGTTGGCAGTGGAAGTAATGGAAGTACACATGCTCTTGTGTGTTGTAGTTTGTTTACAAGTGAGCACATTGGGGACGCAACTCCCTGTACTCTCACAGATTGAATTGTACAGGGTGATTCAAAACTATACGGCAATCTCTTGGGATCTTATTCTATAGCTAAAAATAAGAAAAAAGTTCATATAAACATATGCCTGAAAACGTTTAGTTAACGAGTTACGGCTAGCGAAAAATTTCACCTAGAACTCTGTATCCTCGGTGAAGTAAGGCCGTATAAAAATGTTAAACGTAGTTACAAAAATACAAATACGATTGTTTCTTATCTTTTTTAATCTGAAAAATTGAATAAAATTGGTTCCAGAGCTGTAAATGCAATACTTTCAGAGATATCTTGCATAAAACACAAGAATTGGTGCAAAGAAATAACACATTTTTGTGTTTCACGTAAGATTATTTCCATAAATGGTAAATAATGGTGTATTTTTTTCTTAAAGAAATTTGTAGAAAATTTAATTCTGAAAAGATTCTCGTGGATTACTCAGGGAAAAAATTACAAATAGATATTGAAATTTCACTTTATTTAAAATCAAAACAGACGCACATTCTTTACTGCATAAAATATTAACTAATATGTAGGTTGGGAGTAACAGCTGCTACATATTAGTTAATATTTTATGCAGTTAAGAATGTGCATTTTATGTGCATCTGTTTTGATTTTAAATAAAGTGAAATTTCAATATCTGTTTGTAATTTTTTCCTGAGTAATTCACATGAATCTTTTCAGAATTAACTTTCTACAAATTTCTTTAAGAAAAAATACACCTTTATTTACGATTTATGGAAATAATCTTACGTGAAACACAACAATGTGTTATTTCTTTGCACGAATTCTTGTATTTTATGTAAGATATCTCTGAAAGGATTGCATTTATAGCTCTGGAACCAATTTTATTCAATTTTTCAGATTAAAAAACATAAGAAACAATTGTATTTGTACCTTTGTAACTACCTTTAACATTTTTATACGGCTTTAGTTCACCGAGGGTACAGAGTTAGTTCTAGGTGAAATTTTTCGCTAGCCGTAACTCGCTAACTAAGCTTTTTCAGGCATATGTTTATATGAACTTTTTTCTTATTTTTAGCTGTAGAATAAGATCCCAAGAGATTGCCGTATAGTTTTGAATCACCTGATATATGTAAATTAACAAATTAAACCAGTCGTTCAACTTCGAGCAGCAAATTTGATATCGTGTAAAATGTTATTTATACGATTTCTTGTAGAATTTGAATTCAATCGCCTTTTTTAGTTCGTGTTAATTAACTCGTTAATGGAATTAACCTTTTTGAGATAATGTGTTTTTTGCACTGAATATAAATTTAATAGCATGTAATAAAAATTTTTTGAAAACAAAACGATACAAAGAAGTTTAACCAATTTTTTTCGTTTTTTTCTTTCAGCTGAACAGCAACCTCCCCTCGATTTTGTGGCCAAAAAGTGCGACATAATGCAAATTGGTGGCCTGTACAAAAACATGCGTAAAGTCACACATTCAAGAGCGCCGATCATTAAATTCACGCACGTCAAAACGAATTTGACCTGCGATGTTGCTTTCAGTGATCGTTTAGGAATTAGTCATTGTTATCTGATTAAATTTTTGATATCGTCCGATTGTCGGTTGCGGCCTTTATTTATGTTGATCAAGTACTGGGGAAAATCTCACGAGATTACGTTGACCGGTTATTTACCGAATTACGCGTTGATATTGATGATCATATTTTATCTACAGCAATTAGACGAACCGATTCTGCCGAGCGTTAAATCGTTATTAGATAAAGTTGATAATAAAAATTTCATCGGCGATTGGCAATACAATTTTTGCGATGACGTATCGAAAATATCGCCGACGAAAAATAAATCCACGCTTAAAGAATTACTTATCGGGTTTTTCGATTATTATTCGCAATTCAATTTCAAAGATTACGTGATCTGTCCGTTTCTCGGTAAATTAATCCGTAAAAATTGTTTCGTCGACGACGATACTTTACCTGACGATTTTGAAATTTATAAGAATCATTTAAAACAAAATACCGATAACATGAAATTTCCGGTCAACGTGCCGTTATGCGTTCAAGATACGTTGAATTTATCGTTCAACATTACCAACGGTACTAACGAGAGATATGTCGCGAAATTTTTCTGGTCGTGCGGTTACGTTTGCGAATTTATATTCAATAAAAAGTTTTCAGACAGCGATATCGTGAGAGAACTTTATTTGACGCCGTTAGTTAACGAACCTAAAAATTTACGTTTGTATGATAAATTTCAAAAGGATGTATACGTCTCGTCGATACCGTTACCGGAATTCGGCGATAGTAATTCGGATTTAACGACGCAATACAAAATAGATTGGTTGAATTACGTGAAAGAATCTATTCTGTTGATATTCAGTGAAGTATTTAAATTTGAAATCGGCGATTGTAATTTAGAACGACTCGAATACGATTGCAGCGATTTAGAAAATAATTTAGCGATTTTAAGTTTCGATTGTGAAGGTCATAAACGGATACATCACGATCGGAAAAAAATTGAAAAAATTTTACGATTACCGAAACCGAAATGTTTCGAAAACGAAATAAAAATAACGGATTATTTAGTGAAAAGTCGTTCGAATGTCGATTGGTTTTTAATTTGCATTCATTGCTGTATGGTGTTCTTTCCCGATCGCGATTCACCAAGAGTCGGTATCTCGTTTGCGAATGTTTCGACGAGAGTATTCACATCGTTCTCGGAATTTTCTACCTGGTTTAATATAAGCATTGACGATCTACTCGGAATGGCGTTTAAATTTGTTTCGGCGAACGGTTTTTCAAAATTAAACAAAAGAAATGAAACTGTTGTTGTCAGCAGTGTCGATAAATCGTTAAGTTCATTAAGAATCGCGGTTACCAATGATTTAAGTCATGATAATAATGGTGATGATGATGATAATAACAACCTTTTAGTTCCTAGTGTATTGCCTTCAACATCGTCGCAGATGTCTGCTGCGAACGATGAATTCGTTATTGTTAAACATAAAAAAAATAAAATGAAATCTTCAAAAATGTCATAAAATATTTTTGAATTACGTTAACCAAGGCTGTTGTGTCGTTATTTTCTTATTTATTTTGTAAATGTAGTGGTGGTGTTTTTAAGAAGTTGTAATATTTTCCGTTAATTTGCTGCTAAACTACTTTATCTCGACCCCTTTGAGAATGACTAGGTTGTTGTTTGAAATAACATTTTTATAATTTTGTTATGGCGATTTAAAAATTTGCTGTCCGTAATTTTACCAGATTGTTTCTTACTGTATTAATATGAGGGTTATCCAGAAAATAACCTCCGTTTTGAAATGAAAAGTAAACGAGTGAAGATACAAAAACTTTATTATATACATATATTAAAACTACAGTTTTTTTCTATTTTTCGACATAGTCGCCAAACAGATTCAAGCACTTGTCGTACCTTGGAACAGTCTTTGAAATACCCTCTGCATAAAAATCTGCCGCCTGTGAATGTAGCCAACCATTCACGGCGTTTTGAAGCTCTTCGTCATTGGCGAACCACTGAGATGCAAGCCACCGCTTCATGTTCGGGAACAGGTGAAAGTCACTAGGAGCCAAGTCCGGGCTGTATGGGGGATGATCGAAAACGTCCCATTTAAACTTGACCAAAAGTTTATTTGTTCTTCGAGCTGTATGAGGGCGAGCGTTGTCATGCACAAACACAACACCACGTGTCAGAAGGCCACGATGACTGTTTTGGACTTGGCTCCTTGTGACTTTCACCTGTTCCCGAACATGAAGCGGTGGCTTGCATCTCAGCGGTTCGCCAATGATGAAGAGCTTTAAAACACCGTGAATGGTTTGCTACATTCACAGGCGGCAGATTTTTATGCAGAGGGTATTTCAAAGACTGTTCCAAGGTACGACAAGTGCTTGAATCTGTTTGGCGACTATGTCGAAAAATAGAAAAAAACTGTGGTTTTAATATGTATATAATAAAGTTTTTGTATCTTCACTCGTTTACTTTTTATTTCAAAACGGAGGTTATTTTCTGGATACCCCTCGTAGTAATTGGTAAGGAATCAATGGAAGTACAGATACCGTTAGCGGTAATAACCTCTGAGGTTTAAACAAACTGAGTGATTTATAGTGTTTACCTAATATAATGTTTACTATATATCTGCCCCTAACAGACAGGTGGAGTGTCAAATTATTTACACTCAATCTGTTCGTTGCAGGACTAAAATAAATAGTTCTGTTTCTTATCACATGGTCAGCCAATTAAATGACTGAATCATTTAAGAACAGAAGAGGTAGAGGTGTAAAAGACACTAATCAGAGTTATCTCCTCTGAAAGTAATGAATTTCATTATACAGCCAGACCCTGTGGTGAATGAAGTGAAGGTGTCATTTGCAGAGTGGAAAATATGTGCTTTTCAGAGGGCTCGGCATGCTGATAAGCTTACTTTTCCACTGAGTGAGTTGTGGCAATGGTAAACCACCTCACTCGTCGTTTTACTTAGTGAAACCTCTACAGGTCCAAACCAGCCTTTTGGCTGATGACCTAAACAACAACAATGCTTACTATGTGCTTCTGAGCGATTACTAAAGGTTTGAAAAAATTGTTGTACGCGCCACTTGTACTGTACACAAATTTGAAGGAATTGATTGGGATCATACTAAAAATCCACCATATTGCCGAGATTTATTGCTGTGTCGTTACAATCTTTTTGGATTGTTAAAGGAAGTTTTTGGAGGTCGAAAGTTCAGTAGCGATAAAGAGGTTGAATTCTTTGCGTACAATTTGTTAAAGAATCAGCTGTCAATGTTTTATGCCATTAGAATCAAAAAATGTCCAAAACGCCGGGAAAAATATGTTTCGGTTCAAGGGAATTATGTACAAAAATTTTAAAAATTCTTTTCAAATGGTATCGTTCTTAGAAAAATTGCTGTTATATTTGACTGTCCTTTGTGTGAAGATAGTTTGGAACCTTGTAATTCCAAGGGGTTGTTATATAACCAAGATAAAGTACAAGAGTAATATTGAAAGAGAAACGTCTTTAAGGCCGTTCGTTCGCATGTGATATGCCATATCCTGTCCATGTGTTTATCAGTGGGAACCCACCAATGGAGCAAACTGAGTATTCCTGAAAAGACATGGCAAACAAAGTGTGCCGTTAGAAGTCAGTTTGACTGCTACGTATTGGTATTGTATTAATAATTAACATTTATTTATTTGAATTTGAAATATCGCCCCAAATAATAAGTTGCACATATCTCTTCTGGCTACTAAATTTATACAAATAGAAAATACTAGCATGGCCCGCACAGAATTGGTTTTATAATCATAGACACCCGAGTTTGAACCCTTGCATCTCCAAAATTATGAGTCGGATTTCAATATACTTTACATCAAAATTTAGCTCATTTTATTCTGTGTTGACCTATAATAGTCCTATATTTTTAATGTTGTCTAAAAATTGCCATATAGAGGTTGGAAGACAAAAAGGCCCGGTTTTTTGATACCGCAACAAATTTCATGCATTTAGAGGCATGTAACTCTATAAGTATTTAACTAAAAAGTTTGTAATTTTATTAACACATCATAGAAAATTATATTCTTACAACGTGTACGAAATTTCAAAATCGTAAGTTATTTAAATTTTGATTTATTAACAATATTCTGAACCCTTGCTATCTCTGTAACCCTCGATCGTTCGGCACGGGCAAACTATCGTTTTATTCAGCGTAAAAAACTTAGCACAAGTATGTTAATAGTATGAAATATTGATCGGCCAATGTTGTGGTAGAATTTTTAAAATTTTGAAAAATAGATGGGTAATGCAGGAGTTGGGCACTACTATCCATTTAGCTTGAATATCTGACTGGCTACCTGAATTGACAATGCAGTCTGTCGATTCAGGTAGACAGTCCGACAGGATGTCTGTTAAGGCAGCTAAGTAAGAATACCTTGAAAATGAATTCCGTAGTACGGAATACCGTAAGTTGAGTAGCAGGCACGGAATAAACTTGGTACATTAACTGACTATTCACGACAAATAATCCTTTAACGTAAAACAAAAGCAAAAACGACTGGAGCCAGAGGACCAGGCTGATTTTAAAGGCGCTTTCAGCCAAAGCGGAACGAATGAAATAGCAAACACGACGGTTTAAAACAATGAATTGAAACTGACAATGTAAATAAGTAACGAATGACTTAGGAAACAGAAATACAAAGGGAAACACACAAATGTAACACATGAAATATGCTTAAGTAACGCTTACCTGAGACTTGATTGTAGATACAAACTGGTACGACCACGTGGATGAAACGCACTGGATACAAACGAAACTGCAAACTAGCGAAGAATACACAAACATAGTACATGAGCCAACACGAAACAGTTCACATAACAAACATGAGCAAACGAATAGAACTAAGCGTAAAACGTATACATATAGAGTGAACGACAACTTGCAACTTCGGACAGCGTAACGACGCCATTCGAGCGACGGACAGGCGAAACGTACCTCTACATACCGCATGCATTACAAGAGTGTGTTCAAGAAGCAGGAAACAAAGGGAACAAAGGGCTTAGGTAGAGGGGGGACAATACGTAATTGAATGATGTCACCAGGAAGCAAATACAGATTGGGCAGGATCAAGTAGCGGAATAATTTGAATACATTGTCAGCGCAATAACTGGCGTTAACAATGTCACTTACACAAACTAGCAACATGGATAGTAACACCCCTTCCCCCCACTTTACCCATCTATTTTTCAAAATTCTAAAATTTCTACCACAACATTGGCCAATCGATATTTCATGTTATTAACCCTTTGAGAGCTAGAATGTTTATATACCTCATGGTAGTAAGAGCTAGTTATATGTTAAGAAATTTTTGAAAAATTACATATTTTTTTTATTGCATATAAGTGATAATAAAAATGTCATTAAAAGTTATACTAAATAGATAAGATATAAAAAATATTTTGAATAAAGTCAATACATGTAGTTTTTATTTTATATTAGTGTATTTAGTGTGAAGAACAAATTAATTTGCTTATTTTTTACTTATAACACTATTTTTTATCTACACTATTTTTTATCTGCCCATAATAAACAGGTGGAGTGTCAGATTATTTGCACTCAATCTGTTCGTTGCAGGGCTAAAATGAATAGTTCTGTTTCTTGTCACATGGTCAGCCAATTAAATGAGTGAATCATTTAAGAACAGAAGAGGTAGAGGTGTTAAAGACGCTAGTCAGAGTTACCTCCTCTGAAAGTAATGGATTTCATTATACAGCGAGACCCTGTGGTGAATGAAGTGAAGGTGTCATTTGCAGAGTGGAAAATATGTGCTTTTCAGAGGGCCCGGCATGCTGATAAGCATACTTTTCTACTCAGTGAGGAAGGCAATGGTAAACCACCTCACTTCTCGTTTTACTTAGTAAAACCTCTACGGGTTCAAACCAGCCTTTCGGCTGATGACCTAAACAACACAACAACACTATTTTATTATATACTTGTGAAATAATGTGTCACATTTCACAAGTGTAAAAACGGGTTGCGGTTATAAGCGTAAATAGCTCGCAAAGGGTTAACATACTTGTGCTAAGTTTTTTTACGCTGAATAAAACGATAGTTTGCTCGTGCCGAACGATCGAGCGGTTACTGAGATAGCAAGGGTTCAGAATATTGTTAATAAATCTAAATTTAAATAACTTACGATTTTGAAACTTCGTACACGCTGTAAGAATATAATTTTCTATTATGTGTTAAAATTTCAAACTTTTCGGTTAAATACTTATCGATTTACACGCCTCTAAACGCATGAAATTTGTTGTGGTAGCAAAAAATCTGGGTCTTTTTGTCTTCCAACCTCGATATGGCAATTTTTAAATAACATTAAAAATATAGGTAAACGCAGAATGACTTAAATTAAAATGACTTGAATTTTAATGTAACGTTTATTGAAATCCGGCTGATAGTTTTTGAGATGCTTTGGGTTCAAACTTGGGTGTCTATGATTATAAAACCGATAGTAGTCAATTTTTTTAAAAATAAATATGTTGCAGTAAAACCTCTTTAATCCGCCGGCACGTTTGGGACTTAAAGCTTGCCGGACTAAAGGAAATTCCAGACTATGGAGGTTATTTATAAAAATACAGGAGTCGTATAAAAATTAACACAATTTGCACGAGAAACTTTTACTGTATGTATTTATTTATTTAAACATGGGTTATTTAAACAATGTAAATCAATATAAGTACAGGAGAAATATTAAAATGCATTTTTTAAGTACAGTACATGATGAAATAAATTTGAATACAGTATGAAATACATTACAGTACTGTACTATTTGTGATTTTTAGCAACAGCACTGGTAGATGGCTGGAAAAAAGATCTAATATCTACTTGCTTCTTACGACTAGTATTTTTTTTATTTAAAATATCATTTTTATTATATGCAAGTTCATAACTTCGGCCATACTGTATTGTTTATTTGACTCAGCAAATTTTACAAACGTGTAAAAAAGCGTTCTGAGTTTACAAACTAGAGTGACGCTTTGTGGCTCTTGAGTGTCGGCGGTAGCTGTCGAGTTGCTCACTTTACCATGTTCATTGTGAAGGCAATTCTATAATTTTTGTCTATTGCCGTTGATGCCGGATTATAGACAATTCCGGACTACAGAATGCTGGATTAAGGAGGTTTTACTATATAAAGATTGTCAAATTGCTAAACATCGACTGTATATCAAAAAAAGTATATAAAAATGTACATTTTAAGAAAGACGCGTTTAATATTTTCGTGAGTTTATTTCGATTCAGGGTATACCATTTCGGGAATTCTCAGATGAAGCATGTACTGGATTCTTGGCAATGTTGTTATTGGGTTTGTAATTTGATATTCGAGAGTAGGCATTTTGTTAAAAAATTTGGTTTCTATAGCACAGTGATTCCCAACCATCTTGATCTCACAGCACACTAACTAACTGATTACGGTATTTAGTCACGGCACACTTGATTCATTTATTTTATAAATTAAATATATAGGTATCAGACGAACTAATGTCCTATAGCCGAGCGAGTGAGAGGGAGATATGTGGCATAACTACGCATGCGCTCAAAGGTCTTTACCGTTATAATCAAAATCTGAAAACATACTACAGTCGTTATCTTACTTGTTAGTTTACTGCATGCATAAATGCTTGCTCACAACAATGAGTAAAATTATACGACAATGTTATTGGAACGGCGCGTATGGGTTGTGCGAGTGAGAGCTTTATGCATCCTTTCACTCCTACGGCTAGGGGACTTTAGTTCATCTGAATACTCTAATTATATGCTTTATTTTATATTAACATCTATATATCAGGACACGACTAATAAATAATTAGAAATTGTGTTTATTTACTAATGGAAAAACTACATTCTAGTACAAACACAAATATACAGGGTGATTCAAAACTATACTGCAATCTCTTGGGATCCCATTCTATAGCTAAAAATAAGAAAAAAGTTCATATAAACATGCGCCTGAAAACGCTTAGTTAGCGAGTTACGGCTAGCGAAAAATTTCACCTATAACTCTGTACCCTTGGTGAAGTAAGGCCGTAAAAAAATGTTAAAGGTAGTTACAAAGAAATAAATACGATTGTTTCTTATGTTTTTTAATCTGAAAAATTGAACAAAATTAATGCCAGAGCTGTAAATGCAATACTTTCAGAGATATCTTACATAAAACACAAGAATTCGTGCAAAGAAATAACACATTTTTGTGTTTAACGTAAGATTATTTCCATAAATGGCAAATAAAGGTGTATTTTTTCTTAAATAAATTTGTAGAAAATTTAATTCTGAAAAGATTCATGTGAATTACTCAGGAAAAAAATGAATAATAGATATTGAAATTTTGCTTTATTTAAAATCAAAACAGACGCATATTTTTCAATATGTAGGTTGGGAGTATCAGCTGTTACTCCCAACCTAGATAATATTAGTTAATATTTTATGCAGTTAAAAATGTGCATCTGTTTCGATTTTAAATGAAGTGAAATTTCAATACCTATTATTCATTTTTTCCTGAGTAATTCACATGAATCTTTTCAGAATTATATTTTTTTTAAATTTATTTAAGAAAAAATACACCTTTATTTACCATTTATGGAAGTAATTTTACGTTAAACACAAAAATGTGTTATTCCTTTGCACCAATTCTTGTGTTTATGTAAGATATCTCTGAAAGTATTGCATTTACAGCTCTGGAACTAATATTATTCAATTTTTCAGATTAAAAAACATAAGAAACAATCGTATTTGTATCTGTATAAGTACCTTTAAAATTTTTATACAGCCTTACTTCACCGAGGGTACAGAGTTATAGGTGAAATATTTCGCTAGCCGTAACTCAATAACTAAACGTTTTCAGGGATATGTTTATATGAACTTTTTTTCTTATTTTTAGCTAAAGAATGAGATTCCAAGAGATTGTTGTATAGTTTTGAATCACCCTGTATATTTTAACTGTTCAGCATGTACATAAGCGACAAGACTAACGGTTTTTTTACATGTAAAAAAGATTGCGTGAAATTTAATGGCATACTGCTTAAGAATTGGTGTAGCATAATGTTAAAATAGGACAATACAATATCAGATTTTTTCTTTTGAAATTTAATATATTTTTAGAAGAACAATAATGTTTATAAATGAAATTTTGAATTAAGTTAAAATGAACAGTTCAAAACAGCTGGTATTGACATTGAATTATTACGAGTGCAGTCCAGAAAGTCTCTCACATTTTGATATAAAAAAAACTAAGTACAATAAAAAAATGTTTATTATATACATTTGAAAGTGCAACTAAAATGCTATTTTATACATAATCACCAAACAAATTAAGACACTTATCATAGCGATGAACTAATTTTAAAATACCGGCGTTATAAAAACACCGCCTGTGATTTTAACCAGTTAGTCACACACCCCTGCAGCTCCGCGTAGTCGTCAAAGCACTGCGTCGCAAGCCATATCTTCATTGTTGGGAACAAGTGATAATCGCTGGGCGCAAGGTCCGGACTGTATGGCGGATGTGGGAAAACCTCCCATTTGAAAGCATCCAGGACTTATCGTGTTCGATTTGCCGTGTGTGGTCGGGCGTTGTCATGCAAAAAGAGAATTTTTCCAGTCAACTTTCCTCTGCGCTTGTTTTGGATCGCTCTTCTTAACTTTTCAAGTGTTTCACAATACCTCGCAGAGGTTATTGTTGTGCCATGTTCCAAGAAATCGATAAGAAGAACTGCTTTCCTGTACCGACCGTACTTCACAACTGGCGGGATTTTGAATTGCGGCACACATTTTAAATTGTTGTTGAAAAGCAACGATGAGCGACACAGACCTCTCGCTAGCACGGCTGGATAGCCACTGAACGGAGAAATGCCGTGGCACCAAAATGGCCTCGATAGCTCCACCCCTAGCAGCTACAACGCAAAACGTGACAGACTTTATGGACTGCCCTCGTATTTCAGTAAACAAGAGCAGTTATTTTTTTTTGTAAGTTTTAGTCTTTTGGATGTTTTAAACTGTAGTAAAGATAAACCTTGTTTTATTCAAGTTATTTTGGTTTCTGATTTATAATTTTTTAGTTATTAACGTCAAAAATACGTTGATTTTATAAAATTTGTCTCGGTACTAGCCAGTAGTTTTGTTAAAGGTAGATTTTATTTTACATTTTTTTTAAAGAGTTTATTTATCTGGTGTGTACATATTTACTTTGTAAGATATTTTTTAGTTTTAATTCTTTAGCTCTTGGGTTAAGGGATATCATGTCAGTTTATTTTTTAATTAGAGGTATGCAATGGGCTCTTTTCTTTTGAAATTTAACCCTTTAACTGCCATGTATTATTATGTAAACTATCTGGCTTTACCAGGTTTTTTTTTTAGAAAAAAAAATCTTCTGTATCACTATATTATTAATATTTATTGGAATTTCTATAAATGAATGATACATAAAATTGATATTATAATTGAATAAAAAATATAAAATAAAATTACGTACAATTTTAAGAATGTAATTTCGTGTGGTATATATAGATCATTTGTTATAGCTAGAAGCTTTCCCTCCAATGCTGTGTGCCGCTGAGCTGTTCTGTTTAGTGGTGGGGGAAGCACCTCGTAGTTGTAACAGTAGTGTACTGTTAGAAAGAGAGAGAATGATGATTAAGTGAGAAGGAGACAACAGTTGCCCCTACTCTACCTACTCGCCCTCCCCTTACAGGCTTCTTCCTAAAACAAATGTACTATACTGAAATACGGTACTACACATAGTCCTACGTTGCACTCACTACACATGTATCTGGTTTCTTTTCTCTTCTTTTTTTCTTTTTTGGTGTTTGAACAAACAGTACACACTTTTGCATCATTTTTCTTTTTTTTCTGTGGGGGGCGGATAATAGTTGGGAAATGTCTTGCAGTCAGTCGTAGTGGTGAGTCTACACTTGTTGAAGGCCTACCTCCTTTTGGTCTCTAAGTTGGAACGTGAAATTTTTTATTTCAATTTTTTAATTAAATTGTTTTTTTAATTTTTGTAAAAAAACTGCATGAAAATCGGTTCAGTAATTTAGGAGATAAAAAGGGGAACATATACATACACACACACACACACACACGCACGCACGCACGCACGCACACATACATACATCAAATTTTATATATTTATAGATTTCCAAAGCCGTAGTATTATGGCTTTAGCACGGTAAGTGTTAAAAACGACATTTTTAGCAAGTTCTCATCTTGCTATAAATGTAAAACTTGGTTTTTAGAAAGAATCCAAACCAAACCTTGTATCTCTGTTCGCTCAAAACATGAAAAATTGACATGTAACCCTTAACCCTGGTGCTAGAAAATTTAATTGTATATAAATTATATAGAACAATTTTTTTAAGAATCAAATATTTATAATTGTATTGTGTATTTATGTATTTATAGTACTTATACGTGTTATGTATAAATATTTATATATAGAGAGAGAGATTTTCAATAAAAGTGGATTAGTTTTTGGTTGGTATTTTTATTATTGATTTTATTTGTATATTATGTAATTTTGTACTCTAGAAGTAACGGGGAGGTTAACTGCAATTTCGGTGAAATTCAATTAACGCTAACTTTTTAAAATCGGCAAGAAATGCTGTATTTAACGCGGTATACAGTGTTGACTCCTATCTGCTGTATTTACTTCCATTTTTAGAGGTTATTATAGCTATAGAGATACTGAAATCACGAGATTGCCTTTTGCGTATGTACGGGCTGTGAGGAAGGGAAGTGAAATATTTGCAGTGCTGCCAAGCTCAACAGTGAGACACTACTCGTACATTTCACTACTGTGCACTTTCTACATACATTTTGTTGTAAGCTGTGGTTTATTCCGAGAAAATGTTTTCTTCATAAACCTTTCCTATAAGGAATAAATATGACCTGTAATATTGTCTATACCTTAACCCCTTACCGGTTTTTGCCGGAATATTCCGGCGTACGAGAAGTGCATAAAAAGGGCCACTGACGGAATATTCCGACAATAAATTTTGTCCAGTTTTAAAACGTCCGTTGTCGGACTATTCCGTTTTAACTATTGCGTATCTCTTTGTATAGCTATTTTAGTTCTATGTTCTAACACTTACAGTGCTAGTAAATATTTTTGTAGAAGTCTATCTTCAAAATAACGTTGCTATTCTGCTACGGGTACTCGGACAGTTTTAGGTTAGTGTTAGCCAGCCGACTTGTTTACTATTGTAAAGAGTTACGTCGACCTGTCATTTTCTGTTAAATCCCGTATTATGGTTTATAATAGTGGAGAAAATTTAGTTTTTTCATTTTTTATAATTATAATCTTCAATTTGAATAAATTAACTTTGGTATTTAGTTTTTCGTTAATTATTGCTTCCTAAAGAGGCATTGATCTGTCGTCACCAAAAGCAGCTATGACAGGTTAGGTATCCATTTCTTATTGTAATAACATCTACTCTGCATGAAAAATACCAGTGTTTGTTACTTAATAAGTCATAACTAGGATATACACAACTTTCTATGCAATAAAAAAAAATAGAGCAACTTAGTATCGTTTTCTGAAAAAAAAAAGAAACCGGTAAGGGGTTAATTACATTTTTTTTTTTTTTTATATCGCGTGGTTAGCCAATTAAATGACTGAATCATTTAAGAAGAGAAGAGGTAGAAGTGTATTGTGACATTAGTCACAGTTATCTCCTCTGAAAGTAATGAATTTCATTATACAGCCAGACCCTGTCGTGAATGAAGTAAAAGTGTCATTTGCAGAGGGGAAAATATGTGCTTTTCAGAGGGCCCGACATGCTGATAAGCGTACTTTTCCACTCAGTGAGATGTGGCAATGATGAAACCACCTCACTCCTCGTTTTACTTGGTAAAACCTCTACACGTTCAAACCAGCCTTTCCACTGATCACCTAAACAACACATCACTTTTTAGAATAACTTTGTTTTGTTTTTTTTTTTAAATTATAAAAGGGAGTTATAAATATTGTGTATATAAGCACATTTACCTTGCTGTTACAAATTTATCGATTAAATAATATAAGGTTACCGTCAGATTTTTGAAAATTTTTATTTTGTTTAAAAAAAGGGAATTCTAAATACACTAAATATTGGCACAATTACAAGGGTTATCCAGAAAATAACCTCCGTTTTGAAATAAAAAGTAAACTAGTAAAGATACAAAAACTTTATTATATAAATATTAAAACTACAGTTTTTCTCTATTTTTCGACATAGTTGCCAAACAGATTCAAGCACTTGTCGTACCTTGGAACAGTCTTTGAAATACCCTCTGCATAAAAATCTGCCGCCTGTGAATGTAGCCAACCATTCACGGCGTTTTGAAGCTCTTCGTCATTGGCGAACCGCTGAGATGCAAGCCTACAAAGCTTTTGTATACTCACTCGTTTACTTTTTATTTCAAAACGGAGGTTATTTTCTGGATAACCCTCACACTTTGCCAGTACTAATGTGCCAAACAAATAATATTGGTGGTTACTATCAGTTGTTGTTTTAGATCATCAGCTGAGAGGCTGGTTTGTACCTGTAGAGGTTTTACTAAGTAAAACGAGGAGTGAGGTGGTTTACAATTGCCACAACTCACTGAGTGGAAAAGTACACTTATCAGCATGTCGAGCCCTCTGAAATGCACATATTTTCCACTCTGCAAATGACACCTTCACTTCATTCACCACAGGGTCTGGCTGTACAGTGAAATCCATTACTTTCAGAGGAGATAACTCTGATTAGTGTCACAGTACACCTCTACCTCTTCTGTTCTTAAATGGTCCAGTCATTTAATTGGCTGATCATATGATAAGAAACAGAACTATTTATTTTAGCCCTGCAACTAACAGATTGAGTGTAAATAATTTGACACTCCAACTGTCTGTTATGGGCATCACTGTCGGTTAATAGAAAAAAAACTGGTTTCAAAAAAAGTAGCTTTTTATTTTACTGCAAAGTCGTGTCTGCAATCCGAACTTAAAAACCGAACATCTAATACAACGAAATTTGATATTGCAGATATAGGCTCTTCCAACTTACCCTAATGAACTTATCAGATTTTTACTTTCTCTTGCCTATGTGAATATATAGGAAGGAAAGTATTATTTTCATGTCGATCACAACAAATACACTCTTCACCCGAATATACACCTGAACAGACTCCCTCAACCCACACAACAACATGTTTTTACCGATTGGTCTGTGTGTGTGTGTGTGTGTGTGTGTGTGTGTGTGTGTGTGTGTGTGTGTGTGTGTGTGTGTTGAAACTTAAGTTACATACCACTACCGGACCCGACACGAACATTTTCATCAAAATCGGTTAACCGAAAGTAGTAATTTATTCGTATAATATTTCACGTTTTTGCAATTTTCTTAAAAAACTGGTCCTACGATTTTTTTAAAAATTGCCTGGTTTACTCAATTTTTTATTCTCTACAAGTTAGGGTAGGCGTCATGTTTGCTGAAATTCTTGGTGAGGCTGTTCTTACGTAAAAACATAGTTTTTTTAAGATTACGGCTTTAATATAAATTTTAGCGCAAAAATGCATATAATTAAAGTTGTACAGAATTTAAAACCCTACAGCTTTTATTTCAAACATTTTTTTGTATAATGCCTAGTTTAGCGGTAATTAGCAATTTTCTGTTTTTTTTCTCACGAAAACGTGTGAAAAATCGATTTTCTTAAGATTTCGGCCTTAGTGTATTTACGACAAAAGTGTATATAATCAAATTTATAAGAAATTAAAAGATCTACAACTTTTATTTAAAGAGTTTTTCTCTACAGAGCCTAGTTTAGCGTGAAAGTGATTTTCCATATTTTTAAGCCAAACTGAGGTTGATTTTCATTTTCCGTCTTTCACTCATGATTAAAATGAGGTTATGTTTTTTGAGGTTAGTTTTTTTTTTATTTTTAATATGTTTTATTACTAATGTTAGGTTATATTGTTTAAATTATTTGCACTGGCAAGAGAAATTGTGTGAGTGTTTCACACCAGATTTTTTTATTATTTATTTATTTATTTATTGTAAGTGATATATATTGTACCTGTATTGTCATAACTTTTGTAAGAGTGTTTTTCACCAAATATTTAATTAACTAAAATTGGTGAAGCGTGTCGTAGAAGTTGTATATATATTGACACTTGAGTTTAATTAGTTTTATATTTATTTGTACTGATATACATTTGTATACGTGTAAAAGTTAAGGTTTTATATATACAGGGTGGCGCAAAAGTCACTGAACACTACAGTAAACAAAGACTGAATTTATTTTTTATTACTAAAAACTTACAATTTACAACTTACAATTAAGTTCAAATTGTTTTCCGTCTTCAGTAATACATCTTTCAAGTCTCTCTCGAACACTGTTACACACTCTATGGCATAGTCTGGTATTACTGTCCAAATCTTCAAATGCCTCGTGTATGTAGTCTTTCATTTCGTCGATGGTCTGAGGCTTTCTAGAATAAACAGAGTCCTTGACGACACCCCATACGAAAAAATCCATGGGCGTGATATCTGGTGAACGTGGAGGCATGTCAATATCTGCCCTTCGTCCAATAATTTGTCTTCGGAAAGTTTCGTTTAAATAATTGCGGACTTCAGTGGCATAATGTGGTGGAGCACCATCGTGTTGAAAGTACAGTTCTTGAAAGTTTTCAGCACACGTCATGAGTCCTGGTACCACGTAATTCTGAAGCATATCTAAGTATTTTTCTCCTGTCACAGTTCCTTCAAAAAAATATGTTCCAAGTATGCCAAATGATGATATTGCCCCCCCAGACACTCACACCGGGTTGATTTAGTTGATTTTCCAACGAAACATTTTGATTGTCAGTATATCAGTAAGTACAGTTATGTCTGTTAACTTGTCCGCTTAACTTAAAATTAGCCACATCAGACCACACAGTTTTATTGAACAAGTTAGGATTGAGTTTCTGTTGGTTAAGCATCAATTCACAAAATTGAATACGTCAATCTGGATCATCTTCAAGTAACCCATGTAGCAAATGTGGAATGTAAACTTTGTAATTGTGTTTGTGTAACATTCTTTGCACAGACCTTCGTGATAAATCCAGCTCAGATGATAATTGTCTGGTTGATTTTCGTGGACTTTTAGTAATAGCTAAACACACCCGCAATTCATTTTCCTCAGTTGAGACCGTTGTTGGGCGGCCAGATCTTGGTGCATCCATAACAGATCCATGTTGTTCAAATCTATCTCGTATGTCGTACACAGTTCGTCTAGACGGTGGGTTTGATTTAAAGTGTCCACCAACTGCAGTAGCACCACTTTTATAAAATGTTTTTAAAGCAAAAATTTTTTCTTCTTTCGTTAACATCGTGACAACTATAAAACATCTAACAGATACAAAAACGTCTCAACAGATCACGCTTTCAAGAACTCACTGGATCTATTGTTGTGTTTGTCCTTGACGAGGCGTATTGCCAACTTGACGCGGCGTAATTATCAGCATTTTGTAATACCAACATCACGGGCTAAAACTATTGTACTACATCTTCTTGTAATTTTAATTTTTTCTTTTAACCAACTTTGCAGTGACTTTTGCACCACCCTGTATATTGTAGTCTCTTTTTTTTCACTTAGCGGATTTTGTTACTGTTTATAAGTGTTTTTATTGGTTAACCTGCGTTTGGATTTACACCTTCGTTTGGTTACCTTTAGTTCCCAAAGAAATGTTACTATTTTTTTTTTAAGATCATGCATTAACTTAATTGTATGGTAATTATTAATGTGTTAATTAATTTGATTTTTCGTTTTTATTTACTATAAACTCTCTGGTCTGTTATATTTTTAGTTTTGTCATTATGTAATCACATTTACTCTCTATTAAAGATTATTATTGTACTATATGAATAGTTTTTGGCTTGTTTTTATTGGCACCAATTTTCATATCGTAGGTTACATTTATTCATATTATTTTATTAAACATCCTATGTAGGATTTTTAAACAGCCGTATTATTTAAAATTGTTATATATATTTTCTAACCACCAGAATACGGTAACATAAAACACTTACCAATGTTTATAGCGCTTTCGTGTATCTTGTACACATCTTCAGTAAATTAACATTTATTACAAGTCAAAATTTAAAACTTCCTGCTCCTACCATGGTAGATAAGGAAGATAGAAGAAGATATCAAGAAGATAGAAGAAGAAGAAGGTAGATAAGGTATACTATCTACCCTTATCTTCTTCCTTATCTACCTTCTTCTTCTTCTATCTTCTTGATATCTTCTTCTATCTTCCTTATCTACCATGGTAGGAGCAGGAAGTTTTAAATTTTGACTTGTAATAAATGTTAATTTACTGAAGATGTGTACAAGATACACGAAAGCGCTATAAACATTGGTAAGTGTTTTATGTTACCGTATTCCGGTGGTTAGAAAATATATATATTTCAATTATTCATATTAATATGTTTTTTTTTACTTTCTCTTGCCTATATGAATTTATAGGAAGGAAAGTATTGTGACGATATCGAAACAAGATGGTTCGCGAAGGTTCCAGAATTTCATTCATGAAATGGTACAGAGTGGATACAAATAGTAAGAAAGGAATAATAAGACAAAAATAACAATAACACACAATAGCAACAATAAATGACAATAGGACAACGTAATAACCATAAAGGGGTGTGTCTGTTCTTAAAAACTGTAAAAACTATCGTGTAGGATATGAGGTCGGGTATTGGGACCCGTAACAACTTTTATTAAACGCTTTTATTTAACTTACTCTTGGAAGCATCAAATCTTGCAACTTAAAATTTTAATACTTCTACCGTATAAATATGACGTATGAATATGAATCAATATGAATATTTTAATACCGTATCAATATGAATCAAACTTTGCACACTTGTTTATCTTCGATGACAATACGCTGTGGAGGTGTTTGTAAAAAAAAATTTTTTAATTTTATAACGCTTTTAATTTAACTTACTCTTGGAAGCATCAAATCTTGCAACTTAAAATTTTAATACTTCTACCGTATCAATATGAATCAAACTTTGCACACTTGTTTATCTTCGATGACAATACGCTGTGGAGGTGTTTGTAAAAAAAAATTTTAAAATTTTATAACGCTTTTAATTTAACTTACTCTTGGAAGCATCAAATCTTGCAACTTAAAATTTTAATACTTGTACCGTATCAATATGAATCAAACTTTGCACACTTGTTTATCTTCGATGACAATACGCTGTGGAGGTGTTTGTAAAAAAAAATTTTAAAATTTTATAACGCTTTTAATTTAACTTACTCTTGGATCCATCAAATCTTGCAACTTAAAATTTTAATACTTCTACCGTATCAATATGAATCAAACTTTGCACACTTGTTTATCTTCGATGACAATACGCTGTGGAGGTGTTTGTAAAAAAATTTAAAAAACGCTTTTATTTAACAATTACTTAAAAAAATTAACTAAAAAGAAAAAAATTAAAAAAATTTACAAAAAAAAAATAAAAAAAAAAAATTTACAAAAAAAAATAAAAAAATTTTTTTTTTAAGAAACGCTATTATTTAACAATTAATCAAAAGAAAAATGAACTAAAAAGAAAAAAATAAAAAAATTTACAAAAAAAAACAATCACAGACATTACAGTTAAAAATAAAAGCGTGGCGCATTAATAATATTACAACGAATATTTTACAATAAATATTATATATATTAATGCGCCACGCTTTTATTTTAACTGTAATGTCTGCGATTGTTTTTTTTTGTAAATTTTTTTCTTTTTTTCTTTTTAGTTCCCTTTTTTATTTGATTAATTGTTAAATAATAGCGTTTCTTAAAAATTTTTTTTTTTTAATTTTTTTTTTACTATTTACGTAATAATAAGACCTATTGTTGACTTGTTTACAACGGATTTTTCTAGCACTCATTAATAAAGGGTTATTTTTTTGTACTTTATTGTTTGCATGATTTCTCTACTTTTTCTGGAATGATCTATTTAAATGATTATATAAAGAGACCCCGGAGCGCGGTACAGCAGTATTCGTTTGATCTTCGACGAGCGATTATCGGGGTGTTATTTTTTTTTTTTTCGCCCTGGAGACTCCAGGAGGAGTATAGGACATGTCGTCAGATATAACACCTGAAATACATGTATAAGAATCACACAATGTATCACTACTATCAAGAAAGAAATTCTTGTACGCTATAAAAAGTTTCACTGATCAAGTAATTTTTCAGATTTTTTTTTAAAGGACTTCAAATCCTCACAACACTTTAAAGATTGCGGTAATTTATTCATGAATTTTCTCCCTGCATAAGTAGGTTTTTGTTCAAACAATTTTGTGGAGTGATTAGCCACATAATAATCATTCCTGTTTCTCGTGTTACGATTATGGACATTGAAATTCTGCATAAAATTATTTTGCCTAACATACATAATCACCTCAAAAATGTAGAGGGAGGGAACTGTAAGAAATTTTAGCTCCTTAAATAATGGCCTGCATGAGGTTAGCTGGTTAGCTCCCACCATACACCTAATAGCTTTCTTTTGAATTGTTAAAAACCCTATTCATATTACCCATGCTAGAATTACCCCATACTAAAATACCATAACGGATATGAGACAGAATGAGACCATGATAAGCTGCCATTAGTAATTTTTTATCATTTAATCTGGCGATTTGTTTTAGTGCAAATACCCCAGATGATATTTTACTACAAACTTGATTGATATAGAAGTCCCAAGACAAAGATCTATCTAGAGTTATACAGGTTAACGATTCCAAGCATTGTAGTGATTAACGATAGTTATACCGTGTTTGTGTGCGTGTGTGTATTGTGTAAAGTTAATGCGCAGTTTTTGTTGTTGTTTAAGTTAAAGTTAATGTGAATTCAATTTCTGTGTTTTGTATGTTTGTGTGTAGTCTTATAAAAGTGATTGTAAGTAGTGCTAAGTAAGTTATTAAGTTATTTATTGTTTATTATTTTATATTAAATAAATTAAGTTATTTATTGTAATAAGTCATTATAATTAGTTTATTATTTATTTTGTAAATCTTTTAGTTGTAATAAATATTTGTAATTGTAAACTTTAGTGTATTAATTATTTAATAACCTAGATCCCGAAACGGACCTTAGCGATATGTGTCGCAGTATTGTTTTCATGTCGATTTTAACAAATACACTCCCTTCACCTGATCTACATGTAAACAGGACCCCCCTAAACACAAAAAACATGTTTTTTACCGATTGGTCTGTGTGTGTACGAGGGGGTACCCAAAAGTATCCGGAATAGCTCTGCTGTGGGCGGAGCTTGTGCAGTACAAATTCCCGCCACTAGGCTGCTTGTAGCGCTACTCATTGCCAGTTCAATGCCATTTTGTTCGTTGATCTAGCTTGTTCTGTTCTCGTGCAGTGATTGTTCTCGCTAGTGCTGTTTTGTGCTCGTGTCGTTTTTCATGATGGCAAGTTTTAATGAACAACGTGCGGCTGTGAAATTTTGCTTCTTGCTCGGTAAAAACGCCGCGGAAACAGTTGTAATGTTGAACACAGCTTACAAAGACGACTCTATTGGAAAAACCCAAGTGTACGAGTGGTTTTTGCGCTTTAAAAATGGCGACATGTCGATTGAGAACAAACCTCGTTCTGGACGACCGTCGACTTCCCGAACAGACGAAAATGTTGTGAAAGTGAAAGAAATTGTACGAACAGACCGACGACAGACCATTGACTTTTTATCTTTAAGTGTTAAGAAGACTACGAAACAGCATTTGTCGTAAAAGACCTAATTTGTGGCAGACAGGGGACTGGTTTTTCCACCACGACAACGCGTTTGCACACACGGCAATCTCGGTTACCCAGTTTTTGGCGAAAAACGGCATGGTTTTGCTACCACACACACCGTACTCACCCGATCTGGCTCCGTGTGATTTTTTCTTGTTCCCACGCATGAAAAGGGGCATGAAAGGTCTCCGATTTAACAACGTTGATGATGTCAAGAAAAAAACGACAGATGAGCTGGCAGCCATCACTGTAAAGGAGTACAAAAAATGTTTTGAACAGTGGAAGCACCGGTGGGACAAATGTATTAGTTGTAATGGAGAGTATTTTGAAGGGGATAAGGTTCTTTTGTAAAAAAATTAAAAATAAATAGTTTTAAAAAATAATTCCGGTTTCTTTTGGGTACCCCCTCATATATACTAAATATCTCAAGAATGGAACATCGTATAAACTTGAAACTTGAAACTTAAGTTACATACCCCACTACCGGACCTGACACAAACATTTTCATCAAAATCAGTCAACCAAAAGTGGTAGTTTATTCGTGTAATTTTTCACTTTTTTGTGATTTTCTCAAAAACTAGTCCTACAATTTGTTTTTAAATCGCCTGGTTTACTAAATTTTTTATGCTCTACAAGATAGGGTAGGTGTCATGTTTGCTGAAATTCTTGGTGAGGCTGTTTTTACGTAAAAAAATTGTTTTTTTTTAAGATTACAGCTTTAATATGCAAATTAGTGCAAAAATTTATATAATAAAAGTTTTAGAAAATTTAAAATTCTACAACTTTAATTTCAAACATTTTTTGTATAACGCTTAGTTTAGCAGTAATTAGCGATTTTCTGTTTTTTCTTACGACAAAAGTGTATATAATTAAATTTATAGGAAATTAAAAGATCTGCAACTTTTATTTAAAGCATTTTTCTCTACAGAGCCTAGTTTAGCGTGAAGAAGTGATTTTCCATATTTTTAAGGCAAACTGAGGTTGATTTTCATTTTGCGCCTTTTACTCATGATTAAAATAAGGTTATGTTTTATTGAGTTTAGTTTTTTGTTTATTTGTAATGTTTTATTACTAATGTTAGGTTGTATTGTTTAAATTATTTGCATTGGCAAGAGAAAGTTGTGTCAGTGTTTCACACCAGATTTTTTTTTAAGTTTTAATTTTTTTGGTGGCGTCGCTTTTTATTGTTTTGTTTTTGGGTTTTATTTCAGCTGACGGCCAACAACCGCCTCGGGAATTTATTCCCGTGAATAAACGAGAAGTGTTTAGAGACAATAGATTCGTGCAAATCAGACAGGTAGCAAATGCGAGAGTACCGATTATAAGATGTCAACACAGAGAGACGAAATTTCAGTGCGACGTTTCGTTTACGAGCCGTTTAAGCATGGAGAAAACGTTTCTGGTGAAGTATTTATTCTCGCTGGACGATCGAGTGAGACCGACATTTATGGCCGTTAAATACTGGGCGAAAAAACGCGAGATTGTCGGCGATCGGCGAGCTTTCAATTGTTTCACATTACAATTGCTTTTCATGTTTTATTTACAACAATTAAACGAACCGATATTACCTGCCGTTAAGTTTCTACAAGATTTAGTCGCGGAGAAATCGTACTGTGACGGTTGGATTTGTAGTTTCTCGAAGAATAAACGTAAAATACCTACCGTTAATAATAAATCGTCGATCAAAGAATTGTTGCGTGGGTTTTTCGAATACTATTCGAAATTCGATTATAATAATCTGGTGGTTTGCCCGTTTATCGGTCGACCAGTGAGTAAAGAATTTTTTAGAAATATTCAATCGACCGATGCGACGTTTCTTTCGAACGATTCTAATCGACGTTTGCTCGACGCTTTTAAAATTTATTCCGATAAAGTCGACGATCAAGTGAAACATTCCAAGTTGCGTGTCGACGAAGTATTGTGCGTACAAGATCCGATCGTATTAACTGTGAATGTCGCATGTTTTGGCAACAGGGCTCTCGAGAATTTTATTTATTTTTGTATCGTCGCATCTGAGACATTGAATAAAGATATAAGCGTAAAAGATTCGTTTGAGTCGTTGTTTATCAAGAAAACGAAAGAACCGACGAAAAGGGAACGCAAGGTCATCAAGAGAAATATGATTCCCGACAAAAGCGCGACGAAGAAAAAAGAACAGTTTTTAAAGGTTATCAAAATCAACGAGTTTGGCTCGTTAAATTTTACCGAGGTGAAAAAGATCGAAGGTGGTGAAGTGATTGGGAACGATTATAAAACGGAATGGTTCAAATGTATCAAGAATTTTATTCTGACCATTTTCGACGCGGTATGTGGTTTAGAATATTTTAACGATTCAAACGAAATTGAAAGTTTTCTAAACGAACCGTTTAAAAGCATCCGGTTGAATTGTATCGGTTATTATAAACTTTTTATGTACCGTTATAAATTGTTGTCGTCGTTCAAGTCGAATTATATCGACGATTTTAACAAACAAGTCGATATTACTGCTTACATTAACGATAACGTGCCGGATCCTCGTAAATTTTATGCTTCCATCGAAATATCTTGCGACGCCAGCGATAATAAAATGCCGAGTATTTGTTTGGATTTTAAAGATTGGAGGCCAGTTAAGCTTAATAATTGTTCTAATTTAGTTAGTTCGAATTGTTTTAGCCAGTGGATTACGTCAAATCTTATCAATATTTGTAAATCGTTGGTGCAGTTGTATGATCTTGCCCAGTAATCCATTAAATCGAGTCGTAAATGATTTTATTATAGTTTTATACAATTAATAAATATTGTTGAAGTTTTTTTCTCTTTATACAATTGTGTGCAAATTAATGCGAACACAGATGTTATGTAATGAAAAGTTACTTTATTTAAAAAAAAATATATATATAAATATATATTGTATTTGTTTAAGTTAAATAACTAATATGGCCACCTTTATTGTTTATCAGTTCATGCATGCGATTTGGCATAGATTCAATTAGTGTACTGCACATTTTTTTAATTTCTTCGTCATGAAACCATACCGATATTATTGCTGCAATCAGGTTATTTTTTTTGTTGTACAATCCATTTTTGAGAGTTGTTTTTTTTCACTATTGCCCAAAGATTTTCAGTCAAGCTTATATCTGGGGAATTATACCTGGCCATGTCAACACTTTTAACGTTTTCTTGTTCGAAAAATGCTTTCACTTTTTTGGCAGTATGGCATGGCGCTAAATATTGTTGAAACACTCCATTGCCATATGGAAATTTTGTTTGCAGTTGTGGCACAACCTTTGGCTTAAAAATTTGGTTATATTCATCGCTTTTTAACATAACATTTACTGAGAATAATGAACCAGGACCTTCAAATGTGAAACAACCCCAAAACATTTTTTCTGGGGCTGTTTAACTGATTGCTAGTTATGAGCCAGTGATGTTCTTTCATCTGCTGATTTGCGAACATAAGAAACCTTTTGCCCGTGAACATAAAAATGTTATTCATCGGAGAACATTACATTATTCCAGTCTTCAACAGTCCACTTAGCATGTGCTTTGGCCCACAATAACCTTTTTTTGCACATTGCTTGGGTCAAAAGTTGTTTTTTAGCCGGTCGACGAGCTTTCCGTCCAGCATCAAGAAGTCGGCATCTAACAACAGTTGTCACATGCAAATTCGTTCCACTGGCTGCAAGCTGTCGATTTAAGTCCACAGCACTTAATTTTGGATTCACTTTAATTGTTCTCGCTAATAACCGATTCTGAGTTACAGTGGTTTTTCTTTTACGGCCAAATTTTCCTTTTCTTCGAGGTGAAAAGGAACGAATTTCTCGAAATTTTTTTAATATAGCATTCATCATCCCTAGTCCAATGCCACACTCTGAAGCTATTTGTCATTGTGTCATACCGGTATACTCGGAGAGAGAAACAATTTTTGAACGTTTTCTTGGAGCTACATCCATTGTTACATTATATTACGTTAACAGAAAAGGAAAAAATATATTAATTTGTCGTAAAAAAATGAAATACACTTGTATAAATTACTACTTATGTTATGAAATTGCTATAGAGACAAAGGAACAACAACTTCACACTGCACAGACAGCTTACAGAATGTGTGTGGTTAGCAGTGTAGCCACAACCAGCTAACCTCATGCAGGCCACTATTTAAGGAGCTTAAATTGCTTACAGTTCCCTGTCTCTACATTTTTGAGGTGATTATGTATGTTAGGCAAAATAATTTTATGCAGAATTTCAATGTTCACAATCATAACACGAGAAACAGGAATGATTATTATGTGGCTAATCGCTCCACAAAATTGTTTGAACAAAAACCTACTTATGCAGGGAGAAAATTCATAAATAAATTACCCCAATCTTTAAAGTGTTGTGACGATTTGAATTCCTTTAAAAAAAATCTCAAAAATTACTTGATCGGTGAAACTTTTTATAGCGTACAAGAATTTCTTTCTTGATAGTAGTGATACATAGTGTGTTTCTTATATGTATTTCAGGTGTTACATCTGACGACATGTCCTATACTCCTCCTGGAGTCTCCAGGGCGCAAAAAAAAAAAAAAAAAAACAACAACATAGAAAAAAACCAAAAAATTTCTTGTGTTCGGATTAATTTGTACACTACTGTACATGTAGAAATATATCTGAAGACTGCTCAAAAATAATGTTTTGAAAAATATTGTTTTAGTTGTAGTAAACATTTCGTTAATTAATTATTGTTAATTTTACGTTTCTTTAATTTAATGATATAAATTATTTTTTGTTAATTGCGGCAGTTAGACAGCTCTGGCCGAATCTCACATCCCGTATATGACCCGTCACTATCTATAGTCTGTCTACGCTAAGAGTACTCTGACGTAGGCAACCAGCTATACAAGTGAGCATGCGCATTAATTAAAAATACTTGCAGCATGATCGAAAACAACAATTACATCTAACACTAATTATTCACTCTAAGCTTAATATAATAAAAACACGTTCAATTCATTTGTTAAAAATGTTTCATAAATCGAGCATTAGTTTACCTTTAATAACTAAATTTTTACTATTGTTATTTTTCGTTAACATTATTTACTATTATTACATTATTATTTTATGATTAGTAGGTTTTTATTATAGACTCAGTTTTATTTTATTTTTGGTCACAAGTAATGTAAGACTAATGCGCTTGAATTATAACAGGAGAGTAAACAATTCCAGTGATTCGTTATCGTTTCAGGTTGTTTATTTTATATCATTAAAAAATAATTAATTTCTGTGACTAGTTTAATACAACTGTTTGCACTTGCCCGTTTTTAACTCATTTTTAGTTTCATCAGTTATCTTTTGGAATTGTATCGGTTTGTTTCGAATTTTTTCGTAGACTGAAGTTGAAAAGTTTTGTAAGCTGTGTTTTGTTAACATGCATGATAGTGATTGTGTTGAGTTTTTGTAACATAAAATCGGTTAACATTAAAAAGTAGAAAAAAATTGTTTTGTAAATGTAACAGTTAAAATAATTAATTAAGGAGTCTCTTTGTGACACTACAATAATTACAAGCAATCAGAACGGTATAATTTTAAATTATAAAATTATAAAATTATAAATTATAAAATTATATCGTAAAGGATAATGTTTGTTTTAGTTGGATGTAGATATTTTTTATGATGGAACGTAGTGCAAGATAATTGTCCGGCGGAGAGGTAGATACGTGCCAACTAGTGTAAAACTTTTGTTTACAACGTATAGGCGCTTGCCTCGCGCGCGCGGAGTACTCTTACAGTAGATGGGCTATACAGGGTGATTCACGAAGATATGCAGAAACTTTAGGAGCCCATTGTACATGTAAAAATAATGAAAAAAGTTTATATAAACATGGGTCCGGAAATGCTTCGTTTCTGAGTTACGGCTAGCGAAAAATTTTGCCCGGATTTCAGCTCACCAGGTGAAATGAGGTCTTTCTGAAATTCTGGTAAGGTAGATTAAGGGGCGAATTCAATCGTTGCTTATGGTTTTTGACCTGATAAATTGAATAAAACAGGTCCCAGAACTGTAAGTTAAATAGTTTTTGAGAAAACTAGTGTCAAATGCAAAAAATGGTGTGAAAAAAACACGATTTTTCATCTTTGTTTTTCCGGTTAATTTTTCTTTATACTGTTATGAATAAAAATTCATTTAATCAAACATCTATTCGCTTTCTGTGTACTTTATTTATACCGGTTTGTTCAGAATAAAATTTTCAACATGTTTTATTCAAAAAATTTAACTGTTTCTTGGTGAAGTAACAAAGTTATTCTTGCCCAAAGATGAAAAAATGTGTTTTTTACTCCATTTTTTGCATTTGACACTGGTTTTCTTAAAAAATATTTAATTTACAGTTCTGGGACCTGTTTTATTCAATTTATCAGATCAAAAACCATAAGAAATGATTGAATTTGCCCCTCAATCTACCTTACCAGAATTTCAGGAAAACCTCATTTCACCTGTTTTTGTTTAGGTCATCAGCCGATAGGGTGGTTTGAACCTGTAGAGGTTTTACTAAGTAAAACGAGGAGTGAGTTGGTTTACAATTGCCTTCCTCACTAAGTGGAAAAGTACGCTTATCAGCATGCCGGGCCCTCTGAAAAGCACATATTTTCCACTCTGTAAATGATACCTTCACTTCATTTACCACAGGGTCTGGCTGTATAATTAAATTCATTACTTTCAGAGGAGATAACTCTGATTAGTGTATTTTACACCTCTACCTCTTCTGTCATTAAATGATTCAGACATTTAATTGGCTGACCATGTGATAAGAAACAGAACTATTTATTTTAGCCCTGCAACGAACAGATTGAGTGTAAATAATTGACACTCCACCTATCTGTTATGGGCAATCATTTCACCTGGTGAGCTGAAATCCGGGCGAAATCTTTCGCTAGTTGTAACTCGGAAACGAAGCATTTCCGGACCCATGTTTATTTAAAGTTTTTTCATTATTTTTACATGTACAATGAGCTCCTAAAGTTTCTGCATATCTTCGTGAATCACCCTGTATAGACCTACAGTGTTTCTGACTGAAATATCTTGCGTATGTCGTGGAATTCTTTCTGTATGTCACGCCGCACTTGTCCACATCATGATTTCAAAGGACCACCCTGTCATCTGAACTGTATACTTTCCAAAATATTGTTTTCTTTGGCTATCTTTCGTTCTCCATTCTTTGTGTAGGATCCAACCATGTCAGATGTTTTTTTTCCTCAATTTCTTGTATTTTTCACGATCAGTTTTTCTAAGATTTCTCTTATTCTACATTCCTGAATCGCTCATCATACGTTTTCTGTTTAGGTTTTAAAAAGGGTATCGGACAAGTCGTCGCTCCAATGGTAAACTCGCGAATGTGAAAATTTTGCGAATATGAGATGGTTAGTGGATGCTGATGTATACAATCCAGTAGCTCTAGCTGTAATAGTTGCTGAGAAAAAGGTACAAACCTCATGCTACTACTTCTCTCTCACCCCTCCCCCTCTCTCCCCTCCCCCTCTCTATCCATTACCTCCCCGCCCTCCCCTTCTCTATCATATTCCTCCCCCTCTCTACAACCCTCCCACCCCCTCTCTCCCCATCCAACCCCTCTCTCCCCCACCCCACTCCTCTCTCCCCCACCCCACTCCTCTCTCCCCCACCCCACTCCTCTCTCTCCCACCCCACTCCTCTCTCCCCCACCCCACTCCTCTCTCCCCCACCCCACTCCTCTCTCCCCCACCCCACTCCTCTCTCTCTCTCCCTCTCGCACACATACAGACACGCGCACACACACACACACACACACACACACACAATTTTTTTTTCTCAATTTCTTGTATTTTTCACGTTCAGTTTTTCTAAGATTTCTCTTATTCTACATTCCTGAATCGCTCATCGTACGTTTTCTGTTTGGGTTTTAAAAAGGGTATCGTACAAGTCGTCGCTCCAATGGTAAACTCGTGAATGTGAAAATTTTGTGAATATGAGATGGTTAGTGGATGCTGATGTATACAACCCATCGCATGTTGTAGTAAACTCGTGAATATGTATCTTGTTCGGTTAGGCAGATACAGCCTTTGTAAAGTTACCAAAACACACGGATTGTGTTAAAGAAGAAAACAGTGAATTTGTTTTTTGCTTACCTAAAAACTGAGAATTTGCACATTCGTGAGTTTACCATTGGATGGACGAAGCGGTGTCTGTGATTGTCAATGCATTGCTGTAAGCGCGCTCTGGAAGCTCTCGGTAACTTTCTCTAAAGCATGATTTGAGGTATGCGATGGATTTCCTCGCTTATTTCTTACTTGTTAGGTCTTGTTGGTTCCTAGGAAAGATAAGATGAAAAGTAAACTCACAAAAAAAAATCACACTGAGTTAAATCAGGTGAGGGTGGTGGCCGTGCAATATCAACTCCCCCAAGATATCTACCGACCAGGAAACTGCTTCAAAATGTTTATTTATATCCAGGTTGCTGAAACCAGACATTCTTAAGAGCACGCTTTCTTAGAGCTGGTTCAAAAACTCTTCAAACTATTGAGGTCTAATGATTGAACAAATTTTTGTAATATACTAAGGCTGTTCAGAAAGTAAGAGACATTTTGAAATAAAAAAATTAACTAAGTAAAAAAACCAATTTTTATTACGTACTTTTTGAATGTTAACTCTTAGGCTATTTTTCTATGTAATCGCCAAGGTAATTAAGGCATTTATCGTAACGTGGTACAAGTTTTTCAATGGCCTCTTTTTGTAGTAATGTGCCGCCTGTGAGTTCAACCACTGGTTTACACCGGCATGGAGTTCAGCGTCAGTGTTGAAGCGTTGCGCAGCGAGCCATGTCTTCATCGCTGAGAACAGATTGTAATCGCTTGGCGCCAAATCCAAGCTGTACGGTGGATGATTAAAAACTTCCCATCCAAAACCTTCCAAGAGCTCTTGAGTATGTTTGGCCATATGTGGACGGGCGTTGTCGTGGAAAAACAAAACTTTCCCTCTAAGTTTTCCCCGACGCTTGTATTGTTTCGCACGTCTTAATTTTCTTAGTGTTTCGCAATATCTCTCTGAATTGATTATTTGGCCTCGTTCAAGAAATTCAACGAAAATCACTCCATGAGCATCCCGAAACACAGAAGCCATGATTTTTCTTGCTGATAGTGTCTGCAGACACTTCCTCGGTTTCTTGGGCGAATGCGTGTGATCCCACTCCATCGACTGCCGTTTTGTTTCACGGTTGACATGCTTTACCTAAGTCTCGTCACTAGTGTTACGATACGATCGATAACATGGAAGAAGCGACTTTACAGCTGCAATTGTATCCCCGACCCCAGCAGCTCAATTTATCTTGCCGGTATTCTACTGTATCTTAGTATCTTAGGATAGTCAGAAGATACAAAAATAACTAAAACTGATTATATCAAATTTTTATAAAACAATCACCAGATGCCAGAGGAACAAAGTAAATATATTATTTTTTATATTCAGAACAATTTAAATTACATTTTTTACCGAAAAATGAAATTTATAAAAATGTTTTCTTTTTTAAGGTTCATTATTTTCTTCTTACTTAACATTAATGTTTATTACATTTTTTGTAACTTATTACTATGTATTATGTATTCAGACGAGTTGTTTTATAAACTAAGTGGTTAATATGTCAATTATTTACTGTAATTTGTCCACTGCTCCGTGGAACCTTGATCATAAATCGATCCTTATACATACACCTGCGCTCTACAGCCTTCAGTAGTGACGTCACTTATTAGGCGCTTGACTGCAATACTACCATTTTAAAAATAAATCTTTATAATGCATCCTGCAGTTTGAAACTATTTCTATTTTATATAATGAATTTATAGTATAATAATTTCACCAACCTTCTTTTTAAACTGCGTCACCTTTATTTTTATTCATACTTACACGTGTTTCGGTGGATCCACCATCATCAGAGTAAATAAAAAAATTGTTATATATATTTTCTAACCACCAGAATACGGTAACATAAAACACTTACCAATGTTTATAGCGCTTTCGTGTATCTTGTACACATCTTCAGTAAATTAACATTTATTAGAAGTCAAAATTTAAAACTTCCTGCTCCTACCATGGTAGATAAGGAATAGTCGATTCTTATATTTAAAACAGTCTTGCCAACTTAATCAGTTGATTGTCGTATTCAATTTGTGTGTTCATTAATTTCTCCCTGCTATTGTATTTATAAATATTTTATAAGAAGTATTTATAAGTATTTATAAATTAATGAACACACAAATTGAATACGACAATCAACTGATTAAGTTGGCAAGACTGTTTTAAATATAAGAATCGACTATTCCTTATCTACCATGGTAGGAGCAGGAAGTTTTAAATTTTGACTTGTAATAAATTTTAATTTACTGAAGATGTGTACAAGATACACGAAAACGCTATAAACATTGGTAAGTGTTTTATGTTACCGTATTCTGGTGGTTAGAAAATATATATTTCAATTTTAAATAATACGGCTGTTTAAAAATCCTACATAGGATGTTTAATAAAAAAAATTGTTATCTCATATTAAAAATTTACAGAAGATGATAAATCTTTAGTCACTTGTATAAAACTGTTTTATTCAAGAGTTTTATACAAGTGACTGACCATGTATCATCTTGTGTAAATTTTAAATAAGTGAGATTACAATTTTTTTTATTTACTCTGATGGTGGTGGATCCACCGAAACACGTGTAAGTAAGAATAAAAATAAAGGTGACGCAGTTTAAAAAGAAGGTTGGTGAAATTATTATACTATAAATTCATTATATGAAATAGACTTAATATTGAACTTAACAATTTATATCAAAATAAGTAAATAAATGAATGTAATAAATACAAAAAAATATGTTAAATAGGGAAAGTTTGAAAAGGAATGTTTTGTATCAGAGTAATATAAGAATCGTTCTCCCAGCATGCGTCACCCATTCATTATACCTCACATGTACCCTTCACCCCACAACTACACGCAGCTGGGACTCAAGCGAGTAGTTGACTCACTACTAAGAATGTACTGTTGAGCCGTTGTTAGTTTGCTGCTACTGTCAACAAACAAAAGCCACCTACTGCAGGGTGCACGCTAGAGTCCACGACTTTACGGATGTCGCATTCCTATTAAGTTAACTATTTTTTAAATTATAGGTACTTAAAGTACTTAAAACATCAGTCATGATATGATGTAGGCCTAACAATTTCATTTATAAAAATACTTTTAAAAGTATTTTTTATTTAAATACTTTTGAAAGTATTTTGTTGTTACTTTTTAATCAGCGTGTACACATTTTTATGTAATGCGCATGCTCAGTGACGTCATTATTTGTTTACATTAGGAGCAAACTAAGAGAGGCTGGACTGTAAGACAGGTATAGTGCGCTGTGGACATATTATAACCGTGTATTGATTTTTGTTATTATTATTATTATTATTATATTTTTTTTTAGAATTTTGTTACTTTTATTAAACTAATGTTATGTTATTTGTTAAAATATATGTATCTAGTATATTTTATCAGAAAATTGTTTATGTTAATTTATTTTTATCGCACCTGATTGATTTGATTCCTTATTTTACATTTTTTTGTCTGTATGAACTAACAATTGTTGTTAAGCTCAAGAGGTAATCGATAAAAATTGGGTTCTTAACCTTAATTCTTTGATTAGTGTTGTATTTGTGTTTGTGTGTGTGTCCATATTGCCAGTTGGAGCAAGATTTTTTTTGAATTTATGTTATGTTGTGAAAATCATGCTCCGAATTTATGTCAATTTCCGTATCATTTTTCTTTGCGTTTTGGGTCATCGTGGGATAATTCCACCGATTTATTGTTTCAACAGTCACAACATTGTAATGACAAGGGTATTGAGTATTATCCACACAGTGGATAACTAATCGAGTATTATCCACGCAGTGGATAACTAAAAATTTGGTTTGAAACACTCACACTTCTCTCTCTCTCTCTCTCCTTTTCTTTTTTTCTCTCTCTCCCTCTCCCCCTCTCTCTTTCCTTCTTTTCTTTCTCACTCGCTAATGTAAATAATGAAAAATATAACTTATGTTTATTCATGTGTGAACGGCACAAAATAAAAATTAACCTCTGTTTTACTTAAAAATAAGGGAAATCATTAATTGCCTCTAAAATTTACACTTTGTTAAAATATATGTATCCGGTATATTTTATCAGAAAATTGTTTAGGTTAATTTATTTTTATTGCACCTGATTGATTCCTTATTTTACATTTTTTAGTCTGTATGAACTAACAATTGTTGTTAAGCTCAAGAGGTAATCGATAAAAATTGGGTTTTTAACCTTAATTCTTTGATTAGTGTTGTATTTGCCCCCCTCTCCCCTGCCATCATATTGCCAGTTGGAGCAAAATTTTTTTTAAATTTATGTAATGTTGTGAAAATCATCCTCCGAATTTGTCAGTTTACGTATCACTTGTCTTTGTGTTATGGGTTGTTGTGGGATTATTCCACCGATTTATTGATTTAACAGTCACAACATTGTAATGACGAGTATGCACAGCGGAAAACTAAAAATTTGGTTTGAAAACTCACGGTACTCTCTCTCTCTCTCTCTCTCTCTCTCTCTCTCTCTCTCTGTTTGTCTGTCTCCCTCCCTCTCTCTCTCTGTCTGTCTCGCTCCCTCCCTCTCTCTCTCTGTCTGTCTGTCTCGCTCCCTCTCTCTCTCTCTCTGTCTGTCTCGCTCCCTCCCTCTCTCTGCCTCTGTATCTCTCCCTCTCTCTCTCCCTTCCTCTCTCTCTCTCTGTGTCTCTCTCACTCTCTCTCCCTCTCACTTTCTATTTCTTTCTTTCTCTCTCTCTCTCTCTCTCATATATATGTAAAAAAAAATATATAACTTATATTTAATAATGTGTGAACAACGCAAAATGAAAATCAACCTCTGTTTGACTTAAAAATGATGAAAATCACTAATTGCTGCTAAACTAGGCTCTTTATAATTTATTTAAATTTAGGTTTTGTAAATTCCTATTACTTTAATTGTGTATGCTTTTATTAAGGTGGGTTTAGTGTACTTCAGGTTATAAGTGGTTTCAGAGCTAATTATTAAATTTGTGATCACGACCTCTAAAAGCAGCGTGAAATCAGTGTGAACATTTTATCTCTTCTATCTGTCTATGCACAATTTGAAGAAAACTGATTTTTACTCATTTTGCGAACGGGTGCAATTTACAATATTTTTGGCAATCTCCATTTATTTTTTGGTAAGTACTTTTGGTCTCGTAATTGTTGGCGGGATGTAGCACTTTCACGGGGGCCGATACCAGAGTTTCCTTGAAGTTTGCACTCAAGACGAACAAAAAAGATTGATACCATACTATTTTTACGCCGGTCCGGCGTTTTTGTTTTAACCACTGTAGGCAGTATGATGGATGGTGAGGATGGTTGCTTCTGCTGCCACGAGATAGCTCTCTCTCTCTCTCTCCCTCTCACTTTCTATTTCTTTCTCTCTCTCTCTCATAATATGTAAAAAAAATATATAATTTATATTTAATCATGTGCGAACAACCCAAAATGAAAATCAACCTCTGTTTGACTTAAAAATAATGAAAATCACTTCTCACAGCACTTGTGCGAAAATTGAAAACAATACTTTCCTTTCTATTTATATATATATATATATATATATTCATATAGGCAAGAGAAAGTAAAAATAGGAAGCATTAATAACACGATTTTAATATAAAAATTGCACAATTTTAATGAATACAAACAAAGTAACGTGCTCTTCAGTACAATACTGTATTCAAGGATAACAGAAGGGTAGGGGGATGAGGAGAAAGTACACCCCTTAACACCACATCATGTCGCCTTGCCACAAGTCATGTCAAAGAATTGAAAGGTTTACTGTGTTTTAATTTATACCAATCCCAAATTCTCCTGCCCATCCCTTTGTAATAAAGGTCACCGAGTGAAAAAACATATACGAGGTTTGTTCAAAAAATAACGGGAATTTTCGTTTTTTGAAAAAAATATTTATTTATTAATCTACATTAATATTGTCGCCTACAAAGTAGTCCCCTTCGCATGCAATACACTTGTGCCAACGCTTTTTCCAATCCTCGAAACACTTCTGAAACTCGATCTTTGTGATAGCTTTTAGCTCTTTCACAGATTCGCTTTTAATGTCATCTATGCTTGTAAAACGACGGCCTTTTAATGTTCTCTTTATTTTTGGAAATAGAAAAAAGTCACATGGAGCCATGTCTGGCGAATATGGAGGCTGGGGCATCGTTACAGTTTTGTTTTTGGCCAAAAATTCTCGAACAAGCAATGAAGTGTGAGCAGGTGCATTAACGTGGTGCAAAAGCCATGAATTGTTTTGCCACAAATCCGGGCGTTTTTTTCGGATTGCTTCACGCAAACGGCGTTGAACTTGTAGGTAGTACTCCTTATTGATTGTTTGACCTTGTGGCAAGAATTCATGATGCACTATGCCATTAAAATCGAAGAACACAGTGAGCATAACCTTCACATTCGACCGCACTTGTCGAACCTATTTCGGTCTTGGCGATCCAGAATGCCTCCACTGGGACGATTGAGCCTTAGTTTCGACATCGTATCCGTAAATCCATGTTTCGTCACCTGTTATAACACGTTTGAGTAGATCCGCATCGTTGTCGACTTCATTTAGTGACTCCTGAGCAACTTCCATTCGCCGCTGTTTTTGTTCGAAATTCAACAATTTTGGAACAAATTTTGCTGCCACACGTTTCATACCCAAAACATCCGACAAAATTTCATGGCATGAGCCAATCGATATGCTAACATCATCACTGACTTCTCTGATTGTGATTCAGCGATCGTTCATATCCATTTCTTTCACTTTTTTCACGTTTTCATCGGTTGTTGATGTGCTTGGACGTCCGGGTCGTTCGTCATCTTCAACGTTTTCGCGGCCATCTTGGAAACGCTTATACCATTCGTAAATCCTTGTTTTACTCATAGCAGACTCACCATATGCCTTTGTTAACATTTCACACACTTTATTTCATTTTTCACGCAAAATTTAATACAAATTCTTTGATCCATTTTTTTTAACAAACAAAAATAGCCGTGCTCGAAAAACACGTCTAACCTTAGCGGCTTCCACTTAAGAACTAAGCAATGAATATTGTTGAAAATTTTATCGTACATCAGGGGCATGTGTACCAACATAATAAAAAAAAAAATTTTACAATCGGACTATACAATCCCGCGAAATTTAAAAATTCCCGTTGCTTTTTGAACACACCTCGTACATGCTTCCCAACGAATCTGATGTATAGGAAAATTAACATCGGACAGTGTACAGTATTCAGATGAATTGAAGTCCCCTAGCCGAGGGAGTGAGAGAATGCATAACGCTCTCACTCGCACAACCCATACGCGCCTACCCAATAACATTGTCGTGTAATTTTACTCATTGTTGTGAGCAAGCGTTTATGAGTACAGTAAACTAACAAGCAAGATAACGACTGTAGTATGTTTTCACATTTGGATTATTACGGTACTTACTTTACTTACTTTTACTTTACTATATGGGCGTTCGGGCCTCTGCAGCCCCTCCTCACCGCGACCTAAAAGATCTTTTGTGATTGCCCCTATTCCTTATTTATGCAAGACCCACACTTTCAATGAAGCGCAGGATCTGCCTAGGATCTAGTGCACTTACCTGAGAAGGTGTTAACACATCCTTCCCCATCAGCGCTCTTCTTTTGCAGCCAACCGCTTTGCAACTGCATAAAATGTGCTCAGCCTTCTCTTCTGCCTCATGACCGAATCTACACAGGCTCTCTTCAGCAACTCCTATCTTGGATAAATGATACCCAAGATTACAATGACCAGTCATCAGGCCCACTACCCTCCTCAGGTCCTGTCTTCCTAGTCTATTGTATATCCCAGCCTTCCTGCTGGAATAGGCAATGAATTTCTTTGCCTGTTCACAGCCTATCATCTTATTCCAATAGGAGGTTTTAGCCTCCTCTTCCCAGGCCCTAACTATACCTCTATAATAGCCCTCACCAATTCCACAGAATGGCTCTGGGCCTATGAAGTGAGAGGCTGCACCTTTCTTTGCTAAGGCATCCGCTCTCTCATTTCCAGGCACTCCCTGGTGCCCCGGCACCGATTATTACGGTAAAGACCTGCCCATAACAGACAGGTGGAGTGTCAAATTATTTACACTCAATCTGTTAGTTGCAGGGCTAAAATAAATAGTTCTGTTTCTTATCTCACATGGTCAGCCAATTAAATGACTGAATCGTTTAAGAAGAGAAGAGGTAGAGGTGTACTGTGACACTAGTCAAGAGTTATCTTCTCTGAAAGTAATGAATTTCATTGTACAGCCAGACCCTGTGGTGAATGAAGTGAAGGTGTCTTTTGCAGAGTGGAAAATATGTGCTTTTCAGAGGGCCCGGCATGCTGATAAGCGTACTTTTCCACTCGGTGAGTTGTGGCAATGGTAAACCACCTCACTCCTCGTTTTACTTAGTAAAACCTCTACAGGTTCAAACCAGCCTTTCGGCTGTTGACATAAACAACACAACGGTAAAGACCTTTGGGCGCATGCGTAGTTATGCCACATATCTCCCTCTCACTTGCTCGGCTAGGGAACATCAATTCATCTGACATCTGTACTGTGTCAACATTGATCTTATTACAAGGGTGTAATCTCAGTTTTATTACTCCAGTCGTTTGGAAACAATAAAAATCTGGTGTGAAACGCTCGCACGACTTTCTCTTGCCAAAGCAAATAATTAACATTGCAGATATTTATTTTTTAATTAGTAATAAAACATTACAAACAAACAAAAAACTAACCTCAAAAAACATAACCTTATTTTAATCATGAGTGAGAGATGCAAAATGAAAATCTACCTTAGTTTGACTTAGAAATACGGAAAATCACTCTTTCACGCTAAACTAGGCTCTCTACAGAAAAATTCTATAAATGAAAGTTTTAGATCTTTCAATTTTCTATAAATTTTGTTTTTATACACTTTTGTCGTAAAATGAGTACTAAGGCCGATATGTTAATAAAATCGATTTTTCACACGTTTTCGTGAGAAAAAAACAGAAAATCGCTAATTACCGCTAAACGAAGCGTTATAAAAAAAAATGTATGAAATAAAATTTGTAGGACTTCAAATTCTCTACAAAATTTATTATATATACATTTTTGCGCTGAAATGCATAATCAAGCCGCAATCTTAAAAAAAACAATTTCTTTACGCAAAAACAGCCTCACCAAGAATTTCAGCAAACATGACGCCTACCCTATCTTGTAGAGCATAAAAAATTTAGTAAATCAGGCGATTTTTTAAAAAAATCGTAGGACCAGTTTTCGAGAAAATCGCAAAAAAGTGAAAAATTACACGAATAAACTACTACTTCCGGTTGACCGATTTTGATGAAAATGTTCGTGTCGGGTCCGGTATTAGTATGTAAATGAAGTTTTAAGTTCGTACGATGTTCCGTTCTTGAGATATTCTGTTCACACACAGACACACACACACACACAGACCAGTCGCTAAAAACATGATTTTTGGGTTCAGGGGGTCCGAAAACGAGTAGATCCGGTGAAAACTCGATTTCAAAAAATTGACATTAAAACAATACTTTCCTTCCTATATATTCATATAGGCAAGAGAAAGTAAAAATGAATGTACTTAAGATTTTAATGGCTAATAAATTAATTATTAATAAAAATTTTATTTATTTTTCATTGTTGTCTAAACATAAGCCGTGTGTGTTAAGTGGTGCGTTTATTTTTATTTTTGATATAACCGTACGAGAGACCATGAGTTTGAGTTGTGCATGTTAAAAAAAAAAATTATTTTTTAATTGATCAATTGATTATTATCTATATACAGTATTTAAAACGCAAAATCACTTCCAATGTATTTTAAATGCGAATTCTTTAAACTCTTAAATACAGAGTTCTATCGAACGGATTTTTATAATTTTTACATGGTTTTAAAGAGTATTCTTTCCTGATTCGGTAAAAAGTTCTAAACTTGAAATTCTTGTTAAATTCAAGCTTCATTTTACGAAATGAAAAAGAACAAAATATATTGTTTACAACGTATAGCTCTGTGGGTTTCCCACGTAATCAACACAATACAATATCATAAGGAAAGTCATGGTTAATTTCATTGAAATTCAATGGTAAGTGTTTCATGTAAGGCCTTTGATAATAAAATATTTATGAAAATTTGTGTTGTTGTTTAGGTGAACAGCCGAAAGGCTGGTTGGAACCTATAGAGGTTTAACTAAGTAAAAACGAGGAGTGAGGTGGTTTACTATTGCCGTCTCCCCCCTTATCTGCATCTTATTGTGCAAATTTATTCGCACGGGTCCACTAGTTATTATTAATTAATGAAAAACATTTGTAATTATAATTTTGCCCATAACAGACAGGTGGAGTTTCAAATTATTTACACTCAATCTGTTAGTTGCAGGGCTAAAATAAATAGTTGTGTTTCTTATCACATGGTCAGCCAATTAAATGACTGAACCATTTAAGAACAGAAGAGGTAGAGGTGTAAAAGATACTAATCAGAGTTATCTCGTCTGAAAGTAATGGATTTCATTATACAGCCAGACCCTGTGGTGAATGAAGTGAAAGTGTCATTTGCAGAGTGGAAAATATATGCTTTTCAGAGGGCCTGGCATGCTGATAAGTGTACTTTTCCACTCAGTGAGTTGTGGCAATGGTAAACCACCTCACTCCTCGATTTACTTAGTAAAACCTCTACAGGTTCAAACCAGCTTTTTGGCTGATGACCTAAACAACAATTATAATTGTAATTTTTAATCCAGCAGAATATAACTTGAATAACTAGTAAATTTTTTACTTTCTCTTCTCTATACGAGTATATTGGAAGGAAACAATTTTTTTCATGTCCATTTTTAGAAATTTAAGTTTTCACCGGATATACACGTTTTCAGACTGCCTGAACCCAAGAAACATGTTTTTAGTGATTGGTCTGTGTATGTGTGTGAAAAAAATATCTCAAGAACGGAACATCGTACAAAGTTGAAACTTAAAACTTAAGTTAAGTACTACTAGAGGACCTGACACGAACATTTTCATAAAAATCAGTCAACCAGAAGTATAGTTTATTTGTGTCATTTTTTGTGATTTTCTCAAAAACAGCTGCTATGATTTTATTTAAAATCCCCTCATTTACTATATTTTTTATGCTCTACAACAGTCATGTCAAAGATACGGCCCGCGGGCCGCATCCGGCCCCCGGGCTGTATCAATACGGCCCGCGATCGCAATGTGTCACAGAAAGAAGAATCATGTTTTTTTAGAGCTTTAAGACTTCACTCAATTCCTCTACGGAAGTTTTAAAATGCGCACACTACATTTATAAGTAATTTTAAGGGCAGCGCGTGCCTAGGACAAGCGAGAGAGATAGACAGTAACGCCATCTCTACCTGACATCAATGAGCTTGTCAAAAACAAGAGAAGTCAGGTATCTGGATCCTCGAGCTCAAAATAATTACCATCTTTTATAACTTTGATATGATTTTCAACAACCGTATATTATATACTATACAATTAAATAAATAAAATGTTATTATAATTCAGTACATTTTTTGTTATTTGAATCTGGCCCGCCTACGCATTCTAAATTTAATATATGGCCCTCTGCAAAATTGAGTTTGATACCACTGCTCTACAAGATAGGGTAGGCGCCATGTCTGCTGAAATTCTTGGGGAGGGCTGTTCTCTCGTAGAAATCTTTTTCTTTTCAAAATGCAGCCTTAATATACATTTTATGGTAAAAAGAGTATAATATAATAAAAGTTGTAGACAATTTAAAAATCTACAGCTTTTATTTCAAACATTTCTTTGTATAACACTTAGTTTAGCAGGAATTTGTGATTTTCTGTTATTTTTCACAAAAATCTGTAAGAAAATGGATTTTTTAAGATTTCAGCCTTAGTACGTATTTTAAAAGAAAAGTGTACATAGTAAAATTTATAGGAAATTAAAATATTTAATTTAGGTTCTCTAGTAGTATCTAACTTAAGTTTCAAATTTCCGTTCTTGAGATATTTTGTCCACACACACAGACCAATCGCTAAAAACATGTTTTTTTAGGTTCAGGGGTTCTGAAAACATATATATATGGTGAAAACTTAATTTAGAAAAATCAACATGAAAAGAAAGAAAAAAATTGTGGAGGAAAAACAAAATTGAAAGGACTTATGTTCTCACATGAACTTTTATTTTTATTCTCTTATCCAGAAGAGTTGGTTACAAAACAAAATTCTTTATATATTTTAAGAAATTATTTTGTGGTTTGTTATTTAATTAAATTGCGTAAATTATTTTTTTCATTTTATTTCAGCGAACGAACAACCAGGACGGAATTTTGTCGCCAAAAAAACGGACGTGATGTTCAAAGTGGGACTCTTCAGAAACATAATAAAAATATCACATGCGAGAGTACCGATCGTGAAATGTATCCATAGAAAAACGAATATCGCATGCGACGTGACGTTTGTGAGCAAATTAGGTGTGATGAACAGTAAATTAATTCGATTTTTGCTCTCCTGCGATCACAGGTTAAGGAATATGTTTATGATAATCAAGTACTGGTGTAAAGTACAAAAATTGGCCGGTCCCGGTAAATTAACAAATTATGCTTTAGCGATGTTAATCGTTTATTATTTACAGCAATTAAACGATCGGATATTGCCTCCGATTAAATATCTCCAAGATTTGGTCGTCGATAAAGAATTAAGCGGTAATTGGGAATGCAGTTTCTCTGACGATATAAATTGTATTACTCCGAATCAAAATAATATGACGTTGAAAGAATTGTTAGGTGGATTTTTTGAATTCTATTCGAATTTTGATTTTAAAAAATATATCGTTTGTCCGTTGATCGGTAAAGCGGTTGATAAAAGTTTATTAATGGCGGAGGATTTGAAAGGCGGTGGTGATACCGCATTAGATCGTGATGTAATTTACGTTATAGATAGGTTAAAAAATTTACCGGACGAAACGAAATTCGCAGTTAATTCGCCGTTTTGTGTTCAAGATCCATTTGATTTATCATTCAATCTGACAAAATATCTGCCCGAGAATTTTTGTAAAAATTTAACGAATTATTTTAGTTACACGTGGGAAAAAGCGTTCGATCCAAATGTGAATATTGATAATAAAGAATTTTTCAAATTGTTATTGAAACCGCCGGATGTGATGATGAAAAATTTATCGCACGGAAATCAGGATGAGTTTGTTAAATGTATACCAATGTCGTTCCTCAACCTACCGAATACAACAGTTGAGTATCGTGAAACGTTTGAGTACAAAATAAAATGGTTTAAAGCGATGAAAGACGCGATAAAATTGGTTTTCGAAACCGTTTACAAATTTAAAATCGAACTGTGTCGCGATAAAAATTTAAACGCCAAAATGAAAAACCATTCGGACGTGATAGATTTCACGAGTATAAATTTCATGTGTTTTGGAGATGTTCCCGTCCACATAACCAGAAAGAAAGTGCGGAAATTGTTAAACTTTAATAAATCGAATTGTTTGGAACAGGAAATCAAAATATCCGATTACATAGCGAAACATAATCAAGAAATGGCCGCTTTTAGCAGTTACGTTAAATTGTTATGCTACGCGAATGACGATCACCCGAATATTACTTTAGTGATGAACGATATCGGTATCAAAAAATACAACATTTTCAAAGCGTTTACGGAGTGGATTCGTATGATGTTAAACGAACATTGTCGTTTGGCGTTACAGTACACTGTCGATAATGATACGTATTTTTATAAATTGGCCAACGATAAAAAATTGGAAACAAATAATACAAGTGATAATAAATCTTCGAAGCCGAGTTCGGATGATGTAAAAAATCGTGTGCCGAGAAGCGTTAGTGATAATAACTACACCGATGATAAACAATCTCCGTCTGCATCTACAACTGATATCGGCGATGTGACCGGTATCATCAATTCGTACATCAATAAAACGAGAAATTGTAAACGGAAGAAGAAAGACAAATTTCCGTACATGTTAAAGAAACCTGCTGACCAATCGAGTAATAATCCCGAATCGACTGCTGCACAGCCTGGTGTTTTGCTATTAGAAGCTATCGAAAGACCTATCAATTGTGAAAATTGGGATTAAGTTTTTTATTTTTAGTTTTTATTTTATCAGTCGTTGTTGATTTATTACTTTAAATGTCGGGATTAAAAACAAGTAATAAATTTTGAAGTTGTGTGTAGTTTATTTTATTTTGTAATGTTTTTTTTACGAGGTTTTTTCTGAAAGTAGGGTTTTTTCAAGACGCTGGGAATGTAGGAAAATTTTCGGCTAAATTAATTAATTTTTTGGTTGCGTTTTTCCTTGAGTTCCAAACAAACATTGATGTTTGTACAGGTATTTGTTTTATTAACCCCTTTACTTGGCACTCCCTATCTGAAGCTCACCCTATCCAAACTCACCCCTAAATAAACCTACCCTTTTTTTATTATTATTATTATCATTTCTAATTGACATTCAAACAAATATTTTATTTAGCTTCAGATTTTTTTTTTGGTTTAACGTCCGACAGTTTTGCAATGCATTTGCTAATGCAGACGGTGAAGGATGAAATGAATTTTTTGTAACGTATGAATAAATATATGAATAAATGCCATGCCCTGCTCGGGCATGGCATTTATTCATAGGTTACATAAAATTCATTTCATCCTTCACCGTCTGCATTAGCAAATGCATTGCAAAACAGTCGGACGTTAAACCAAAAAAAAAAAAATCTGAAGCTAAATAAAATATTTGTTTGAATGTCAATTAGAAATGATAATAAAAAAAAAATTAAGGGTAGGTTTATTTAGGGGTGAGTTTGGTAAGTGTATACTATAGTCCATATACTGTAAGAGTGCTCCGCACGAGGCAAGCACCTGTAGGTTGTTAACGAAAGTTTTACACTAGTTGGCACGTATATACCTCTCCACCGGACAATTATCTTGCACTACGTTCCATCATAAAAAATATCTACTTCCAGCTAAAATAAACATTATCCTTTAAGCGTTTTCAATTATACCGTTCAGATTACTTGTAATTATTGTAGTTTCATAAAGAGACTCCTTAATTTATTATTTTAACCATTAAATTTAACAAAATAATAATTGTTAATATCCCTATCTGAAGCTAAAAAAAATCTTCACAACTTTTTTTTGTTTGAATGTCAATTAGAAATGATAATAATAAAAAAAATTAAGGGTAGGTTTATTTAGGGGTGAGTTTGGTAAGTGTATACTATAGTCCAGTGGTGTCAAACTCAATTTTGCAGAGGGCCATATATTAAATTTAGAATGTGTAGGCGGGCCAGATTCAAATAACAAAAAATGTACTGAATTATTATAACATTTTATTTATTTAATTGTATAGTATGTAATATACGGTTGTTAAAAATCATATCAAAGTTATAAAAGATGGTAATTATTTTGAGCTCGAGGATCCAGATACCTGATTTCTGTTTTCGACAAGCTCATTGATGTCAGGTAGAGATGGCGTTACTGTCTATCTCTCTCGCTTGTCTGGGCACGCGCTGCCCTTAAAATTACTTATAAATGTTGTGTGCGCATTTTAAAACTTCCGTAGAGGAATCGAGTGAAGTCTTAAAGCTCCAAAAAAACATGATTCTTCTTTCTGTGACACATTGTGATCGCGGGCCGTATTGATACAGCTCGGGGGCCAGTTGCGGCCCGCGGGCCGTATCTTTGACATGACTGCTATAGTCCATCTACTGTAAAGCTGGCCCTAGACGATCAGTCTGATTGATCAAAAGATTGAACAAACAGACTGAAGTGAGGTTCAATCATTTCTTCAGTCGTTTGATCAATACCTTTTAGGAGTGTTGTAGCTGTCTCGTTTCTTTTCCCAGTTTCATCTGGTACGTTTTTCTACTCGTTTATACGATTTTCTACGTTTTTCGTTTGTACTGTTCGTTCGCGGTGTTGTGCTGAAACAATGAGTTCCAACCCGGATTTGTCCTTCCTTTTACTGAGTGTAGCTGCCCTCCAACAGAAGAGAAAGGATAATAATAAAAATAAGAAGAGATCGGTGGTCAAAAGAATGGTATAAAATGAGAAACTGTTTCAGTCATGAACATCTTCTCAGCGTTCTGCGCGATACGGAGTCAGAGGATTACAAGAACTTTCTGAGAATGAACGATGAAAGTTATGACATGCTGTTGGAGTTAGTAAGACCAAAAATTGAGAAATACTTGAGAAAAAATTGAGCATACTCGTGAATTCGCGTTCTGATTGAGTTTCACACTTTGACAAAGAAGAAGAGTTGAGGGGCGTGGGCGACGAGGGGACCGACATCGTTGGTGCCGAGCGCGTGACTGAGGGAAAGATTGATCAAAACGCTACTAGACGCTCAATCGCCCTCTTCAGTCGTTTGTCTAAATGAAAATTACTATCAATCTCCTTCAGTCATTGACTCAATCGTCAAACATACTTCTAGACGCTCAATCATGACTGTCTCGGTCGATTGATCAAACACTTTTGATCAAAAGACTGATCGTCTAGGGCCACCTTAAGAGTACTCCGCACGAGGCAAGCATTTGTAGGTTGTTAACGAAAGTTTTACACTTGTTGGCCCGTATATACTAGTCATAATGGGATGGCACAGTAAAATAGGTGAGCTAGCACACCCCACACCCCACTCCGCACACTTGACTGAACAGCACAAAACGTGCCATACAATTGAACGATGAGATGGGGTGAACTGTGGCAGTGAGCTAGTAGATTCTAATACGTACAGCACTGAGCTGAGCTATGTGAAAAATCTGGTGTGAAACACTCACACAACTTTCTCTTGCCAATATAAATAATTAATAATAAACCTAATATTAGTAATAAAACATTAGAAATAAACAAAAAACTAACCTCAATAAACATAACCTGATTTTAATCATGAGTGAAAGACGCAAAATGAAAATCAACCTCAGTTTGGCTTCAAAATACAGAAAATCACTCTTGCACGCTAAACTAGGCTCTGTAGAGAAAAATGTTCTAAATAAAAGTTGCAGATCTTTTAATTTTCTATAAATTTATTTATGTACACTTTTATTATAAAATGCATACTAAGGCCGAAATCTTAAAAAAATCGATTTTTCTCACGTTTTCGTGAGAAAAAAACAGAAAATCGCTAATTACTGCTAAACTAAGCGTTATACAAAAAAATGTTTGAAATAAAAGTTGTAGGTTTTTAAATTCTCTACAACTTTTATTATATAATTTTTTTCGTTAAATTGCATATTAAAGCTGTAATCTTAAAAAAACTTTGTTTTTATGTAAAAACAGCCTCACCCAGAATTTCAGCAAACATGACACCTACCCTATCTTGTAGAGAATAAAAAACTGAGTATATGCGATTTTTAAAAAAATCGTAGGACCAGTTTTTGAGAAAATCACAAAAAAGTGAAAAATTATACGAATAAACTACTACCTCCGGTTGACCGATTTTGATGAAAATGTTCGTGTCGGGTCCGGTAGTAGTATGTAGCTTAAGTTTCAAGTTCGTACGATGTTCCGTTCTTGAGATATTCTGTTCACACACAGACACACACACACACACACAGACCAATCGCTAAAAACATGTTTTTTGGGTTCAGGGGGTCTGAAAACGTATAGATCCGGTGAAAACTCGATTTCGAAAAATCGACATGAAAACAATACTTTCCTTCCTATATATTCATATAGGCAAGAGAAAGTAAAAAACAGACAGTGAGTCGAGCCGAGCGTGATTTTCGCTCACTCCTTCGCATACAGCACGTTGTGTTTGCGCATGCGTCAATCTGAACGTTCATGCATCCATTTCCTCAAACAAATTATTGTCATGTGTCTATCTTTTACAGAGGCTGAGTTTGATACGATATGTATACTTTCCATGCAGCGTTTATATAAATACTATATACGGTGGTAAGGATTGTACCCGGCATGCAAAACACTTCTCTACTCTTATTCTTATTTTTGTCATCTGAAAAAGTTCATTTATAAAATTATTTACTTATTTTGTATGATGCACAATTCTTAGTGACTGTAAAGGATCATCTCTGAACAAAATATAAATCGTCCAACTTCATATGAAATATTTAAGCTATAGTATTACCTTGTTTATCCAGAACGATTGGGATCAGAAGCTATTCAGTTAATCAAAAATTTGGATAAATCGAAAACATTGGGAAATGAATTAAAAACAAAATTTAATGAAAAAACTTAGCAATTTTTTATACAAATATTTACAAAGTAATTACCGATATGTAATGATGAGATGAACTCAGTGTGGGCAATGTGCTGCTGCTAGCATTGTACGTACATTCTAAAAAAATCTGGTGTGAAACACTCGCACAACTTTCTCGTGCCAGTGAAAATAATTAACAATAAACCTAACATTAGTAATAAAATATTAGAAATAAACAAAAAACTAACCTCAAAAAACATTAGTGAAATACGTAAAATTAAAATCGACCTCAGTTTGGCTTAAAAATACGGAAAATCGCTCCTACACGCTAAACTAGGCACTGTACAAAAAAAAGCTCAAAAGAAAAGTTGTAGATCTTTTAATTTTCTACAAATTTTATTATACCCACTTTTGTCGTAAAATGCATTCTAAGGCCGAAATCTTTAAAAAATCGATTTTTCACACGTTTTCGTGAGAAAAAAACAGAAAATCGCTAATTACCACTAAACTAAGCGTTATACAAAAAAATGTTCAAAATAAAAGTTGTAGAATTTTACATTCTCTACAACTTTTATTATATAACATTTTGCGCTAAAATGCATATTAAAGCCGCAATCTTAAAAAGAAAATGTTTTTACGTAAAAACAGCCTCACGCAGAATATCAGCAAACATGGCGCCTACCCTATCTTGTAGAGAATAAAAAATTGAATAAACCAGGTGATTTTAAAAAAAATCGTAGGACCAGTTTTTGAGAAAATCGTAAAAAAGTGAAAAATTATACGAATAAACTACTACTTCCGGTTGACCGATTTTGATGAAAATGTTCGTGTCGGGTTCGGTAGTGGTATGTAACTTAAGTTTCAAGTTCGTTCGATGTTCCGTTCTTGAGATATTCTGTTCACACACACACACACACACACACAGACCAATCGCTAAAAACATGTTTTTTGGGTTCAGGGGGTCTGAAAACGTATAGATCCGGTGAAAACTCGATTTCGAAAAATCGACATGAAAACAATACTTTCCTTCCTATATATTCATATAGGCAAGAGAAAGTAAAAAACATGCAACTGTGTAGTACGAGGCGTGTTCAGAAAGTAAGTACCGTTTTTTAAAAAAACAAGTAAAACAATTTTTTTCAGCACAATTTTATTTCTACATGAAAGCCCAAACCTTAAACTATTTTTCGACATAGTTTCCACCAATGTTCAAACACTTGTCGTAGCGGATGATCAATTTGTCTATACCCTCTTTGTAGAAAGTTCCTGCCAATGAATGTAGCCACGACTCCATGGCAGTTTTCACTTCGTCGGTTTCAAAGCGTTGGCCACCTAGCTCGCGCTTCATGTGCAGGAACAAGTGGTAGTCAGACGGTGCCAAGTCCGGGCTGTAGGGCGGGTGATCGAACTGCTCCCAACAAAATTGTCGAACCAATGTTTGAGTGTCACCAGCGGTATGGGGCTGAGCATTATCATGGAGTAACACAATTCCGTTACTGAGCATTCCTCTCAGTTTGTTTTGAATTGCCCGCCTTAGTTTTCTTAAGGTTTCACAATACCTTGCTGCATTAATGGTTTCGCCTCTTGGGAGCAAATCAATCAGCAAAACACCTTTCCGATCCCAAAAGACAGTGCACACAATTTTTTGTGCAGACATTGTCGTCTTAAATTTTTGTTTCTTCGGGGATTGCATGTGTCGCCACTCCATTGACTGCTGTTTAGATTCCAGTGTGACATGACGGACCCAATTTTCATCACCTGTCACAATTTTGTTTAAAAAATCCTCACCATCATCACTGTACCGTGTGAGAAAAGTCCAAGCACTTCCGAGTCTCTTGGTTTTGTGCACATCAGTGGCGGGAACCTTATACGAAGAGGGTATAGACAAATTAATCACCCGCTACGACAAGTGTTTGAATATCGGTGGAAACTATGTCGAAAAATAGTTTAAGGTTTAGGGGCTTTCATGTAGAAATAAAATTGTGTTGATAAAAAAATTGTTTTACTTGTTTTTTTTTTAAAAACAGTACTTACTTTCTGAACACGCCTCTTATATAGGCTTACTTACCTTATTCTAGAGGTGCAAACTCACTATATACGTCTGTGCGGCAAAAATGCGTATTACACAAGCACCACCCACAGCAATGCTATTCCAGTTACTTTTGGGTACCCCGTCGTAGATTCACAGTGACTAGGGTTTACATATTGACTGAGAAATAACGGGTGATTCAAAAAGAGCGCCGGTTTTTAAACGGCTGGTAAATTTTTGTTTATCGGTTGGCAACATTGTTAGACCTCATTTCTATTTCGGAGAACATTCCGATTGATGATTCAGTTGTAGTTTCTCTTCTTCGCAGTGTAGTACTCTCGCAGTCTGTGTCTAACCATGGAGAAGTTTACTATTGCACAACGAGTGTTAATCGTCAAAACATTTTACCAGAGTGGAGAGAGTTATGCGGCTACTGTCAGGCGACTTCGCGGTACTCTAGGACGTAATGAAGCACTGAATGAATCAACAGTTCGCAGGCTCATGAAAAAGTTTTTTGAGACGGGTTCAACAGTCGACCTTAAAAGTTCTGGACGTCGTCGTTCTGGCCGAACTGAGCAGAACGTTGCGTTGGTTCGTGATAGTGTGGCTGTTAGCCCAGCAAAATCAATACGTCGCCGTTCTCAACAATTGGGTTTACGATGTTCTTCTGTACAGTACGATCTCCAATATCACCCGTATAAAATTCAGTTGACGCAACATTTGAAAGTGGCAGACCACCAGAAGAGACGACCGTTTGTTGACTGGGTATTGAGAAAACGGCAGGATGATGACACCTTCGCAAACAAAATTGATGCCTTGTGACTTTCATCTTTGGGGTCATCTGAAGTCATTGGTGTATGCCAATAAACCCCGAAACATCAATGACTTGAAGGAGGAAATTCGACGGGTTATCGGGCAAATGGAAGTTGAAACTTGTCGTGCAGTGATATCCAATTTCATGGACAGAGTTGATGCGTGCCAGCGCAGTAGAGGAGGACACATGCATGACATCATTTTTCATACATGAAATCGGAAGGTAAGATGAACTTGTTGATGTATTTTTTTTCAGTTTTTCAATAAAATAAATCTCTTAATTTGATATATCAAAACCGTCCTTCTTTTTGAATCACCCTATAGTTTCCCCTACAAGAGTCCACCTTTGTTCCCCTCCACAGCCCAAATCTCTACTTTTGGTTCCCCCTCGCATGTACTGTAACTGTTACACTTTGGATATTGTAAACTTTGATAAGTTTACAATATGTCCATAACAGGCAGGTGGAGTGTTATTTTAATTGCACCATATCTGTTGGTTCCAGGGCTACAAAAAATAGTTTTGTTTCTTATCACATGTTGTTTAGGTCAACAGCCGAAAGGCTGGTTTGAACCTCTAGAGGTTTTACTAAGTAAAACGAGGAGTGAGGTGGTTTACCATTGCCACAACTCACTGAATGGAAAAGTATGCTTATCAGCATGCCGGGCCCTCTGAAAAGCACATATTTTCCTTTCTGTAAATGACACCTTCACTTCATTCACCACAGGGTCTGCTGTGTACAATGAAATTCATTACTTTCAGAGGAGAATACTCTGATTAGTGTCACAGTACACCTCTACCTCTTCTGTTCTTAAATGATTCACTCATTTAATTGGGTGACCATGTGAGAAGAAACACAACTATTTATTTTAGCCCTACAACACAATCTGTTGTTGTAGGGCTAAAATAAATAGTTGTGTTTCTTCTCACATGGTCAGCCAATTAAATGACTGAATCATTTAAGAACAGAAGAGGTAGAGGCGTACTGTGACACTAATCAGAGTTATCTTCTCTCAGAGTAATGAATTTCACTATACACCCAGACCCTGTGGTGAATGAAGTGAAGGTGTCATTTGCAGGGTGGAAAGTGAGTGCTTTTCGGAGTGCCTGGCATGCTGATAAGCATACTCTTTCAACTTAGTGAAGAAGGTAATGGTAAACCACTTCACTCCTCGTTTTTACTTAGTAAAACCTCTACAGATTCAAACAAGCCTTTCGACTGTTGACCTTAACAACAACAAGTTTACAAAATGTGTTAATTTATTCTGTACGACAGCAAGTTTTGTTTTGGAAATTAATCGTAATTTTGTTTTTTCATTAATCTTCTGACTAACCCTACAATATAAATAAATATACCATTAAAAAGAGCATACAAAAACGCAAAAAAATCTCAAAAATAATATTTTTTTAATTTTTAGGTGGATTCTCCCCTGTTCATTATTTTTTTTGTCATCAGTCTCTCGACTGGTTTGATGCAGTTCTCCAAGCCGTTAAAGCTCTTAAAGACATGCATATACTAAGTAAGCCTAACCAGAATCATACATGAGAGAGAGTTTCCTATTAAAAATATTCCTTATCACCTGTGGAATGCATGTGAAGATCACACGGGAAAAACGATCAAAGTCAATTTTTGCTTAATTTTCAATACAGTTGTGCAATGTACCCCCACCGAGTTGGTCTAGAGGTAAAGTCGTCGCCAAAATCAGCTGATTTTCGGAGACGAAGGTTCCTGGTTCAAATCCTAGTAAAGGTAGTTACTTTTATACGGATTTGAATGCTACAATGGTTACCGGTGTACTTTGATGGTTGGGGTTCAATTAACCATACTCTCTCAGGAATGGTCGGCCTGGGTCTGTACAAGACAACACCTCATTTACACGTCATACATATCATCCTCATCTCATTGGGTCATGAGGTTGCTTATTGTTCTGAATTGAACAGATTGCAACGTACACATATTAGGACTTTAAAAATAAAAAAAGTAGTGCAATGTATTGTACAACATGAGTACTATTTTTATGTTCATCAGAACACAGCAATAACAAACAATTGTAGAAGTGTGTAGTCATTCTCACGTAACAAAACTGTTGAAGAATAGCTTCTTCACGACTTTAATTTCCTTTATTTTTCAAATTGTGGAAAGAGAAAAATCTTCAGTAGTTAACCACTCACTAAAAAAAACCATTCGATAAAGTTAATTCAATCATTTTGACCATTTTTGGGTGGACACCCAAATCTCTTAAAATTTTTAGTAAAGATGGTCTATGGGTACTGTCATAAGCTTTTTTGAAATCAATGAAAGAAAGTACATCGTTTCTTGTAATATTGCATGATTAATTTTAAAGTTAATATTTGGTCGGAGCAGCTTCACCAGGGTCTAAAACCTCCTTGGTATTCTCTTAATTCTAGATCTAGTTGATCTTTAATTTTGTTGTAAATTATTCGTGAAAGAATTTTGTACGTGCAATCTAGGAGCGAAATTCCTCTGTAATTGTCAGGATTGCTTCTGTCGCTCTTTTTATGTAATGGAAGAATAATTGCTAATATCCAGTTTTCTTCTAATTTTTACAGTTTCACAGCATTTTATTACACTGCATATTAGATTTCGTTCAGCACTGAATAGTTTGCCCATGTTTTTGGGAAAATCAATCTAAGTCACATTTATTTGGTACTTTTTGAGATATTTACTAAACAAAGTTTTGACAAAAAAAAATAATTAAAAAAATAATTAATTTAAAAAAATAATTTTAAATGAATGTGAACTGTTCAAATGACTTTGCTACAGGTTTTTGGGTGATTTTTATAAATTACTTACTAAAAGCTAAAGTAATTTAAAAAATACAAGAAAAATAAAACAATTCCATAATTACAAAAATTCAATGAATTATCATTCTAAGTTCATTTTAAAAATGATAAATCAATCCAAGTCCTAACGTTCCTAACCTAACCGTATTATATTACTATAACCTTATTGCTTCAAGAAGACCAATATTTTAACAAAATTTTCCAAATTAATAAAAAATTACCTCTGTATCATATAATTTTAATAAAATATTTTAACTAAATCATATTTTCTTAACCAAACTTTTGTTTATTTACAATTAATTTTTTTCTAATAACCTTAAATTATTACTACTAACATTGAATAAATCAGTATTTTAAACTAATTTTTATGGGCTTTTTCACATTCCTTGTCAAACCAGGGTTGTCGTCTTACCTTACCACTATGTTCACCTTGCCGGAACCGGGTCTCAGTAGCTTTATAAATCAACTCATTTAACAAAGTAATAGCTTCATTGCTATCTTCCGGAAGCCCCCTTATGGGTTTGCTCTCATTTGCTAATCGACCAACAATATTACACTCCTCAGATACATTATACTTTAATTTGGGCAAAAGCGGCAACACCTCATCATCATTCACACTTCCACACTCATTCGTCAATCTCACAACAACAGGCATATGATCCGAAAAAAATTCTGATAATACTCTAACATTACTTACGACCCGTACTCCGTCTATAGAAACGCATACAAGGTCGATCACTAAGGCCCCTCTCTGGCTAATGTATGTTAATTCCCCCTCTAAATCTCCGCGAATTCTGCCATTTAAAATTAATAAATTAAAAGTTTCACAAAGATCCATTATCTTTCTTCCTTTACTGTTAATAAAACTATCTTTAGATTTGCGATTGTACCCCACAAATTTATTGTCTAGACTCAATTCTTCAGGAATAATTTGCAAATTTCCGATTCTACTATTCCAATCACCCACAACTACCAAATTCCTGCTATCGTTATAGTTTAATATCCAGTCCCATAAAGCCTCATAGGTATTATGTGCATAGGATCTCCATTTTTTACTTATAATAGCATTGTACGTTAATAATACACCACTTCAGTATATTAAATAAATAAATTTTTTCCTATAAATTGAATTCATGAAAGGACTCCACCCTTTTTGCAGAAAATTCGACCTTAAAAATTCAGATTCAGACATTATATGAATTATTCATTTCTATGTTTTTGCCCTTTTCTCACCTTCATCTTTTTTTCTTCTTCACTCTTAAATTTCTACAGTCTATTTCTTGTATTACCTTAATTTTTTTTACCTTAATATACCTTTTTACCTTAATTTACCAGAGGCTATCCGAAATACTGATGTAACTCCTCAAATATACAAAAGAAAAGTAACCCACTGGGTAATTAATTCAGGGAGAGGGCAGTCTGACGATTTAATTGTTCTATGAATTCAAACTAATTGCTCTTCCTCTTGTGTCAGCTAAAAACTTTTGTTAACATTGTCATCGAAAGTCTGCTTCATCCTTTGCCATTACATGATATTTTATTTTTATTTTTTTATTTTTTATACTATTATCTTTTTTTGTATATTTACGTTAGGAAATTTTGTTGTATGTTTTTTTTTGTAAATTTTGGTTTCTTTTCTTTTATATAAATTTAGTGTAGATATAAAAAGCTATTATTATAAAAGAATAAATAAAATAAACCAACTCATGCCCGCGCACTTAGGAAATAAGATAGGATAAGATTCATTGTACGAGGGCTATTCAGAAAGTAGGGAACGTTTTGTAAATAAACAAAAACTATGTAAAAGAAAAATTTGTTATTATATACATCTGAAAGAGTGACTAAAATACTACTTTTCTACATAGTCACCAAGCAAATTGAGGCACTTGTCATAGCGGTGGACAAGCTTCAAAATTCCTTCGTCATAGAAATCCGCCGCCTGCGACCGCAGCCACTCAGTGACGCGCGCCCGGAGTTCCTCGTCGTCGTCGAAGTGCTGCGTTGCTAGCCAGTTCTTCATTCTTGGAAACAAGTGAAAATCACTCGGTGCAAGATCAGGACTATAGGGTGGATGAGGGAAAACCTCCCATTTGAATGAATCAAGGAGTTCTTTTGTGCGGTTTGCCGTGTGAGGTCGGGCATTGTCATGAAGAAATAAAATTTTTGACGACAACTTTCCTCAAATGGGAGGTTTTCCCTCATCCACCCTATAGTCCTGATCTTGCACCGAGTGATTTTCACTTGTTTCCAAGAATGAAGAACTGGCTAGCAACACAGCACTTCGACGACGACGAGGAACTCCGGGCGCGCGTCACTGAGTGGCTGCGGTCGCAGGCGGCGGATTTCTATGACGAAGGAATTTTGAAGCTTGTCCACCGCTATGACAAGTGCCTCAATTTGCTTGGTGACTATGTAGAAAAGTAGTATTTTAGTCACTCTTTCAGATGTATATAATAAAAAAATTTTCTTTTACATAGTTTTTGTTTATTTACAAAACGTTCCCTACTTTCTGAATAGCCCTCGTACTTGTTTTTAGCAATAATAATAATAATAATAAAAATGTACAAGGTGATAATAACCCTAATGCAGGTAAGCCAACCAAGTTTATAATGTACAAGGTGTATTTTCTTAAATAACCTATGTGAAAGCCCAGCAACTTACCAAAAACACATACAACAAGAAAAACCTATCTATCTATTCAGTCTAAACTGCAAACACTTGAAAACGGTTGTACAACCCGAAGCCACTTAATGCTGCGAAACTATTATTCTATTTTCAAAACTTCTAGAGGCTTTACTAAGTAAAACGAGGAATGATATAATTACAATTGATTTACAATTGCCTTCCTCACAGAGTGGAAAAAAATGCTTAGCATAGCAGGCCCTCTGAAAACAATCTACTTTTCACCTTGAAAATTACACTTTCACTTCATTCACTACAAGGTATAATGAAATTCATTACTCTCAGAGGAGATAACTCTTGACTATACCTCTTCTGTTCTTGATTACTTCAGTCATAAGAGTGGCTGACCATGTGATAAGAAACAGAAAGATTGTTTGTAGCCATGGAACTAGCAGAATGAGTGCAAAAATTTAGCACTCCACCTGTCTGTTATGGACAAAAATAACCTATATGAAGTATTTAAAAAAATTTGTTTTATACATATTAAGTTTGTGACTGATGAATTTCCAAGTTTTTTACGATTCTATGTTAAAAAGCAAATACATTTTAATTTCCTTCATGACATAGAGGTCAGTACGCTGTACTATAAAGCGGAAAGTTCTGGGTAGAACTATTTATTTTCATAAAGTGGTAGACAATGTTAAACTTATTAACAAGGTATTATTATTAATAAATTGTAAATAAATGTATTCAGATTATTTTGTTAACTTGACCAGCGTCTTCTTCAAGACATAGGAGATTTACAACCTGCTAAATAACAAATTTATTATTTAAATTACTTATTAACATTCAATGTATCCTCTGAAAAATGTGAATCACCGATTCACTTGTTTGTACCACCATAAGATCTGTATTTGTCATAAATTTGCATTATTCTTTTTGCAAGAATTCAATCACAAGTATGAAAGGTTGTTCATTTTTTCTTACAATCCCACTGAATATATTTGAAGTTATTTTATTTTGTCTTTTGCATAAATCTTCCGTGCTGCTTCAGATAATTTTCTTTCTCTTACCCTATATGTATATATAGGGAAGGAGAGTATTTTATTGAATTTTCTATTCAATATTATTATTATTATTTTTTATTGAATTTTGAGTATTCGTTGAATTTTCACCGAAAATACACGTTTTCAGGCCCCCTAATCCAAAAAACATGTTTTTACAGATAGGTCTGAGTGTGTGTGTGTGTGTGTGTGTGTGTGTGTGTGTGTATGAAAAAATACCTGAAAACTGAATATCGTACAAAGTTGAATAAATGTTTTCATCAAAATCAGACAACCAGAAGTAGTGATTTATTTGAACAATTATTCAATTTTCCCAATTTTCTCAAAAACTATTTTTCTTAAAAATCGCCTCATTTACTAAATTTTTAATACTCTACAAGATAGGATAAGTGTAATGTCTGCTGAAATTCTTGGGGCTGTTCCCTCGTGGTAAAATATGTTTTTTTTTTTAATTGTGTATGTTATTATTGTTTCTTGAGGCGGTTTTTTGTTTATTTCTAATGTTTTATTATTAATGTTAGGTTACATTGTTATTTATTATTTGCATTGGCTAGAGAAAGTCGTGTGAGTGTTTCACACCAGATTTTTTTAATTCATAAAATTTATTGTAAATGCAGCTATATACTAGAAAAAATGGAGGCGTATATTTTGTGTCCAATACAATTTTCAGGTACACGGAATCGTTAAAAATTTATTTCAAGTTATTCTTTTAATTCCATTTTTCTGAAATTTTTCGTTTACACAGTAGTTTCTTTTTTCTACCCAACAAAATGAAGAAGAATTTTTTAAACTGTTTTACACCTCTACATGTACCTGTTAAATGTCAAGAAAGCTAACGTAATGAATAAAGAAGAATTTTATTCACGCGTTTGAACAGGACGGGATGTTTTCTTTCAAAAAAAATTAATTTACAGTTGACTAGAAATAAAAAAGTTACTTTGCTAGAAACTTTTTTGCAGAAAGTAATTTCTTAATATCTATATCTTATGAGTTGCATAGTTCATGAAATTCAGAAAAGTGGAATTTTCATGGGCATACCAATAACCTTCCTCTACCACAGCGCTCTCGGCAACTATATGAAGAGCGCTAACGACCAGTTGGTTATCCCATGACGCCGTCATCCCTAAGGGCATCTGCCCTACTCTTATAGGACTTGAACTTGGACCGAGAGATTCAATTACAATCCAGACAGCAGACAAGACGTCCACCATTAGTAATACGGCTACCGGACTCCAGCGAAGTCTAATTGATGACCCCGCAAGAGAGAAGATGATGCTTCCTTTCGCCGACCCGTCACCGTAAGCCGTCGACCGGACCGTCATCGCTCGCGTGCCACAGCGGTCCCTCGACCGAACCGTACGCCCACCGGACCCGATGAGGCAGCCATCGACGCACTACTGCGAGAGAAGAAAATGATGTATCCGCTGGACGACGACACGGCGTGTCTCCCAGCTCTTCGACCGCCATGTCGACTACGACCGACGCTTCCCATCAAGACGACCACCGCTTAAACGGCCCTTTTCAGCCACCAAAATGAAAAGGTTTCAACTCGTCACTTAATGTCGGCATCCGGTGACAATATAAGAGTGCCTTTACAATAAATTTTATGAATTAGAAAAATAAAGATTTTTATAAATGGTAGTAGCCTACTATTCACCCAGTTTTGCACCTCTTCGCCAACTCTCTTCTTTTCACAGACAAATAGTAATTTCTTTTTGAGCAGGTTAGAGCAGTAAGCAGTAGAGCAGTACAGCAGATCCTGCTAATGGTGTGGCCACGTCTATTATCTATTTCATGATACTATTCATGATTTGATTATCTCTTTCATGATACAGCCAAAAGTATAAATCAGGTAACCTTCTAATTTTGACGCGGGACCAATACTTATGTTTTTAAAATAAAAATAACCATATGTGATGTATAAAATGCCTGTTATTTTAGTAATGGCCTTATTTATTAAGGAGTGTGTTTCAAAATTTGAACATTTACTAAACGACGAAAAACACGCCGTAGCAGAAGAGTTAAGTAATTTTGTTTCTGCTGAAAATTATTTTTCCTAATACACAACATTATCTCCTCATACTTCATCATACACATTTCTTTGTCTTGTTTCCAGTTGTTACTAAATCATATTATTGATCACGAAAACTACCAGTTCTTGACAGATCCACATATAAAACTTTTTAACAAACATGTTTCACACGTTTCAGCTGTGTCGGCAAATAGTGTTTCCACTTATAACCAGTGTTGTGGAAGTAAAGTTTCTCAAAGAGTACAGATCTCACAAGGACATATTTGTAAGACCTGATATTGAGGAGACCAGCTTAATTTATCCTAATGAAGTGACATCAAAACTTCCTCGTCCAACTGAACTCCGCTATGGGAGATTGCAATTTCCATTCAAAGTTTTATAAACTGAAAATAAATTGTAATATCATTAGTTTTATAATTATAAAATTAAAAAAATTGTTAAAATTGTAAAATTGTAAATTTTCATTAGTTTTATATAATTAAGTTAAGTTTGTTTAGCTGTGTAGCTTATTGTTAATGTGTGACTTGTAATTTTATTTTATTAATGTGATAAGTTCATAATTATAGTAATACAAAATTGTATTATATTTCATCACTCAAATGTAATTAAGATTTACATATTGTTAAATATATTTTTAAAATGTTACTAAGTGTCTCACTTAACCCCTGGACATGAGTGAAGTGATGATTGAGTGTATCACTTCACCCCTTTATGCGGGGTGAAGTGATACGCACAATTAAAAAAAGAAAAAAATTAAAATTAAACAAAAACATCAAGTAACCTCTAGGTGGTAATGAAACAACATCAATAAGCTAACATCAAAATAATGTCTTTAAAAGTTATTTAAAAATACATTTATGTCTGGAGATATTTTGTTTTAAAATTTAAAACCTGTATCACTTCACCCCAAATTACGGTAAAGATGTAAACTTCAAATTTGGTGAAATTGAAATAAAATTACCTTTAAAATCTGAGAGAAATGCTCACCCACCCCATACAGTTCAGATTTAGCGCCTTCAAATTACCATTTGTTCGGCAAATTGAAAGAATTCTTGGGTAAGCAATCGTTGGTGATGAACTTAAGATGATGCTGTGAATCAGTGGCTAAATGAACTGGCAGCAGAAGAATATGATTAGGGTATATTGAAGCTTCTGCCTAAAACAGACAGCTAGAGTGTCAAATTATTTACACTCAATCTGTTCATTGCAGGGCTAAAATAAATAGTTCTGTTTCTTATCACATGGTCAGCCAATTAAATGACTGAATCATTTAAGAACAGAAGAGGTAGAGGTGTACTGTGACACTAATCAGAGTTATCTCCTCTGAAAGTAATGAATTTTATTATACAGCCAGACCCTGTGGTGAATGAAATGAAGGTGTCATTTGCAGAGTGGAAAATATGTGCTTTACAGAGGGCCCGGCATGCTGATAAGCGTACCGCTCAGTGAGGAAGGCAATTGGTAAACCACCTCATTCCTCGTTTTACTTAGTAAAACCTCTACAGGTTCAAACCAGCCTTTTGGCTGATGACCTAAACAACAATATTGAAGCTGGTGAATCCCTATGAATTCATATGGTGACTATGTAGAGCAGGGGTCTCCTCAAGGGCCACATTATAAATTTTTGGAGGAAAGGCGGGCCAGCAATATTTCAGGGCAGAAAGTCTAGCCCCCCCCCCCCCGCCCATACACCCTCAAAGTTTTTTCTAATTAAGAGCTCAGTGGTGGTTTTTGAGATTTTCTTGCTTAGTTTTTTAAGTTGCTATATTTCCTTATAATATCTTTGTTGTTGGCTAACTAAAATTCTTTACGTGCTTTTAAAAAAAAGCTGTGACCAAACAAATAATTATATTTGCTATAAAATAATATTTGTTCTGTAAAAGGAGTTTTCAAGTACGCGCTTAATGAAAACACAGGATGATACAAAACCAAATCTTTTCAATTTATTACAAAATGTACTTCATTGAATTTTAAAGAAAACTTGACAATACATGAGTTTACAACAAGTGTAAAGCTTAAAAGGAACAATAATTTTTTAGTGAGAATATTGTATTTGTTTGCCACTTAAAATTTAAGCCCATTTAGGGTCAAACAATGGTTGATCACTACTTGTTTACAGCTAGTTTTACACTTATTGAGAAAAGAAGTGGCAAGTGAGAGACGACTACTGTACTCATATTTAATGGTAAAAATTCTTAAAAGGAAATATACAGTGAAACTTGGTTAATTCGAACCTGAAGGGGAATGGAAAAATGTTCGAATTATCCAAAATTCGAAATAACCAACATCATATGGAACAGTATTGTAAAGTTAAAAAAATTACAAAATTCGAACTTTTGTTATACGTACTACACTATGTATAGGGGCCTACTATGTACTTGCTTTAAAATCCCGAATGTCTAATTTTTTGCAAATCCTTCTGCTTTTGCACGAATTATTGTTCCACTTAAAGGAATCACTTGGTCGCGAGCTTGCTTGAACCACTTCAAAACACAATCGTCCACTGCAGGATATTCGGCTGTTCTTACCCGCTTTCGACATTTTCCGTTTTTTTGATTCCAGTTTTCCATAAATGTGTTTTTATTTTTTAAGAAAGACGATAAATGTTCGGTAAAATTCCGTATTCTTTAGCTATGTCACACTTTCTTTTTGTACCGCGTTCCACATCTTGAATCACTTTAAATTTTTCGTCCAAAGTTAAACTCTTATACGGACCACGCTTAGCCATTGTTAAATGAACTTAACCGCACTGCACGTAAACTCTTAACTGAAACGAAAACAATTCAGTAGTACTGAAATGTACTGTACCTAGTTAAGTACGTAGTACTACTGTATGTAATTGTACAACACAAATTCTACACACCGTATGCACTCGTGTATACTCTACAGTAGGCCTACTGTGCTGTGACTGAAAACGGTTCAAGAATGTGGGTGTAAATTTAACTAAGGAAATCCCAAACCGATCATACAGTGCAGGTCTGTGTGAAAGTGAAATTCACTTTACAATGTTCAAAGCCTAGACGGCATACTGGCTGGAATTCCGTAGATTAGGCTTACTACGCACTAATAACTGACACTCTATTGTGTCTATTTTCAACCCAAACGCAGCCGGTAGAAATAATTTTATTATAGAACCTGTTTACGAAAAACCTAGCTAAACAAACATTTTTATTCTTTCTTTGAAAAACTTCGAATTAACCAAATAACCTATTTTTAACTTCGAATTAGGCATACCATTTTTGTTCAGATTTTAATATGCTTTTCAAGGGGAATACCAGTTTATTCGAATTATCCAAAAATTCGAATTATCCGAGTTCGAAATAACCAAGTTATACTGTATTATCAAATAAAAACTTTTTCTCAGTATGCTAGCTTTCCGTGGGCCGTAGTTTGGAGACCCCTGATGTAGAGCATTAATGCAAGTTACGTATTTTATTGCTCAGCTCTTCATACTACTGCATTAGCTCTAAGTAAAAATCTATAACTCACCTTTTAACAGCAGATGAACACGCCTTAATTAAACTGATTTATATAATATTCTAGAATTTCTGGCGACAAGATTCAGAGTAACTTTCAGTAGGTCTAATGTACTTTTGTAAAATCAGTCACCATTTCATTTGCACACAATTCTATCTTCTGGCAGATTTCTAGAGCAAGAATCCTTAATGGCGCTCAGTAGTCAAATGCATTGTTCCAATAACCACATTTCTGGAACTGAAAATTATTGCTTACTGCTATCATAATTATACTGATCCAATAATTATTATGCTTCACAAAATATAATTCAAATTAGTGATCCGTTTTTAGAGTGCTCTATAAATACCACTATAGAATTACACCACATTGAATAGCATTTTCAAAATTATGTACTACTAATATTACATAATGTTTTAAACCTAAAACCAGAATGATTGGGTTGATACATGAAAAGCTAACTCAGTCTTCTCTAATTTTACTCTTACATTTGAACGTATATAATTTTTTAGTGATTATTATTTTATGCAACAGTTAAAAAAATTAAGACTACAAAAACAATTACAATATTATTGGTTACGTTAACCAAATTATGTTGCAGGTGTACTACCTACCTAATAATATAAACAAATATTTCGATTTGCTAACTCACCGTTTGTAATAAATAGGCAACTACCATATCTTTGCAGTGACAAAAATAATAAATACACTTCAATCGTGTTATACTGATAATAGATTCCATTATCCATTCTGGATAAAAATGTTAGCACAGTTGAGATGAAAACTTGTACGTAGTATGAAAATTATAGTAGCCTAACGGTGCAACAAAAATTCCAACACCGAATTAATTGCAAATTGAATTAAATTAGGTAGACCCTTATTGATGACGTCACAGTTCTGTTCGAAGGTCTGTACAATAATTTTGTTTCAAACGACAATAAAATAAGATAATATTAAACTAACAGCTAATAAAAGTTTTTATATAGAGAAATTTATTTTAAATTATGTTGAAAAAATATACTTACGGTTACCGGACTTAAATTTTATATTATGTAAAAGTACCTGAGAAAAATAAAGTAACAATGAAACAACTGATTTTTGAGCAAGAAGAAAAGGAAAGACCTAATAATGCACAAATTCAACCATATGGATTTCATTCGCGTACCGTTTACACTACACAACACTACACTACAACACCCGTTTTCTAAATTTCCAAATTTATGTTTAATCGCGCGCGTAATTAACACAAACAACACATTACACATACACAACATACACACACAAACACAAAACACAACATACACACACAACACACAGCACACAACACACAACATACACACACATTCACACTTTCTGTTTGTCTTTGTCTTTGTTTTGTCTTTCCTCTCTCGTTTTTCTGTTCACTTCTTTCGTTTCGCTTTCTTTCGTTTCGCGTTTTCTCTACCGTGTGTGTTTGTGTGTAACACACACAAACCCACACGCACGCACACCTAACACATATACATACATAACATAAACACATGCACATACACAAACAACACATATACACACACAAACACAACGTACACATACACATACAACCACACAGTGTACGTTTCCGCGATCGCGTCGCGTTACACTAATTCTAATCCTGACCTCGTCTGCGTACCGAGGAACTCAACTGTTCCCAATTTCCACCAAACCCAGACGAGGGCAGGATTAGAATAAAGACACAATTTACTGGGGGGACAACACCCGCGCGTGGGGAAGTTAACCGGTAGTGTTTGATAGGCCTACTATCGGACAATGGTTGACATTGTTTGATCGTGGGGAAGAGCTCACTTATCAAAGCTCTCCGTAACGCGCCTAGCTGTGCACCTCTTGGGTGGCGTGGAAGACGCAGCAGAAATAGATTTGTTTCAGATTTTTCTACACCAAATTACGTGACAAAGCTTCCAGTGGACGAGTGCAGCTCTAGTCCAGCCTCGCTGAGGCCCTTTTTCCAGCAGGTTAATCTTCAAACAGCTTCCAGTGGATCAACGCAGCCCATTCTAGTCCAATTGAGATTGCTTCTTTCGCCAGCAGGATCACGTGCCTACAGCTTCCAGGAGACAAGTTCAACCCAATCTATTCCAGCCAACACACCAGAGCAAATGGAAAATTGGTCTTGACAGTTGACCTGGAATATTAATTTGATTCAGAGTGAGTTCATTTTAATAAATAATTATCTACTACTTTAACATAACTGAGTATAAACTGTAGCTTTTTTATTTAAAATTTTAATTTATAAATATTCTTTGTGGAGGCCTACCCTTAGAACTGTGGTAATTATTTCACAATAGTACATTTTGTATCACCATGTCCTCAGAAATTAACAGTATGATCAAAGATTGTTGAAAAAAATCATAGGTACTATACTGGTTTTAATTTGACTTAAGAAAAATTGTTGTTCACTGTGAACACCCTTATAAACTGAGTAAAATTAAAATAAACCTTATTAAAATTCTTTCACTTCCAGTGGCTTTACAGTTGAAGTTTAGCTTTTAGTTTTTTGTAAGTGTAGTAACGAGCAAATTGTTGCAATCTCTTTTCAGTTTTTTAATCTCAGTATTCTAATCAGGTTAAGCAAAGTCTGCATTTAAATCTCTTAAAATCAGTGGAATAGCTCAGTTGAACCCAGCTAATGTTTGACAGTTGAATTGAAAATGACCTGACAGTTACAATGTACTTTATGCACTTATCCACAAAATTGCTGTTTCATAAAAATATGGCACTGTTTTAAGAAAAGTAAATTCTTTGTTTAGTTACCAGACCCTTTGCTTCGCCATGATAATAAACTCTTACTGTTTAAACAAAACTTACAATTACATCACTGACAAGTAATAATATAATATTGTATTGATATTTAAGTTGACTAATAACTAGTTGTCATGCAATTTTGAATACTAGGCTAAATTTTAACATCTGTTTCATTAAAACTTTTTAAATTATAGTTTATTAAATTTCCATCTGGTATTTTAATTTTATTTGTCAAATCAGTTACAAATTAGTTACGTGGTTTTATATGAGTTATTACAAGTTTTGTCTTTCTGATTTCTGGAGTAAGTCATTTGCTGTAAAGAGTTAAATGGTTGCTTTGTTGGTTACAACACAGAGAACATGGAGATAAGTTTTCTCTAAAATTATGAAAATGTTTTCCACCTTCACTTTTGTTCTAAGGTTTTTTTTAAGTTTGAAGGTTTGGAACAGAATAAATCATTGACATTTTATAACAAAAATCACAAAACTTGAGTTGTATGTGGTTTTACAATTAAGCCAATTACTCGTAATTTTTAATTATTTTGAAAACAAATTTTTGTAGCGTTGTTTGAAATATAGTTTCCTGGAAGATAAGAACACCTCCTTTCTTGTAAATGTTCACAAATATTTTAATTAAGTTATAATTTTAGTTAAAGAAAATTATTATATTCTTACTTGGCTAAATCTGACATTAGAATCTGTTTGCCAAAAAGTATTGAATTTGCTGCTGCAAGCTAAATTGGAACAATCTTTGACATGCATCGTACCTGAAAACAAGTCATTAATAATTCACAATTTTAATTAAAATACTGTTAGTATCCAAAAATTTCCTGCATATAAATTTTTCTATACTAGCTTCTTTATATGTACTCAGTATGTTGGGAGATTTGGAATTTCATATCTTTGCAAACCTTTACAACAAAGACTTTACACAATACAAAGGCTGGAGTAGAATAAATAAACAATACACTGGTGGGAGGAAGGTGCCAAAACAAAGTGTTCAGATAGGCCTACAATCGAACATTTTCATTAATGAACAATGTTTATTCATGTATGAGCTCATCTAACAAAAAAAGCTCTCTATGGATGCACCAAAATTGGTTTAATGGATTAGCATGCACACCATTGGTTTGTTTCAGGAGTTTGTAACTGATTAACCTGGTAGCTCCATTCTAGTGGGCGACTCCATTCTAGAATCGTCAGTCCATTCTAGTTTGTACCATCAAACATGGATGAAAATGGTGGGAACATTATTTTTGTGAGTTACTTTTTAAAATATTAAGTTCTGCACCTGAGAAGTAAAAGGTGTTAACTCCATTTTGGTGATTTTTCATAAGAGCCTATAAGTAGCAGTATTATCTTTCACTATTGTAACAAAATTTCAGTAGGTGTTAGAAACTTGAAATTTACTCCCAGTTTTTACAGAAAATTCTTCTTATCTACAAATTTATTATTTTATAACTTTGTCAACTTCTATACTCCTTCCCACCCAAACAGGACTTCAAACTTTAACCGCTTTCTGTGTTTTGTCTTTTTTTATGTTCTACATTAGTGTTAACTCCAAAGTACACTAAGTTTAAAAAAAAAACTTAGTGAAATACCTAGTCCTAACACTTAATTTTTATAAAAAACATTTCATACACAACATTTTTGGAAAAATTTCAAAATTTACCAGTAGTTTACTGTTTAGTAACAGACGAATAAAACACCAAATTCAACAAAAATTTAAGCAAAATTTACTTGACTATCAGTAAAACAAATTCAATAACGATTTTACAAAAAATCTTTTAAATAAACTACAAAATTAAAGCATTAGAGCATTTATTTCTGATTGTAAAGGCAGTTTTAACTCAATTTTGCCAAAATTGGAGTTAACACTCTTTACCTCTTTGGTACTGAATTATTTTATAAAATATAATTACTTTTAAATTTAATGAGTTTATATAAGTAGTTTTAATGGTTATACCTAACATATCTAATTGTTAACATACAGATGTTAACTGATGTCAAGCACCGTGGGTGAAATCGGTTGAAATGCGTTTTTTCTTTCATATAGGGTCGTTTAGGCAACACGTAAAGTCTGGCATTTTTTAATGATTCATCATTACGAGGGTTGCCTTTTATATTTCGGGCATGGACAATAATGGTGCTGCAGTCTGTCAGCCAATATCATATATTATGTATTATAGTGCCTGATGTTGGTTTGTCTTGAGAGTGCTTGAAATCAGGTGGTGAAAACCTTGAAGAGCAACGACCATCTTTCATAAACTGCTGTTTTTCAGAGGTTCAGTTGCATTATCTCACCTGAGGTACTTAAGTAAATGCTTCATTATATCATAACCCTGCTATATGAAAATGATCAAATCTGGGAAGAGTTAAAAAACAAATCAAAATTTTATATAATAAATGATAATTTATATTCACTAGAAATTTACTTTTGTTTCTATTTAGTGTAGTAACAGTAAATAAGTGAGCTAAGAAATAAAGGATCTGTATAAATCAAAACTACACCAGGTCTTTTAAATGTATTTTCTTTTAGTCATACACACACATTTACGTTTCTGTGGTAGAGTCGCGTTACACTAATTCTAATCCTGACCTTGTCTGCGTTCCCTGGAATTCAACTGTTCCCAATTTCCACCTCAACTCAAGACGAGGGCAGGATTAGAATACACAATTCACTGTGCGGGGGGGGGGGGGGCAACCCCTGTGCGAGGGGTATAACGAGGTAGTGTTATAACTGGATATAACTGGCTTATCATAGATGTTTTAAAAGTGATTAATCGTATGGGTGAGCCAATTAGCTAAAATATAGTTTGTTATAATGTACTTACTCATCTGTGCGTCAACCATGGTTGGTTCAGTAGAGTGGATCACACAGCATATTCATTTGTTTTAAATTGTTCAATGATTGGTCAAAATGCTTCCACGATTGTAGTTAAGAAGGCACCAGTCCAGTCTATCCCAATAGGCATCAGGCAAATGCTCCTTTGGAAAATAGAAAATTTTGCCTGACACATGAAAAACGTCCTGGAACAATATTTTTGTGAGTTAATTTTTGAATAAAGTATTATAGTTAACTATGGAAAATTATGAATAAAGTATTTGGTGGTTAACTATGGAAACTGATAAAATATTTGGTAATTATGGAAACTGATGAATAAATTGGTTGTTATGGCAACATCTTTTTTAATACCTTTATAAAATACTAGCAGACCTGTATTTGCTTCCCTTCATCAACTAAAAATATTGTACCTACAATAAAAGCGGTACTAAATAAACAGGAGACCTCCTCCTCCTCTGCTTCGGATGGGCGATAGCCTATAAAAACTTTTCATTAACCCTTCTCCTATGGGAGGCAATCTCAGTTGCCCTGGTAGTTACCAGCTTTAAAAGTCTTACTGCAAATGTATATATGAAGCGATTTGTTCGGTTCATTTGTCAAATTACGCCACCCTGGTTCTATATTATTTTTATTTAAAACACAATGTAAATGTATTGCTAGCAAGGTTGAAACGATGGTTGCAAGTTGCAAAGTTACTTATGAAGTCGTCCTATCTTCAAGACAATGTAACTTATGGAAAATTTCATCCATAAGGTTCGTAGAACTACCTACTAAATCTGAATAATGCGCAGATACTATAAAATCAAACCTTTTCGTCCTGCGTGCAACTGTCTTACGTGCAATTTTAGAGCTTGTAATAACCATACTAAATTCAATTTCGTAGTTGTACAAGATTTTTTGTAAAATTACTGTTGAATTATGTTGTACTGATAGTCCTCAAATTTTGCTTGAATTTTTGTTGCATTTAGGTATTTTATTCATGTTACTAAACAAAACAGTACTCTACTGTTTAAAATAGTGTTAATTTATTACATTTTTAGGTAGTGCTTTGCTCACACAACTAGTTATCAATAATCATGGGTGAGATGGCCATTAAGGTCTGTGCGGAGAGGTGCATTGAGAGGCGCCTCAATGGGTCGCACATTTTTATTCTGTCCGATAGTCAGGCGGCCATCAAGGCTTTGAGTTCTTGTACTTTTGAGTCGAGGTTGGCCTATGACTGTCGAGAAGTTTTGAATGCCATGGCCAGGCGTAACGTTGTGACGCTGCGTTGGGTGCCGGGGCACCAGGGAGTGTCTGGAAATGAGAGAGCGGATGCCTTAGCTAAGAAGGGCGCAGCCTCTCACTTCATAGGCCCAGAACCATTCTGCGGAATTGGTGAGGGCTACTATAGAAGTATAGTTAGGGCCTGGGAAGAGGAGGCTAAAACCTCCTATTGGAAGAAGGTGCCAGGCTGTGTACAGGCAAAGAAATTTATTGCCTATTCCAGCAAGAAGGCTGGAATATATAATAGACTAGGAAGACAGGACTTGAGGAGGGTAGTGGGCCTGATGACTGGTCACTGTAATCTTGGGTATCATCTATCCAAGATAGGAGTTGCTGGAGACAGCCTGTGTAGATTCTGTCATGAGGCAGAAGAGAAGGCTGAGCACATTTTATGCAGCTGCGAGGTGGTTGGCTGCAAAAGAAAAGCGCTGATGGGTGAGGATGTGTTGACACCCTCTCAGGTAAGTGCACTAGATCCTAGGCAGATCCTGCGCTTTATTGAAAGTGTGGGTCTGGCTTAAATAAGGGATAGGGGCAATCACAAAAGATCTTTTAGGTCGCGGTGAGGAGGGGCTGTTTAGGCCTGAACGCCCTTTTGTTAAGTAAGTAAGTAAAATCATGGGTGACAATAGCCTTTGGACATTTTTTGATTATATTTTTTAATATCTTCTCGAAGTAAAATATCTGCATTGTAGTAGAGTTTTCAGAGCTTTAACTGTCTAACAATCAAATTGAACTTTAGTTGAAATTTTATGATATTTTCAAGAGTATTATACTGTAAGACTTTCCTCTTAACAGCAAATCTAAAACAGTTTAACACGTCAGGAAGTTGGTTCCTGAAACATTTCTCCAGAACTTTATTATAAATGTAATGTCCTATCAAAAAATTCAATTCGAAGTATATGCCTTCGATACATCCTTATTGCAGCATTTCAACAAATTTTTACTTTCTCTTGCCTATATGAATATATAGGAAGGAAAGTATTGTTTTCATGTTGATTTTTCGAAATCGAGTTTTCACCGGATCTATACGTTTTCAGACCCCCTGAACCCAAAAAACATGTTTTTAGCGATTGGTCTGTGTGTGTGTGTCTGTGTGTGAACAGAATATCTCAAGAACGGAACATCGTACGAACTTGAAACTTGAAACTTAAGTTACATACCACTACCGGACGCGACACGAACATTTTCATCAAAATCGGTCAACCGGAAGTAGTAGTTTATTCGTATAATTTTTCAGTTTTTTGCGATTTTCTCAAAAACTGGTCCTACGATTTTTTTTAAAATCGCCTATTTTACTCAATTTTTTATTCTCTACAAGATAGGGTAGGCGCCATGTTTGCTGAAATTCTCGGTGAGGCTGTTTTTACGTAAAAACGTTGTTTTTTTAAGATTACGGCTTTAATATAAATTTTAGCGCAAAAACTTATATAATAAAAGTTGTAGAGAATTTAAAAACCTACAACTTCTGTTTCAAACATTTTTTTGTATAACGCTTAGTTTAGCGGTAATTTGCGATTTTCTGTTTTTTTTCTCACGAAAACGTGAGAAAAATCGATTTTTTTAACATTTCGGTCTTAGTATGCATTTTACGACAAAAGTGTATATAATAAAAGTTATAGAAAATTAAAAGATCTACAACTTTTGTTTAGAGCATTTTTCTCTACAGAGCCTAGTTTAGCGTGAAAGCGTGATTTTCCGTATTTTTAAGCCAAACTGAGTTCGATTGTCATTTTGCGTCATTCACTCATGATTAAAATAAGGTTATGTTTTTGAGGTTAGTTTTTGTTTATTTCTAATATTTTATTAATAATGTTAGGTTTATTATTAATCATTTGCATTGGCAAGAGAAAGTTGTGTGAGTGTTTCACACCAGATTTTTTCATTGTATTTCAAAGGTAAACTAGTTCTAGACTACGGCAACATTTCCTGAGTTCTAGTTTTAAGTTTGCATGCCAGGATTAAAAGAAAAGCTATAATAATGAGACATTACATTTTATTGGCCAGTTTGGGTAAAATATTAAGTGGACACTAGTAGTATAACACTGACGGGTAAAACATATCTTTACACTTTAAAAGGTTGACTAAGTAGTCAGTTTCAACTGAATTATCTAAATGAAATACATTTAGTGGAAATTGACACTGTCTACTGTTGTGTTAGTTCTCTTGCCTATATGAATATATAGGAGGGGAAGTATTGTTTTCATGTCTATTTTAAAAATTGAAAACTAAAAAAAATGAAAAGAAAAATGAAAAATTTTTTGTCTTAATGAACTGAACTGAAGACTAAAACAGACAATTTCCCATCATCTATTCTTCACAGGGGGTGCCCATAAAACAAACCTTTTTCTCAATACCCTCCAGAACAGTGATTCTTAACCTGTTATGGGGGGGGGTAGAAGAATTTTAAGGGAGGCGTGAGTGTATTTAAAAAAATTCATAAAAAGGAAACTATAATTTACTCAGTTTTGTATAGAGGGGTAAAGGGGGAAAAGCATCAGGTGTGCATGCGCGACTGCTTTCAGTACAACAACACAAGAACTTACACTATTCCCAGAGCATATACAGTATATTTCTATTTCATATAATGAATTAATATAATAATTTCACTAACCTTCTTTTTAAACTGCGTCACCTTTATTTTAGTCCTACTTACACGTGTTTCGGTGGATCCACCATCATCAGAGTAAATAAAAAATTTTGTTAAAAAGTTTTATACAAGTGACTGAAGATGTATCATCTTCTGTAAATTTTAAATAAATGAATAAAATTTTTAGTTTCAATTTTTTATTTACTCTGATGATGGTGGATCCACCGAAACACGTGTAAGTAGGACTAAAATAAAGGTGACGCAGTTTAAAAAGAAGGTTAGTGAAATTATTATATTAATTCATTATATGAAATAGAAATATTTCAAACTGCAGGATGCATTATAAAGATTTATTTTTGAATACAGTATATTGCTGAACTTTTGTAAGTTAGATGTACAAATATAACTATTTTAACCGTTAACAGAAATGTTAGTTTCTCGTAAACGTGGGCATAACTATTCAATGCTGAATGAAATCGATTATGCAGTGTAATAAAATGCTGTGAATAAAATGAAGCTGTATTTAAATAGTTGAAGCTAAACAAAAATGCCTTTCGTTGCCTCTTAACAAAAGCCATGAGCGAGTGGCTAACTACTGTGATGTTTCTCTTTCCACAATTGGAAAAATTAAGAAATTAATTGATGACTTGAAGTAGTTATTCTTCTTCCCAGTTTTGTCGATACCTGGTAAAAAAAGGAAACTGTTTGGTACATACTAGTAAGACTGATAGTGAGTGAAGACGCCAGTGACAGAGATAGTGAAAAGGCGATTCATTCATAGAAATTTTTTTTTTCCAATTGAATAAGGTCGCTGGTAATTACAGTAAGTCAAATATTTCCAGTCATGTAATTAAGCTACAGGCAATATTACAGGTCACATTTATTTCTAATAAGGTTTATTAAGAAAACATTTTATCAAAAAAGTACGTAGAAACTACATGGTAGAGAAATATAAGTCAAAAAATGTAAGTCTTAAGATAATTTTTACAATCTCACAGTCCTCTTGTGTTATTGTGAATTTTTAAAAGTCAAATATGATTATTATAAAAATATAGAATTATGTATTATAATATAATATGAATTACATTAATAATTAAATTATTATAAAATAGAATTGTAATTATTATTATTCATATGATAATACTCAAACATTACCTTTTTATTTTCCAGAATTTTTTCATTGTGGATTCTCATTTGATCTTCTTTTTGGAGAATTGCTTTGATCTCACTTCATCTCATGACAACATTGATACTGTAATCCATTACTGAACTCCATTTCATATGAAATAATTTAATTTTAAATTGAATTATTTTATTTGATGTAAATTTAAATTTTCATATTAAATGTTAACTATGGAAAATTATGAATAAAGAATTTGGTTGTTAACTATGGAAACTGATAAAATATTTGGTAACTTTGGAAACTGATGACTAAATTGGTTGTTATGGCAACATCTTTTTTAATACCTTTATAAAATACTAGCAGACCTGTATCTGCTTCCCTCATTCATCAACTAAAAATGTTGTATCTACAAAAAAAGCGATACTAAATAAATAGGAGACCTCCTCCTCCTCCTCTGCTTCGGATGGGCGATAGCCTATAAAATGTTTTCATTAACCTTTCTCCTATGGGAGGCAATCTTAGTTGCCCTGGTAGTTACCAGCTTTAAAAGTCTTACTGCAAACGTATATATGAAGTGATTTGTTCGGTTCATTTGTCAAATTACGCACTCTTAATGGTTCTATATTTTTATTTAAAACACAATGCAGTATTGCTAGCAAGGTTAAAACGATGGTTACAAGTTGCAAAGTTACTTATGAAGTCGTCCTATCTTCAAGACAATGTAACTTATGGAAAATTTCATCCATAAGGTTCGTAGAACTACCTACTAAATCTGAATAATGCGCAGATACTATAAAATCAAACCTTTTCGTCCTGCGTGCAACTGTCTAACGTGCAATTTTAGAGCTTGTAATAACCATACTAAATTCAATTTCGTAGTTGTACAAGATTTTTTGTAAAATTACTTTTGAATTATGTTGTACTGAGAGTCCTCAAATTTTGCTTGAATTTTTGTTTTATTTGTTTAGGTGTTTTATTCATGTTACTAAACAGTACTCTACTGTTTAGTCTACTGTACGGTTACTGTTTATCACATGGTCAGCCAATTAAATGACTGAATCATTTAATAACAGAAGTGGTAGAGGTGCAAAAGACGCTAATCAGAGTTGTCTCTTCTGAAAGTAATGAATTTAATTATACAGCCAGACCCTGTGGTGAATGAAGTGAAAATGTCATCTGCAGAGTGGAAAATATGTGCTTTTCAGAGGGCCCGGCATGCTGATAAGCGTACTTATCCATTTAGTGAGGAGGCAATGGTAAACCACCTCACTCCTTGTTTTACTAGTAAAACCTCTACAGGTTCAAACCAGTCTTTTGTCTGATTACCTAAACAACTAAACATGTTACTTCGTTATAAAAGTAGCGTTAGCACTAGGTACGAGGGGGTACCCAAAAGTATCCGGAATAGCTCTGCTGTGGGCGGAGCTTGTGCAGTACAAATTCCCGCCACTAGGCTGCTTGTAGCGCTACTCATTGCCAGTTCAATGCCATTTTGTTCGTTGATCTAGCTTGTTCTGTTCTCGTGCAGTGATTGTTCTCGCTAGTGCTGTTTTGTGCTCGTGTCGTTTTTCATGATGGCAAGTTTTAATGAACAACGTGCGGCTGTGAAATTTTGCTTCTTGCTCGGTAAAAACGCCGCGGAAACAGTTGTAATGTTGAACACAGCTTACAAAGACGACGCTATTGGAAAAACCCAAGTGTACGAGTGGTTTTTGCGCTTTAAGTTTAAGTTTAAGGTTTGTTCTCAATCCTCGTTCTGGACGACCGTCGACTTCCCGAACAGACGAAAATGTTGTGAAAGTGAAAGAAATTGTACGAACAGACCGACGACAGACCATTGACTTTTTATCTTTAAGTGTTAAGAAGACTACGAAACAGCATTCGTCGTAAAAGACCTAATTTGTGGCAGACAGGGGACTGGTTTTTCCACCACGACAACGCGCCTGCACACACGGCAATCTCGGTTACCCAGTTTTTGGCGAAAAACGGCACGGTTTTGCTACCACACGCACCGTACTCACCCGATCTGGCTCCGTGTGATTTTTTCTTGTTCCCACGCATGAAAAGGGACATGAAAGGTCTCCGATTTAACAACGTTGATGACGTCAAGAAAAAAACGACGGATGAGCTGGCAGCCATCACTGAAGAGGAGTACAAAAAATGTTTTGAACAGTGGAAGCACCGATGGGACAAATGTATTAGTTGTAATGGAGAGTATTTTGAAGGGGATAAGGTTCTTTTGTAAAAAAATTAAAAATAAATAGTTTTAAAAAATAATTCCGGTTTCTTTTGGGTACCCCCTCGTATTTTGTGAAACACGTAGCAAATACTTCTAGTGAAAGTGACAGCACAAGCAGTAAAAGTATTATGTCCTGTTTAGGTGTGAAGGAGTATAGAAGTTGAAAAAGTTATGAATAATAATAATCTGTAGATAAAATAATTTCTGCTTTTTTATAAAGTCACCACAAACTTTTCTCCCTCTGCTTTGAAATACAAATACAATTAAGTAATTTAATACAATAAAAGGAAAATGCTTCTATACTGGAATCTGACAAATCCAATACTAACCTATCACTTTCACTAAAATTATTCAACCCGCTAAGTGGCCAAACATGAGCTAATTTCTGAACTTGAAAAAAATTTTGCCTGTCCTGCATCCTCCAGTATACCTGCGGAGAAATATCTGCTCTGCCCTGCTCATGTCCGTCTCAAACGCTCTGTGCCACCTGCGCTCCAGTGTATGCCTGGCCTAAAGTACAGAAATATCCATGCGAAAACATTCTACCATTTTATACAGTAGTTAAATTTGATGTGAATGTATGACATTTGATATTATTAAATCTGCAGTAGAACCCCTATACCACTGTCTTTTCCATTTAATTTTTCTTATGGAAAATCTTTGTAATCCCCAATTGTCTGTTTACCAACTTAGTCATGTGTTAATTTTTCACACTATTTTTATCCTCCACTGTATTCACATAGTTCAGTCTCAGCCTAGATGCCATTTGGGTTTGGTTCTGTAATTGCTGATAATTCAATTATAAAGTCAATTACACTTCATACATATCAACCTCATCTCATTGGGTCATGGGGTTGCTTATTGTTCTAAATTGAACAGATTGCAACGTACACAAATTAGGAATAAAATAATTATATTTATATACTGGATTTGTCAGCCATCAATAATGTGATGATGTGCCTTTCTTTTCCTACTAAAGTGCACGCAGCAAGTTTTCCCTGAAGAAAATTTTTTTTTTTTTTTTTAGATTTTATTTTGTTATTGGGAACTGTAGATTGTTGACAACTACCCAATTTGATGGCTGCTTTTTGCTGTATTTTTGACGTAAATTAGACATGAGTTTGAACAGGGACCCCCAGTAGAGTTTGTTCATGGATGGCTGTCAACTGGTCACCATACAAAGTCGCTTGCCCAACCGGTGTTACTTAACAAGTAATAGTGACTTTCTACCAGCTGACTGACTGGGCTGGCCCGAAGGCCTGAAGAAAATTTAAAATAATTTTGCTTTGACGTCACATTGTATAGCCTACTTATGGCTCTCTGAATTACCTATTTTGATATTAGCAACTTGGTCTAGAATAAAATGTTCACTAGATAACACGTGCACTGTTAACGCCAGTATGTACTGACAAAATAAATCATATTGTTCCCGCTGCTCTAATCCTTTCAGTCTGCCAACACTTCCTCTGACATCATTAATTACGTTTTTCTCCCCTCCACCTAACTCATTTCCTTCCTGCAATTACACACTGTTGTTTCTGCCTGCGTCGTGTGTGGGTGTGCTCGCCTGTTCGTCTGCCTCATGGCGTCGGGTACGCTACCCGTACTTACAAGTTTTCGTCTGCTACCTGTTGTTGCGTCTCATGTTTAAAGTTCTATTCATTGCTCATGTCTATCGTGTGAACTGTTATTGTGTTTACTCATGTACTTTTGTTGTGAAATAATCGCTTATTTGCAGCTATCGTTTAGCGTCTATTCGTTTAAGTCCACGCGGCGTGCTCAAGTGTGTGTCTTCAAGTTAAACCCAGGTGAGTGTAACCTTTACATTGCGTATGTAGTTCAATAGTGTGTGATTTTCATTGTATGTCGATTCCTTATGTTTCTTACTTCCTAACCATTTTGTCAGTCACCTTACATTGTTTAAATTATCGCATATACTATCTCAGTCGTTTCGCCGTGATTGCTGGCGCCGTTATAAGCAATCTGGTCCTCTGGTATTCTATCGTTTGTTGCTTCTATTGGTTTTACGTTAAAGGGTTGTCTGGCGTGGACAATCAATTAATGTATTTCATAAGTTCCGTGCCCTGTACTAAACATTCGTTATTCCGTACTTCGGAATCTTTAAATCAAGGTATTCCTACGTTGGTTGCCTTAACATGCACCATTAAATTTCAAATCAGATATTTACAGAAAAAAAAATCTGGTGTGAAACACTCGACTTTCTCTTGCCAATGCAAATAATTAACAATAAACCTAACAATAGTAATAAAACATTAGAAATAAACAAAAAACTAACCTCAATAAACATAACCTAATTTTAATCATATATGAAAGACGCAAAATGAAAATCAACCTCAGTTTGGCTTAAAAATACGGAAAATCACTCTTTCACACTAAACTACTCTCTGTAGAGAAAAATGCTCTAAAGAAAAGTTGTAGATCTTTTAATTTTGTATAATTTTGATTATAAACACTTTTGTCATAAAATGCATACTAAGGCCGAAATCTTAAAAAAATCGATTTTCACACGTTTTCGTGAGAAAAAACAAAAAATCGCTAATTACCGCTAAACTAAGCGTTATACAAAAAAATGTTTGAAATAAAAGTTTACATTTATTATTATATAAATTTTTGCGTTATAATGCATAAAGCCGTAATCTTAAAAAAAAAACTTTTTTACGTAAAAACACCCTCACCAAGAATTTCAGCAAACATGGCGCCTACCCTATCTTGTAGGGAATTAAGTACGGTGCGTGCCTTCCCCTCCTCAAGGCAATAAAACTCCCACATAACTGAAGAAGGCCACTGAAAAACAAAAAAAAAGAAAAGAGCCGCTCTTAAACCCACTTGTCCCTTAATATAAATTTTCATCCACGAGTAACTTCTTAAAATACATTACCTCCTTTGAAGTCCCAGTCCCAATCCCGCAAGAGCCAGAATCCTATTTCCTAATTTTAAACTATAAAATCCCCCTAAATTTCATGAGGTTGCAATTATTCGGTAAAATTGTTCCCCGAGCGACCAGGTGTTCCTTAACACGATGTCGCCATCATAGGGCTTCTCAGCCCTCTCAACCAGGATTCAGGATTCAGGGAATGAAAAGTTGAGTAAATGAAACGATTTTTAAAAAAATCGTGTAGGGCCATTTTTTGAGAAAATCGCAAAAAAGTGAAAAATTATACGAATAAACTACTACTTCCGGTTGACCGATTTTAATGAAAATGTTCCTGTCGGGTCCGGTAAGGGTATGTAATATAAGTTTCAAGTTCATACGATGTTCCGTTCTTGAGATATTTTGTATACACACACACACAGACCAATCGCTAAAAACATGTTTTTTGGGTTCAGGGGGTCTGAAAACTTATAGATCCGGTGAAAACTCGATTTTGAAAAATCAACATGAAAACAATACTTTCCTTCCTATATATTCATATAGGCAAGAGAAAGTAAAAAAGGTACGCGGCCAAATGCGGTATTTTATAAAACCAAATCACGATACATAACTTACATTAGATCTGTTACTTTTGATGACGTCACCATTCTTTTCAAAGACCTTTATGACAAATTATATACGAGGGCCATCCGGACAGTAGTACCCGTTTCCGCCGCATGAGGCGCTGACGAGGCGAGCAGCCGCCGGTCAAGGTCAGATCGCTTCAGTGGCTTGTCTGCCTTCTCTGTTGTAAGTTCCGCGACGCTAGCATTGCCTGTCTTGTTTCTGTGACCGTTCATAATGTTTAAAAAAATTGAGAACGCCGCCAGTTGTGAAGTGAGGGCTGTAATAAAATTTCTCAATGCAAGAAACGTTCGACCTTGTGATATTCATCGCCAATTAAAGGAAGTGTATGGAGACGATGTGATGGATGAGTCATCTGTTCGGCGCTGGTGTCGTAATTTTAACTTGGGGAGGGGGAACACACACGACGATGAGCGTTCAGGGAGACCATCTGTCATTACAGATCAACTGCTGAGGTCAGTAGACGAATTCGTGAGGCACGATCGGCGCGTTACAATTGATGACATCTGTGAACATTTCCCTAATGTTTCTCGCACAATTCTTCATGAAATTGTCAAAGACCATCTGCATTATTCAAAAATTTGCGCAAGGTGGGTCCCTCGCATGCTTACAGATGAGCACAAAACCAAGCGTATGGCTGCTGCATTAACATTTTTGGAACGTTATTCTGATGAAGCAGACGCGTTCTTGAATCGCATAGTTACTGGTGATGAAACGTGGGTTTGTTATGCTTCACCTGAGAGTAAACGACAGTCAATGGAGTGGCATCATCCTCATTCACCAAAGAAACCAAAAAAATTCAAGACTGTTCTGTCCACCAGGAAACTTATGGCAACCATTTTCTGGGATCGACGTGGTATACTGCTTATTGATTTTATGGCCCGTGGAGACACTATTAACGCTAATGCGTATTGTGAAACATTAAAGAAATTACGGCGGGCAATACAAAATCGACGGAGAGGTCTATTGTCTGATGGCGTCATTCTCCTCCATGACAATGCCAGGCCTCATGCAGCGGGGATAACACAACAACTTCTGCAGCAATTCAATTGGGAAATTTTCGACCATCCACCGTATAGCCCGGACTTGGCCCCTTCAGATTTTCATCTCTTTACAAAACTTGAAGAGTTTTTGGCGGGAAAAAGATTTGACAGCGATGAAGAACTTAAAGAAGGTGTGACTACGTATTTCGATCGGCTGGCGGCGGAGGAATATGATGCTGGAATACAAAAACTCGTCACACGTTATGACAAATGCTTAAATTTGCTTGGAGATTATGTGGAGAAGTAGTTTAAGGTATGCTCTTTTCAATAAAAATGTTTACATTTGTTAATATTTACTTCTGTGTCTTTATTTCACAAACGGGTACTACTTTCCGGATGGCCCTCGTACAATCGGACCTCCATATATATCGAAATTGTACGTTCCTCATAAAAAATTCGATATATAGAATCTTCGATAAAGAGAAACGCTGTTTTTTTTTCATTATCACTGCTACTTAATATTAAGTGAGATTACTCGACCGTAACCATATTACCTTAAAACAGTATTTATTTACAATAAAGTTTGTTTTATTGTGAACACGGGTGTGAAGGGCAATTCTCCACAGAAAGAAAAACTTTTCTCTTTTGCTTAGGCATGTTTTTGTCTCGTAACAGTTTTAGGTATCCATTTGAAAACTTCTTCGTCGTATTTACATATTTTTTTACCCTTGTACGTGGACCAGAGTGGTCAACGTACTGACGTACTGTATTGTCACGTTGCTCTCTCTCTCTCTCTTTCTCTCTCTCTCTCTCAATGTTTCGGATTGACTAGTGTTTCATGGGAGGGCTATATGGAGTTCTATTTATATTTTCACTAAAATTAAATTCGATATATAGAATTTGTTTTCGATATACAGAAGTATTTTTCATTTAAAATTTCACGGGATTCAGGAAATACTTCGATTTATAGAGAATTTCGATGTATAGAAGTTCGATAAATAGAGGTCAGACTGTATTTACAAAAACAATAATTCAGAAATTAAACTAAAAGTTGATAAAAGTAATTAGCCTATATAGTGAAATTTATTTTAAATTATGTTGATTATTAGAAATTGAATTCGGCAAACAATGTACAAATAATAAATAAACTTGTGTCAAAGTTTAAACCAAAATTTAATTTAAAAAATTCATTTAACCAAAAAGTTTATTTATTAACCAATACCGGCCGCATTGGCGTAGATGGTAACGTGCTCGCCTCTCATCATGCGGCCTTGGGTTCGAATCCCATTCAGGCGGGGCATATTTTCATACGTTACAAAAAATCATTTGATCCTTCACAGTCTGCATTAGCAGTCATTGCAAAAGAGTCGGACGTTAAACCCCAAAAAAAGTTTGAATCAAGTTTGTTAAACCAAAAAAAAGTGTCCAACTTTATAAATGTGTGAAAAAAATGAAATAAAAATAAATCAGTACCTTGGGTGTAGTAGGCCTACTTCTTTAATGATCCTTCCTTGTTGCATTCGTATGTTGGCATGATGCTCTACTTCCTGCGTCATACTTCTTTGCTGCAGCAATGGTTTCTCATTACTTCCATTTTGGGCTGATTAGTCGAAAATTTTCTGTTCTTGCTCCTAGAGTCTGTTTGAAAATACATTACCATGGTAAAAAATCTGGTGTGAAACACTCACACAACTTTCTCTTGCCAATGCAAATAATTAACAATAAACCTAACATTATTAATAAAATATTAGAAATAAACAAAAAACTAACCTCAAAAACATAACCTTATTTTAATCATGAGTGAATGATGCAAAATGAAAATCAACCTCAGTTTGGCTTAGAAATACGGAAAATCACTCTTTCTCTCTAGACTAGGCTCTGTAGAGAAAAATGCTTTAAATAAAAGTTGTAGATCTCTTAATTTTCTATAAATTAAATTATACACACTTTTGTCGTAAAATGCATACTTAGGCCGAAATCTTAAAAAAATCAATTTTTCACACGTTTTCGTGAGAGAAAAAAACAGAAAATCGCAAATTACCGCTAAACTAAGCGTTATACAAAAAAATGTTTGAAATAAAAGTTGTAGGATTTTAAATTCTCTACAACTTTTATTATATAAAGTTTTGCGCTAAAATGCATATTAAAGCTGTAATCTTAAAAAAACAACGTTTTTACGTGAAAACAGCCTTACCCAGAATTTCAGCAAACATGACGCCTACCCTATCTTGTAGAGAATAAAAAATTGAGTAAACCAGGCGATTTTAAAAAAAATCGTAGGACCAGTTTTTGAGAATCGCAAAAAAGTGAAAAATTACACGAATAAACTACCACTTCCGGTTGACCGATTTTGATGAAAATGTTCGTGTCGAGTCCGGTAGTGGTACGTAACTTAAGTTTCAAGTTTCAAGTTCGTACGATGTTCCGTTCTTGAGATATTCTGTTCACACACACACATACACACACACACACACACACACGCACGCACGCGCACACACACACACACACACACACACACACACACACACAGACCAATCGCTAAAAACATGTTTTTTGGGTTCAGGGGGTCTGAAAACGTATAGATCCGGTGAAAACTCGATTTCGAAAAATCGACATGAAAACAATACTTTCCTTCCTATATATTCATATAGGCAAGAGAAAGTAAAAAATTATGATTTAAATTTTTTTTGTTTTCTTAACTATGGAAACAAATGAATAAAATATTTGGTTGTAATGGCAACAAATTTTGTTTAGTGTATAAAAATATATATGTTGTTATATTTTTAATTCTTATTTATATTATGTATACAGAGTGCGTCAAGATAACCTCCCTAATTGAAAATTTAAATGAAAACCAAAGTTTTGTGTACAAAAAATAAATAAACTTGTGTCCAAGTTTAAACCAAAATTTTATCTAAAACATTTATTCAACCAAAAAGTTTATTTAAATCAATTTTGTTAAACCAAAAAAAAAGTGTCGAACTTTATAAATGTGTGAAAAAATGAAATAAAAATAAATAAGTACCTTAGTGGGTGTAGTACTCCTCTAACGATCCTTGTTGCATCACATATCAGAGTGCGTGCACTACTTTACTTCTTCCCTACAGCAATCGTACAAGATATAGTACTAGTACTAGTACTTTGGTTATTATAAAAAGGGGATTTCTAATGTCTTAACCTCATTCTGCAGTATAATTTTGACAATTTTTTCGCTAAAGTTCCTCTAAACAGGAAAAAGTTGTAACTACCAATACATACAATAGAAGACTTCAGTTTGATTAATCCTCTTTTTTATGTCATTTGGTCCCAGGAGATACACTAACAACATACTAGACGATATTATAACTAATATACAACATAATACCTACGTTTGATTAATCCCTTTTATTGGTTTTTTTTGGCCTAGAAGGTATATTAGTATACTACTAAACAGTTATTTTACCCAGGTGGCATATTAACATACTACTAAACAATAAACTAACATAAAATACAATTTTTTGGTTTAACGTCCGAATGTTTTGCAAATTGTTGCTAATGTAGATGGTGAAGGAGTAAATAAATTTTTTTGTAACGTATGAACACATTTTGTTCAAACATTTTTTTTGTACAACGCTATAACCTTCTAACACTTTCTCTGCTTGATTGGAACGTGGCAAAAGGAATAAAAATAAACGTTTCTACTATATTCGATTTCCGAGAATTCATATTTAAAACATTTCATTCATGACAATCCATTATCATTGTTAAAATACAATCAATTTCTAACAATAAACAATTTAATCCCTTAACTATTTCTAGAAAATATTACTATTGTGTCCCATTATTATTAGTTTTATTATTATTCGTATTTTTTTATTAAAATTCATATTATTATTTTTGTTACTTGTTTCATTATTATTATTATTATTATTATCGTTGTATTTAACCGAATAATCCTTTTTGGTCGTAGTGCACCGCGTAAGCAACTCTTTTTTGTTATTATTCTTAACTGTGATTATATAAATCGATTTTGTATTTTTCTGTTACGTAATGTACTTTTCCAAGCACGGGCTGTGCTTCTAGGAGCACTAATATGTATGAATAAATAAATAAAATTTTCACTGAAATTTATAAATAACAAAATTTATAGCAACAAAATTCAATTAGATTTAATTTAATTTTAATGAATTTATTCTCGTGTTATAATAAAGAATAGCTTACTGTAATATACAATGTTATAAATTAATTTAGTTACAAAATTAATTTAAAATAATCTTTGTTTCTCTCTTAGTAAAAGGTTTTACGATTACATTTTGTAACAGATGCTAGTTTAGCAAAAGACAATGAACGCAACCAAAGCATACGTATTCTTTTGTCGGTTGCTGCCTAATTAGCTAAATTCATTACTTCTGTCTACTAAGACAGTACGTAGTGGGTATTCTTTTTTCCAATACATATTATTTTTCGTAAAGCATGTTTATTATAATTTTTGCTTTTTTAGTAAGTAAATTGAACTGAGATTAGGTCGATGAAAATATTTTAACATGATGTAATAAACTAAAAATCTGGTGTGAAACACTCACACGACTTTCACTTGCCAATGCATATAATGAACAATAAAACCTAAGTAATAAAACATTAGAAATAAAAAAAACTAACCTCAAATAAACCTAACCTTATTTTAATCATTATTGAAAAACGCAAAATGAAAATCAACCTGATTGGCTTAAAAATACGGAAAATCACTCTTTCACGCTAAACTAGGCTCTGTAGAGAAAAATGATTTAAATGAAAGTTGTAGATCTTTCAATTTTCTATAAATTTGATTTCGTGCACAATTTTAGGTAGGAGTTAGTTTATGATTTTAGGGGAGACGGAGAGGGTAGAGTTTGGCATAATCACCGGCCTTTTATTTTCTAAGTGTTTAATAATTTAAAATGGCGGCTCTTTTCACCGTAGTGGAGTAATTTTTATTTATTTTTTTTTATTTATTTAACGTCGCATCAACTACAAAGGTCATTAGCGACGACGTTGGGGTGGAACTGTATGTAATGTAGGATGAAATGATTTTTTGTAACGTATGAAAATATGCCATGCCTGAGTGGGATTCGAACCTATCCATTTGTTTCGCATTCGTTTATTGACGTTAGTTTTTTGATTATTTCTAATGTTTTATTACTAATGTTAAGTTGTATTGTTTAGGGGCTTAGTTTAGCGGTAATTAGCGATTTTCTGTTTTTTTTCTCACGATAACGTGTGAAAAATCTATTTTTTAAAGATTTCAGCCTTAGTATCATTTTACGACAAAAGTGTATATAATCAATTTATAGTAAATTAAAAGATCTACAACTTTTTTCTAAAGCATTTTTTTACAGTGCCTAGTTTAGCGTGAAAGAGCGATTTTCCGTATTTTTAAGCCAAACTGAGGTCAATTTTTATTTTGCGTCTTTCATATATGATTAAAATTAGGTTATTTTTTTTTTTTTTTTTTTTTTTTTTTTTTTTTTTTTTTTTTTTTTTTTTTTTGCTACTTGCATCCTGGAGACTCCAAAGGGAGTATAGGACATGTCAAGGTAAAATTGATGAACTGAAAGTTTATCACCAATGTAATAAATTTACTACTTACCACCAAAATTTGTTTTTGCTACTGCTTACTTCAGTAGGCTTGTCATGAACCCTAATGAATTAAATATCACACACAATAAATAATAAAAATAAATCAAACACAATGATAAATTCATCACTTACCAATAATTTCCCCCTACCACTGGTTAACTCAGCAGGCTTGTCATGAACCCCTTTGTATCAAATTGTACACAATATTTGTTTAATTCAAGTTAAATACCAAAACTATTTAGAAAGGAATTCGTGCACACTGTAAAATGTTTCATCAATCAAATATTGTTTTAGCTTTTTTTTAAAATGACTTAAATTGTCACAACTTTTTAAACCTTGAGGCAATTTATTGATGTATTTTCTACCTGCATAAGTTGGTTTTTGTTCAAACAATTTAGTGTTGTGATTAGCAACATAATAATCGATTCTGTTTCTTGTGTAGTGGTTGTGAACATCTAAATTCTGTAAAAAGGTATTTTTCTTTACGTACATTATCACTTCAAAAATGTACAAAGAAGGAACCGTGAGCAATTGCAGATCTTTAAATAGTGATCTGCATGAGGTAAGGTGGTTGACTCCCATCATACACCTAATAGCTTTTTTCTGTATTTTAAAAACTCTTTCCATGTTACCCTGTGATGAATTACCCCATACTAATATGGCATACCTGATATGAGATAAAATTAAACCATGATAAGCTGCTATAAGCAATTTTTTATCATTTAATCTGGCAATTTGTTTTAATGCAAATACCCCAGATGATATTTTACTACAAATTTGATCGGTGTAATAATCCCACGATAGGGTCCTATCTAGTGACACTCCTAAAAACTTCACTGTTTGCACATGATCTAGGATATTATTTTGTATCAAGACATCCACTTCTCTGTTTTCCCTTACATTGTGTTTGTTTTTGAACTGTAAGAACTGACACTTTTTCCCATTAACTGTTAACATTAATTCATTCAGAAATTGGACTACAGATTCTACGCTAATCTGTGTGTTAACTTCGAGACTATCTACCAGTAAACTTTTGTTTATGATTGAAGTATCATCAGCAAACAATAAAGCTTTACTGTTGGGTAAGATATCTGGTAATCTATTTATATACAACAAAAACAAAATGGGACCTAAAATTGAACCCTGTGGAACACCAGCTTTGACATCAAGCTTTTCAGACAAAATTTTTGTAAGTTTCCCCCTAACTACTCTAGTTATTTCTACGCACTGTACTCTACCTACCAGATAAGACTGAAACCATTTAAGTTCTACGCCCCTAATACCTAATGACTCTAACATTTTCAACAAAACTTCATGATCAACACAGTCGAAAGCTTTACTGAGATCTAAAAACACAGCTAAGGCTTTCTCTCCTGCATCCAATATATCAACTATCTGCTCAAAAAGTGAGACAATAGCAGTTTTGGTTGACTTACCCTTTTGGAAACCATGCTGATCTTTTGAGATGATAAGGTTTTCAGTCAAAAAATTGATTAACCTATTGAACACTACCTTTTCAAAAATTTTGCTAATAGTGTTTAATATACTTATGGGCCTATAATTTTCAACTACTTGGGTATTGCCATTCTTAAACACAGGTAATATTTTACCTTCCTTCAGTTGCTTTGGAAATACACCTCTTTCCAGGGAGAAGTTAATTAGATGAAGGAGAGGTGTTAATAAAAACTTTTTACATTTTTTAACAACAATACTTGAGATCCCATCTAACCCTACCGTTTTCTTACTTTTTAAGCTATTGATAACTGATTCTAGTTCCTCATATGAAACTGAGCTAAATACAAAATTATCTACAACTCTATCCCCCCTAACTTCATAATATCCCTCAGTTTCCGTAATCTGCTGTTTAAGCTTTGAAGCTACTTCCTGATAATACTTATTAAAATAATTACTAATTTCTGATCCATTCTCTATAACTTCATTATTACTATTAACAATTTTTGGTATATCTGTGTATCCCCTATTACTAACTACATTCCGATTCCTATTTATTGTTTCCCATATTGCTGAGTTTAAATTAGTTGATTTACGAAGGACTTCAGCAGTTTTTTTGCATTTAGCACTCTGAACTTTTTTAGCATAATATTTTTTAATTTGTTTGTATCTTTGCTCATTCAATTCATTTTTATCTGATTTGAACTCAGAGTAGACATCTCTGACTTCAGATTTCAGTTTCAAAATATCTCCTGTAATCCATTGGTCTATTTCACTAATTCTCTTTGTTAAAACTACCCTTTTTACTGGACAACTACTATTATAGTGAAATTTTAAAGTTTCAATAAAATAATGATATTTTTGATTAATTTCGGAAGCATTGATAACAGTCTTCCAATCTTCTTTGGATAAACTGTGCAATAAACAATTTATATTACCCTTGTCCTCTTGCCTAATTTCTTTATTAACTTTTTGATTCAGGGCCTGACCACCTAAATGCTGAATTTCTATTACTTGGTACCCGTGATCAGAGAATTCTGAACCCCCTAACCTAACCTGACAACTAACAATATTTGTTAGAATATTATCTATTATCGTTTGAGAATGGCTAGTAATCCTTGTATAATCACTAACTTTTATATCCAGATTGTTCATGTTCACGATATCCCTGAACTCTTCGGACATTTTACTCTGAATAGCAAGATTTACATTATAATCACCCATAACAACAACTCTTAAGTACCGTTCAGTCAAACTCTCCAGCAATGCACTGAACAATTTACAGAACTGGTCCCAATCACCATTAGGAGACCTATAAACACCAACGACAGCCATCCTTTCCTGTACCCCCAACCTAACTTCTAATCCTACTACTTCCATATTCATTTCCTGAGAAAACCTGTCTACAAAAGGTAAGTTACGTGTATGTATGTTCCTACTAATATTAGTCAGTATACAGACTCCTCCACTTTTATGAAATTTCCTGCAGTAAGAAGCATCAATAGAAAACCCCGGAAAGCTAATCATAGGAATCTCATTACTTTTTAACCCATGTTCATGGGTTATGAACTTATGTTTATTGAGGTTAGTTTTTGTTTTTTACTATTGTTAGGTTGTATTGTTAATTAATTGCATTGGTAAGAGAAAGTTGTGTGAGTGTTTCACACCAGATTTTTTGAATTTTCGTCATACGATCTTTTACCCTCGTATATCTAGTATACTCGTTTAGTACTTTTAACGGGTTTTCAGGGTACAGCTGAAGCCGTGAATTTAGTATCTTTGCAGGTATCCATTCAAAATAGCTTATACAGTACTTTTAGATTGTAGGTTTGTAGTTTCTGGCGGCTTTTGGTATTCTCTCGCCTGGCATGCGATTCAAATGGCTGCACCATCTGCTCCTGTTCTGCTTGATTTTGTCTAGCAACGGTAAAGCATTCAGTGTTTTTTTTCTAATTTCTTCATTTCGTAGCCTATCTCTTCGGCTGCATCCATATACACTTCGTAAGAATCTCATTTCTGCAGCCTGGATTTTGCTGTCTACCTTTTTTGTATGTATCCAGGACTCACTGCCATACATCAAAGTAGGGACAGCAATTGTATTGTAAAACTTAAGTCTCGTATCTATCTTGTTTTCCGTTTCAGATGTTTATGTATATTGCCACAAATGCTTTGAAATTTAGATAGTTTGTAAAGCACATCTTTGTCAAAGTCATACGAAACATCAGAAGCCATCTTGGTAAATAAGGGAGTTCGACAAGGCATACAAGGAGTTGACAAGGTATGTCGCCGACTTTATAGATTTACTTTAAAATTATAATATTTGTAGTTTAAAATTATATAAGATATTACGCGTAAATCGTTATGGTAAATGAACAAATTCAAACAAGAAATACATTTTTTTTACAAGAAACACATTATAACAGACGAAAATAAACCTGAAAAGAACATTGAATTGTTTACTTTTATGTTACTAGCAAACATGAATCCATGTATAAGTCGCAAATGAAATAAATCTATAAAAGTGTTAGTAAGATAAGTATAGGGGTGGGGGTAGATAGAGCAAGCGGAAAACACGCTGCACCAGTAATGATATACATTTTGCGTTAAAATGCATAATAAAGCCGCAATCTTACAAAACACCAGCCTGTTTACTTCAGATCGGAGAAGCCAGTTCCCCCCCCCCCACCAGTTAATATAAGTAATTTATAAATCTATGATGAACTTGTAAAAAAAGTTGGAACTCTGCCATATATAGATTTCTTTGGCTGGATTATTTTCCTGGTATGAGAATTACATACCGGCTACCTTACAGCATTATGTAACACTTTAACCGGTCACAATAATATATTGGCTTGTCTATTTCTTATTAGATGACCTTGAAAAGCGGTTGGATACAAACTAACTCAATAAAAAATAGTTTTATCTCTCCGGTTCTATTAGTTCCTTTATACCCATTTCACAATTAAACCAAACCAACAGAGTAAAAAAAAATAAATGATATTTATTTTTTCGCATAACCTAGCATACAATTATTGTTTTGTTAGCCTCACGCATTTATTATAATGATCACATTCGGTTTTTTTTTGTAACAAATCTTGTAAAATATTTGCTTGTTTTTTTTTCATCTTGCACATACTACACTAATTTGCGTTCTCTCTCTTTTTTTTACAGAAGAAAGAACAAGAAAAAAAGTGTGTAACACTGTAGTTAATCAATTATTCGCGTAAGATCTGTTTTCATTACTTTAATTCAAAAGTATTAGGTTGATATTAAAAAAAATTAATATAGATAGAATACTGCTAAAAAAAATAATTAAAACCATTTATCTCTTAAGTTACACTACAATACATACATTTTATCCCAAACAGTCCGGTATTTTAACCAGTAACCGGGATATATTAGACCCCCCCACCCCCCTTCCGTAAAGCATCTACCTTCCACCCTGCAAATAACACCTTCACTACATTCACCACAAGGTCTGGTTGTATAATGAAATTCATTACTCTCAGAGATCTAAAAAAAAGAAATCTAACTACCTGATTATATCATATATTCACACTATCTGACCATATAATCTCACTATCAGACTAAAAAAAAATCTGATTCACTGACCATAAACAAACGATCTGACTACCCAACAAAAAAAATCTGACTGTCTCTCTCACCATACAATCTTACTATAACTTATCAAAGTTAAGTAAGCGTGATCACGTGATGCGCAGTAGTTCATTTTAGGTGTTGTTGGCCTAGCTTATAGTATAATGGAGGGGAATGTTGGGTCTCTGGCGCGCGCCCTCCCACCTAGCCAAGGACAGTTACCAACCAGTTGCTCTGTGGACTTCACACTGTTTACATGTGTTGTGGTCTTCTACATTTCCACAGTTTTCATAAACAGTATTTTTCAATACTCTTCGTCGTTTCTTAAACAGTATTTTTCAATACTCTTTACCGTTTCTCAAACAGTATTTTTCAATACTCTTCGCCAATTATTAAACAGTATTTTTCAATACTCTTCGCCGTTTCTTAAATATTATTCGCAATGCCTCAGCCAAGATCGAACTGCAGGTTAGGACGGGGAGTTGCTTTAAAAAGTCAAACTAAATGTGTAATTTATGAATGTGCACAAAAAGATTACTGAAGAAAATCCAGAAATGTTACAGTTAGAAATTTAAGCTCGTGTGGCTGACCTTTGCGGTATTTCCGTTCATACGGTACGAAAAACTGTAACAGAAGCAAATAAATTGGGTGAAAATGAAAATTTCAGTACACCGGGAAAATCTCGCCAAAGATTGAAGAAGAAAGTTAATATTGATAACTTTCAAAGATGCGCGTTGAGAAATATTGTGTACAATTTTCACATAAATTATATAAATTCTATTTATATAATAAAATAATATAATTCTCAATTATATTATAACATAAAAATTCATATACCCACTTCCTTGTTACTTTTACTTTGTTATTAGGTAAATAAAATGAAAAAAATAAGCAAATACATATAAATGTAAAAATACGATAAAAAATAACAAATTCTTTACTATCCGTTAAACGAAACAAGACTAGTCGCTGGAGATGCGTTCACGAGCGTAGTGTGTTGGTGAATGCAAGCGTGCGTACGTGAATGCGAGTGTGCATGAATGTGTGAACATCACTCTGCCTCCCCGCCCCCACTACGGCAATTTCCTAACCACACTCTGCGCGATGACTGCGCTAACTTAACATTGATGGGTTATACCTCACTATACAATCCCACTACCTGACCATAAAATCTGATTGTATGACCAAAAAAAATCTGACTACCTCACTATAAACTGACTGTCTAACACAAAAAAAAATCTGACTATTTAATCCCAACCAACAACAACAACAACACACACACACACACACACATAATCTGACTATCTAACTACCCAAACAAAAAAAAACCTACAACCTACACCAACATCTACAACCAACCAACCACCATACAAATAAAACCAACTAAACAACAACAACTAAACAACAACAACAAAACTGACCATAACACCAAACACAAATAAAGAAAACCAAAACCACCACAATCTGACCAAAGAAAACCAACCCTAAATAAATCCAAAACACTTTTCTGAGCTGATTGAACCTAATTACAAATACAGATAGGCAAACCCATCACAAACAAATCCAAAAAAAAAACCATTCTGAAACACAAATCGCTCCAACCACAGATACAAATAGGTAAACCCCATCGCAATCCGACAACAGAAAACTAAAACAAAACAAATCCAAAACTATTTGAGACAAAACGCTCCAACCACAAATACAGATAACTAAACCCATCCCATTCACAATCTGACAACAGAAAACTAAAATAAAACAAATCCAAAACCATTTTGGGCAGCTCGCTCGTATTTTCTACTACTGTTGTCCCAGGTTCATAAATAAAAGAAATCCGAAAAGTTTTATCTTTAAAAATTCAACCTTCTTTATTTAAAACAATTTGTTGGTAAACTTTTAAAATATTTAAAAACAATTAAAATTTTTAAAATTCCTTAAAACTTATTAAAAACGTTGAATCTTTTTATTAGAATATCTTCTAAAATTTATGTTCTAATATTCAATATAATCCTTAATATTAATAAACTTGCAAAATTATTTTTTTTTTATATCATAAAACTTGTATAAGCCACCTTATTCCTTAAAAGTTTAAAATGGAATGGAGGCAACAATCCAATTTTATTATTTTAATAAAATTTTCTTTTTATTTTTTTTTTTGTTCTCACATCTGTAGGTGAGGTCATCTGATATGTTGATGTTGATGCTGTAAAGTCATGTTTATGTTTACGTTTGAGTGTTGTTAATGTGTGTACTGTTTGTTGTGTGTCCGTGTAGGTGTCTCATATTACAATCTTCCCCCCCCCCCAAGAGAGTATGCATAAGCACAAGGTATGGACAAGCAAAAAAAAAAGGGGGTGGGTGCTTAAATGTCAAAAGAGAAGGTGAGTATGGAGCAGTTGTCGGCCTGAGACGGTAAAATTCATTCATTCGGGGCCCCTTTCAAAAATACATTCATACAGCATGCAAACAGCATTGTTTTTTGTTTTGTTACAATCATCTCAAGCTCGAGTATCGCGACAGACATCACCTAAAAAGTATTTTATGTCTTTGAGTAAATTATGTAACCTTTTTAAGGTTAGAAATGTGTTCTTTAGTTATTTCCCCTCCAATAGTCTTACGAAGTAAGGCTGTAACTGGAGTAGAGAAGCCGATGATATAAAAAGGTTCAGACCATCGATATGCCATTTTTGCACAAATATTTTTCCGTTTCGAACTTACGGGGTGAGTTTTAAGCAAAACTTTATCTCCCACCGAAAACGGATTGGGGTGGCGCATAGCATTATATCGGCGCGCCATATCATGATGAGATTTAATTAGTTTTCTTCTAATGTCACACATCATGTTACTTGAACGTATAGGGTTTCTATGAAGGATATCTTGGATATTCCATGCTCTATCCAACGGTGTTTGAGCTGGAAAAGTATGCAATATGTCAAATGGACATTTCCCATGCGCATTATGTTGAGCCATATTGAAGGCTAATTGAAACCAAAATACGGATTTATCCCAAGTTGTTTGAGTCGTTGCATGGTATGCAATAAGAATAGACCTAAGATTTCGATTTAATCGTTCGGCGTGAGATGGTTGGGGATGATAGGGTGAGAGGGTGGTTCGTTTTATGCCTAGATTGAAACAAAAGTTTTTAAACATTATGGAATTAAAATTTTTAGCATTATCTGTGACAATTAACCTCGGGATGGAGTAATTTTGGAAAATACGTTTTAATTCGTCTATAATGGAGGATGTATTAGTGTTTCTTAATGGAGCTAGCCATGTAAATTTTGAAAAACTATCTACTACCACTAGAATATATTTATAACCTTGGTTGGTTTTTGGCAGGCTGCCTACAGTATCAATAAACAGCGTGTCAAATGGCGCTGTCGGAACTCTGGAACTGAGATTTCCCCATTTATAATTTATCCCAGGTTTGCTGCGTTGACAGGTTGTACAAGCATTCACTTTTAAAGGAATTTCTCGATATATAGCTGGCCAATAAAAATACCGTGTAATTTTGTGTATAGTTTTATCAACACCTAAATGTCCACCAATTTCCGACTGATGAAAGTATTTAAATACTAAATCTTTTAAGGAATTGGGGAGAACGATTTTGGTTGGGTTATTGTTTTTATCTTTTAGACATAGGACGCCTTTGGATAAACAAAACTTATCATCCATTTGTTGTTTTTGTTGAAGGATAAAGGTATCCTGTTCTAGATGTTGTCTTATGTCTGTAAAAGATAGGGGGAATTGGGATAATAAGGTATTAATATAAGATATATCTTTTGAGATATCTTCATTATTTAAATCGTACATCCTCGATAATGCGTCGGCCACATTATTATCCGAACCACGGATGTGATTAATTTTAAATTTAAAAACAGATAATCTAAGTAACCATCTAGCGAGTCTACCTAACTGTTTTGGTCTGGAAAGAAGCCAGGCTAAGGCTTGATTATCGGTTTCTAAAAGAAATTCACGATGTGTTAAATAGGTCCTGAAATGATCTGTTGCAAAAACAACTGCAAGACACTCTCGCTCATATGCAGAAAACTTCCGTTCTGCTTCTGTTAATGTTTTGGAAGCGCACGCTATGGGTTTTCTAGATCCTTCTTGTTCCTGAAGTAGGACAGCTCCTAGACCTGTATCAGACGCATCCGTCTGTAACATGAAAGTTTTGGAGAAGTCTGGTATTGCCAATACCGGGGGATTATCAATTGCCTGTTTGAGATCTTCAAACGCAATTTTCTGTGAGTCTCCCCAGATAAACTGAGTGTTTTTACGACGCAACTTATTTAGGGGTTCGATTCTATCAGCATAATTTTTGATAAATTTAGAGAAATAATTAATCATACCACAATATCGATGTACTTGTTTCACTGACGTAGGCTGTGGGTACTGCAATATTTTTTGTGTCCTAGTCGGGTCTATAGAAACTCCTTTGTACGATAATGTTTGTCCAAGAAACGGTATTTCATTTACAGCAAATGTTACCTTATCAGGATTAACTGTAATGCCAGCTTTCCGCAGAATTGCCAATACTATTTTAATGTGTCTGACATGCTCTGTAAAACTTTTAGAATATATTAATATATCGTCCATGTAATTAAATACAAATTTATATTTAATATTCTTGAATATTGTATTCATAAGGCGTGTTAAAACTTGTGCGCCAGTCGACAAACCAAAAGGTAATCTTACATATTCGTATAAGCCATCCGGTGTGCAAAACGCGGTGATTTGACGAGATTTTTCTGTCAATGGTATCTGATGGTACGCTTGCGCTAAATCTAATGTACTGAACCATCGTGCATTGGAAAACCATTGAAAAGCATGATTTATATTCGGTAAAGGTTGTGCCTCTGAGTCAATTATTAAGTTGACTTGGCGATAGTCTACGACTAGACGACTTGTGCCGTTTGGTTTCGGAATTAAAAATGCTGGAGAGGAATAAGGTGAAACACTTTCTCTAATTACTTTATCTTTTAATAATTTATCAATTTGTTGTTTCATTTGGAGCGTTTTTATTGGATTTAAGGGATAGGGCCTAGATTTTATAATTTCACTATTTCTGAGTTTAATATCATATTTCAATACATGGGTACAGCCTAATTTAGTAGTGAGTACGTCAGGAAATTCCTTACATAAATTATTAATTGTATTTTTAATATACTCACTTTGTTCCACGTTGTTAATCTGTTCTGGATATAATTTGTTAGATGAAATTGTTGATTTTTTGCCCAATCAAAGGTTATTAAAGATCTTGTAGCATTAAATATTGCGCGAGTTTTTTGTAAAAAATTCATTCCGAGTATTATTCTGTGTTGTATTTTTGGTAATATTTTAAAATTTATTTTCCACGATATTTTTTGAAGAGTAAGTTTAATCCAGATCTGCTTATTAATTTTCAGAGGAAATCGATCAGCTGTAAGGCAAATTGTGTTAATGTTTTCTTCCTTTATAATCGCCTTCTTAGTTTTTAAAAATTTATACAGTTGCTGATTAATAATGTTATGGGTGGAACCAGAATCGATGAGGGCGTTAAATATATTATTTTTGATTTTTATTGATAAAGCTTTCAAAGTATAATTACAGTTTAACCTGTTTTCCTTTAACTTTAAATGTTTACATGGGTTATGTTTACAAACACACATCATATGGCTATGTTCAGTGCATTTGTAAAGATTTAGTTTTTTGAAACATTATTATTTCCTTTTTGCTGTAAAAGTTTACAATTCCTTTTGATATGACCTAATTTATGACAATAAAAACACTTTAAGGTTGTTGCAGGCATTTGTGATCTGATTTTTTTACAAGCTGTATCGTTTAATGTATTTTGTTTACCTTGGTTAGGAACCATGCTATTTACATTATTTATTACGCTTGTATTATTTATTTTAGATAAACCGATGTCATTAAGAGTCCTAGCATAAACTCTTTCATATACATAGGCATCTAATTTATTGAAATCTTGTAAGTTATTAGGTTTGCCGATTATACATATGTGCGTGGCGTATATTTCATTTAAACCGGTTAAAATTATATTAATTAACTCACCTTCTGTCAAATCTAATCTTAACACCTCATGGTTTTCTAAAATTTCTCTCATGTATTCAGCAAGGGTCTCCGTTTGTGACTGATTTCGGTATAATAATTTGAGTTTTAATATTTCTTTCATTTTTGGTGTGATTAGTTTGCTTACTAAATCTCTATGAAATTGATCGAAATTATGATTATTTTTAATCGAATTTTCAAAAATTTGTTCGGTGAAACCGGTCATAAACGGAGTTAACAACACCAAAGGTAAATCAACTGCATAACGTTTCTGTATTTGTTTAATAATTTTGATATTTCGTACCAACATGTCAATATCACGTCCATCAGTTATAGTTAATTGTTTTAATTCGTTTTCAATTGGATTTGCAATTTTTGTCCAATTAAAATTTAATTCACGATGAAAATAGACGGGGTTATGGTTACCTACTGCATTTGGTATTAATATGTCAGGAGTTTCGTTTCTAAGAACAGGATTTTGCATTTCTGGGGGATGTAAAAGATTAACATGACCAAAATCAAGATTTCCTTGTTGTTGATCAGGTAAGAAATTATTTCCTAAATGTGCATCTTCAAGGTTTATGTTGTTTTGCTCAAAATTAGGTTCAACCTCGAAATTTTGTAACCTATTAACCTTCCAAATATCAAATCCCTCTTTTAAATTTTGAAATCCTGCGAGTTTATCTGGTTTGTTGGGTAATATGAATGTTAATATTTTGTTAAGCCGATCATCAAATATTTCGGCATTATACCTTTCTAATTCAGTTAAATTTTCTATGTTTCGTAACTTTACTAAATAGTTTTGACACTCCGTCAGTTGTTTGTCCATGTCAAATCTATGTAATGTAGTTAAATCAATTTGTCGTCCATTATCTAAGAGTTTTTGTAACCTTTGCCTTTTTTGTCTTACGTTTCCTGTTGTTGTGCTTTTTCGTATTCGTAATTGGAAGTTAACGTTTGTTTCGTCTAGTTTAGTGGGGTCAAGAATCGGTGCTACTTGCCTATTCATGTTTGTAATTGTTTTGTTTGGTGATGATGATGATTTAAGTGTATGTGATCAATGACTTACCAGATGACTTCAGTATACTTGCCAGATGTGAGTTGTTTATAATTTGTAATTGTTATTTATAATTGTTTTTGTAAATTTTAGAAGATTTATTTTATTGTATGTTATTTGATTAATTTTGTTTGATGAATTTTGTTCCGGTTCGTTCCTTTTTTCTTGCTGTGTTATCGTTCCAAATCTTGTTGTTGAGTTTATTTATTGATATTTTTGTTTCGTGAAATTATCCTGAAATTATCTTGAAATTATCTTGAAATTATCTTGAAATTATCTTAACATCCTGGTCACGGCACCATTTTTGTTGTCCCAGGTTCGTAAATAAAAGAAATCCGAAAAGTTTTATCTTTAAAAATTCAACCTTCTTTATTTAAAACAATTTGTTGGTAAACTTTTAAAATATTTAAAAACAATTAAAATTTTTAAAATTCCTTAAAACTTATTAAAAACGTTTAATCTTTTTATTAGAAAATCTTCTAAAATTTATGTTCTAATATTCAATATAATCCTTAATATTAATAAACTTACAAAATTATTTTTTTTTATATCATAAAACTTGTATAAGCCACCTTATTCCTTAAAAGTTTAAAATGGAATGGAGGCAACAATCCAATTTTATTATTTTAATAAAATTTTCTTTTTATTTATTTTTTTGTTCTCACATCTGTAGGTGAGGTCATCTGATATGTTGATGTTGATGCTGTAAAGTCATGTTTATGTTTACGTTTGAGTGTTGTTAATGTGTGTACTGTTTGTTGTGTGTCCGTGTAGGTGTCTCATATTACACTACTAGTGAATTATTAAATCATTTATTGTATCACTTAATTATAATTAGTTTAATCATTTATTCTGTAATCTTTTAGTGAAATAAATATTTGTAATTTTAAACTTTAGTGTATTAATTATTTATGAACCTAGATCCCGAAACGGACCTTAGCAATAAGTGTCACAGTATATATAGTATTTAGATGAACTATGTCCTCCTAGCCGTGGGAGTGAGAGAATTCATAGAGCTCTCACTCGCACAACCCATACGCGCCTACCCAATAACATTGTCGTATAATTTCACGGTAAAGACGTTTGAGCGCCTGCGTAGTTATGCCACATATCTCCTTCTCACTCGCTCTATGGCTATGGGACATTAGTTCGTCTGATACTTATACTGCTGGGTGCACAGCTTTATGGATCTCGTATTCCTGCTATTAAGTTAACTATGTTTTCAATTATAACTACTTAAAACATCAGTCATTATATTATATGATGTAGCCGTAACAATTTCATTTAGAAAAATACTTTTAAAAGTATTTTGTTGTTACTTTTTAATCAGCGTGTACTCATTTTGATATAATGCGCATGCTCAGTGATGTCATTGTTTGTTTACATTAGGAGCAAACTAAGAGAGGCTGGAATTTACTGTTATTAAGTTTACTATGTGGGCTGGCTAAATTAGTCACTCACTTTCACTCGGTCTACCCGATCTAATTTTGTAGCTGTCGTTTAACCGACCCTTCGACGTATTTGCCGTACTATGACGCCGGTAAAATCCAGTGCCGCGGCTTTTTGCCGTAATAGTACGCCGCAATCTTAACGATCACAATAGACTATGTACAAAATAACTTGGACTCGATAGAGAGTCATTAAATGTCATTCATATTTTGTGTAACACGTTCCAAAAGGAAAAAGTTGTTTTGAACGGTGACCAGTGCTGACATTCCGTCGTCCAGGTGATCTGTTCCCAGACGAGGTTAGGCTATATCATTCGGAAGAAAACTAAAGTCCAGCCTTTATAAGTTTCCTTTTACTGTAAACAAACAATGACGTCACTGAGCATGCGCATTATATACAAATGAGTACACGCTGATTAAAAAGTAACAACAAAATACTTTCAAAAGTATTTAAATACAAAATACTTTTAAAAGTATTTTTATAAATGAAATTGTTAGGCCTACATCATATAATATCATGACTGATGTTTTAAGTAGTTATAATTTAAAAGATAGTTAACTTGATAAGAATATGAGATCCATAAAGTGGTGTACTCTAGCGTGCACCCTGTAATAGGAGGTGGCTTTGGTTTGTTGACAGAAGGAGGAGGAGGAGCAAACTAAGGACGGCTGAACCACAGAGTAAGTCTTACGTCTTACTCTGTGGGCTGAACTTTAGTATTAATTTGGGATGGAAAACGGGCCGGTTGTTATTCAGAGTGTATGTTTGTTTGTGTTGTGGATTAACCACTTACACTTATTGCGGTGTGCGTAATGAATATTGGAGGACAGTGTTGGGGCCGACTGGAGCCGCCGAATCTACAGCCAGTGGGGGCGTGTGTGGTAGGCTAGTTGATGAAGGCCGTCCGTCCGTCCGATTAGGCCTATTTACTAGTAATCTAATTATTATTTCCGAGAGAAAACAAACATAGCTCTTATGTTATGATAACGGAATCATACTAAAAGTGAGTGGACTACGCCTCTCCTCTCCTCTCTACACCACCGATTCTCAACCGTTCTTTAAAAAAACGCAACCCCCTTATAGTAAAAATCTGGTGTGAAACACTCGCACAACTTTCTCTTGCCAATATAAATAATTAACAATAAAACTAATATTAGTAATAAAACATTAGAAATAACCAAAAAACTAACCTCAATAAATATAACCTTATTTTAATAATGAGTGAAAGACGCAAAATGAAAATCGAACTTAGTTTGGCTTAAAAATACGGAATATCACTCTTTCACGCTCAACTAGGCTCTGTAGAGAAAAATGCATTCACTTTCCACCCTGCAAATGATATCTTCACTTCATTCACCACAGGGTCTGGCTGCATAGAGAAATTCATTTGATAACAGATACAGAAAAACATTGAAAATTCGTGAATAAAAATATTTAGAAAAAATAATTAATAATAATATTATATATTACTTACTTCGTCTATCTGTTGAGCTTCTTCTCTCATATGATTGTAAACATTTTCCTCTGCTCGGTTCATGTTTTCCAATCTAAGATGTATTGAATATGATTAGGAACAATGGAAAAATATGTTTATATACAATTTTCTGGTTACAGAGAATATTGTTGTTATGTTCAGTGACCTTATAAGATGAGTAACTTTACACATTTTATTGTGAGAACTTATTAAACATAAGTCTTTACTTAATATTTCTATTTTGTCCATACTTGACAAATTTGATTAAAAATAATGACAGAAATTTTTATATTTATATTCATTTCGTACAATGAACTTATGAGAAAGAATAGTATGTAAAAAATTATAGTATTTACAAAGAAAGAAACAGAATTTTTTAATTAATCTTTATATTTGTATATTCTATAGAAATTTTATTATAAATAATTACAGCAACATATTGTATAGTAATAAAAAGTAAGTAGCTATAGCGAGGAACACTAAATACTTTGTTAAAACTTGAGTTCAATGCAGAACATTGAACTTACAGTAAGCTAATATAAATGTCTTACATAGCGAATTATTCTTTCTTTACCACAATATATAACGTAAATAAAATAATACAATCTTGGAACAAAATATATCTTATAAGATTTAACAATTAAAGATGAGAGATTTTCATAAATTTATCTTTAATTTTACTTTTAATAAAACAACTAAGTGTAGACTTAAATTTTTGAACAACACAAGTATTAAATGTATAAGTGTGTATGTGAGTTACAAATAAGCCTTTGTTAACGAAGAAAGAAGTACAATATTTTATATTTTCATTTAATTTCAACAGACTGTAAGGTCTGTTATTTTTGTAAGCTGTATTATTTTAATGAATTTTGTACTGTACAACTTTCAATTATTAGTTAATCATCCGTAGCAAAAGGCTCTATTATTTTAATGAAACTCAGTACTTTACAACTTTTAATCAACAGTAATTGACTGTGGAATATTATATTGCTTTTTGTAGAAATATAATTGTTTTAAACAAGAGACCAAAAGTGGAAGTCATTTCGGCACTTATACCTACTACTAGGCTCTGTAGAGAAAAATGTTCTAAATAAAAGTTGCAGATCTTTTAATTTTCTATAAATTCGATTATATACACTTTTATTATAAAATGCATACTAAGGCCGAAATCTTTAAAAAAATCGATTTTTCTCACGTTTTCGTGAGAAAAAGTCAGAAAATTGCTAATTACTGCTAAACTAAGCATTATACAAAAAACTGTTTGAAGTAAAAGTTGTAGGTTTTTAAATTCTCTACAACTTTTATTATATACATTTTTGTTCTAAATTGCATATTAAAGCCGTAATCTTAAAAAACTATGTTTTTACGTAAAAACAGCCTCACCAAGAATTTCAGCAAACATGACGCCTACCCTATCTTGTAGAGAATAAAAAATTGAGTAAACCAGGCGATTTTTAAAAAAATCGTAGGACCAGTTTTTGTGAAAAATCGCAAAAAAGTGAAAAATTACACGAATAAACTACTACTTCCGGTTGACCGATTTTGATGAAAATGTTCGTGTCGGGTCCGGTAGTGGTATGCAACTTAAGTTTCAAGTTTCAAGTTCGTACGTTGTTCCGTTCTTGAGATATTTTGTATACATACACACACTGACCAATCGCTAAAAAAATGTTTGTGTGGGTTCAGGGGGTCTGAAAACGTAAAGATCCGGTGAAAACTCGATTTCTAAAAATCGACATGAAAACAATACTTTCCTTCCTATATTTTCATATAGGCAAGAGAAAGTAATAATACTCATATTATTCTGCATGTTCTTATTAGGTTTTATGTATCAATTTCTAGTTAAATATAGTTTATTTTATTTTAGTTTTTACAACAGCAATGTATGTTTTACAGTTTATATTTTAAAAATTTTTAGGTGAGAAAAATATCATTTTTTATGTATCATTATTATCATTAAAGTAATAACAAACATAAAAATCTGGTGTGAAACACTCACACAACTTTCTCTTGCCAGTGCAAATAATTAAAAATAAACCTAACATTAGTAATAAATAAAAAAACTAACCTCAATAAACATAACCTAATTTTAATCATATATGAAAGACGCAAAATGAAAATCGATCTTAGTTCGCCTTAAAAATACGGATAATCACTCTTTTACACTAAACTTAGGCTCTGTAGAGAAAAAGTGCTCTAAATAAAAGTTGTAGATCTTTTAATTTTCTATATATTTGATTATATACACTTTTGTCATAAAATGCATACTAAGGCCGAAATCTTAAAAAAACACTTTTTTTACGTAAAAACAGCCTCACCAAGAATTTCAGCAAACATGGCGCCTACCCTATCTTGTAGAGAATAAAAAAATTAAGTAAACCAGGCGATTTAAAAACAAAATCGTAGGACCATTTTTTGAGAAAATTGCAAGAAAGTGAAAAATTACACGAATAAACTACTACTTCCGGTAGACCGATTTTGATGAAAATGTTTGTGTTGGGTCTGGTAGTGGTATGTAACTTAAGTTTCAAGTTCGTACGATGTTCCGTTCTTGAGATATTTTGTTCACACACACACAGAGACCAATAGGTAAAAAGCAGTTGTTGTGTGGGTTGAGGGGTCTGTTTAGGTGTATATTCGGGTGAAGAGTGTATTTATTAAAATGGACATGAAAACAATACTTTCTCTTGCCTATATATTCATATTGGCAAGAGAAAGTAAAAAGTATTGCATGCTCTTATAATACTAAATAACAACAGATTATGCGTGTATGATTAATGTAATAGGGGGGTACAAGTGGAGGGGAGGCAAACATAATACGAGTGGGAACGGTTAATCATTAGTAAACAATGTAAAATGAAAATTGACCTCAGCTAGGCTGAAAAGTACAGAAAATCAGTAATTGCTTAAACTAGATTCTGTAGAGATAATTGCTTCAAATAAAAGAAACCTAATAAATTGGGTTTTTAATAAAGGTTTTTTTAATGAATAAAAACTTTTAGTAAACCAGGCAACTTTTAAAAAAATTGTAGGACCAGTTTTTGAGAAATCGCAAAAAATTGAAAAATTACACGAATAAACTACTACTTCCAGTTGACCAATTTTGATGAAAATGTTCGTGTCGGGTCCGGTAGTGGTATCCAACTTAAGTTTCAAGTTCGTACGATGTTCCGTTCTTGAGATATTCCGTTCACACAGACCAATCGCTAAAAACATGTTTTTTAGGTTCATGGGGTCTGTTTACGTGTAGATCCGGTGAAAACTCGATTTCAAAAAATCGACATGAAAACAATACTTTCATTCCTATAAATATTCATATAGGCAAGAGAAAGTAAAAATTGTTAAGGTTGCAGCCTTAAATGGATTTCAAGGCAAAAGTGGGGTATTTTCTGTTAGTCGCTCGCCAGCATGTTTTTTTTATATTTTGTGGATATTTCGAATGTATTCTTATAGTATTTCGAACGATAAAAACGAAAAAGCATTTTTTATGTATCATTATTATCATCAAAGTAATAACGAACATAAAAAGTATAGCATGCTCTTAAAACTGACAACTACACATTATGCGTGTATGATTAATGTAATAGGGGGGTATCAACAAATCATAAAGTGAACACAAGTGGAGGCAAACTTAATACGAGTGGAAACGGTTTAAGATTCTCATGCTAAAGACGTATCATGTTTAATAAACATTTTAAAAAAAAAAAAAATCTGGTGTGAAACACTCGCACAACTTTCTCTTGCCAATATAAATAATTAACAATAAACCTAACATTAGTAATAAAACATTAGAAATAAACAAACAACTAATCTCAAAAATAAAACCATATTTCAATCATGAGTGAAACACGCAAAATGAAAATCGAACTCAGTTTGGTTTAAAAATACGGAAAATCACTCTTTCTCTCTATAGGCTCTGTAGAGAAAAATGCTCTTAATAAAAGTTGTAGATCTTTTAATTTTTTATATATTTAATTAGATACACTTTTGTCGTAAAATGCATACTAAGGCCGAAATCTTAAAAAAATAGATTTTTCACACGTTTTCGTGAGAAAAAAACAGAAAATCGCTAATTACCGCTAAACTAAGCGTTTTACAAAAAAATGCTTGAAATAAAAGTTGTAGGTTTTCAAATTCTCTACAACTTTTATTATATAACATTTTGCGCTAAAATGCATATTAAAGCCGCAATCTTAAAAAGAAAATGTTTTTACGTGAAAACAGCCTTACCCAGAATTTCAGCAAACATGGCGCCTACCCTATCTTGTAGAGAATAAAAAGTTTAGTAAATGAGGCGATTTTTAAAAAAATCGTAGGACCAGTTTTTGAGAAAATCGCAAAAAAGTAAAAAATTACACGAATAAACTACTACTTCCGGTTGACCGATTTTGATGAAAATGTTCGTGTCGGGTCCGGTAGTGGTATGCAACTTAAGTTTCAAGTTTCAAGTCCGTACGATGTTCCGTTCTTGAGATATTCTGTTCACTCACTCACACACACGCACGCACGCACGCACGCACGCACGCGCGCACACACACACACACACACACACACAGACTAATCGCTAAAAACATGTTTTTTGGGTTCAGGAGCTCTGAAAACGTATAGATCCGGTGAAAACTCGAATTCGAAAAATCAACATGAAAACAATACTTTCCTTCCTATATATTCATACAGGCAAGAGAAAGTAAAAAAAACAATGAAAATAATCTTTATTTTAACCAAGCATTGACAAGACTAATATGCTTGTTACAGTTGATGAGCTCTGCTGTTCCACATGTTTAGACCAATCACAACGTTTGCCAGATTGTTCATGACAAACATTACGCGCGCATACGTATAAGAGCTGCAATAGTTCACTCTCATCTTGCATCTGGCACTGAACACATCGATTATAGAGCGCGTTAACATGCAATACTTTATAATATAATCAGGTGATTGTATGTTTGTGTTTAGGCCATCAACCGAAAGGATGGTTTGAACCTCTAAAGGGTTTTACGAAGTAAAAACAAGGAGTCAGGTAGTTTACCATTGCCTTCCTCACCGAGTGGAAAAGAACGCTTATCAGCATGGTAAGCCCTTCCGAAAAGCACACATTTTCCACTCTGCAAATGACACCTTCACTTCATTCACCACAGGGTCCGGCTGTATAATGAAATTGATTACTTTGAGAGGAGGAGATAACTGTGATTAGTGTCACAGTACACCTCTACCTCTTCTAATCTCAAATGATTCAGCCATTTGATTGGTTGACCATGTGATAAGAAACACAACTATTTGTTTTAGCCCTGGAACTAACAGATTGAGTGTAAATAATTTCACACTCCACCTGTCTGTTACGGGCACGGTTGTATGTTTATCGATTATAATTAATATTAAAACACTTTCAGCCCTATGTGTATCAATTTGCCTCACGAAAGAGTTTTGTGTGGGCCCGTGTGAGCTAATATGATTGACAGTTGTTAAGTTTCATCATCAGCCTGCCGTGTATCACCCGTGTATCAATTTGATACACGGGTGATAGTTGCGTATCTGCTTCGCATTTTCTGTCTATTTAAACGTATCAACAATTCCTACTGGGTTCTAGCAATAGATTTCAGACCTTGGGTTGGAAAAATATTCACCACGTAGCAGCACATTGTGCCCCCATGGTTTTTGCGTTCTCACCAGCAGCTGATAGTGCATAGTTTTGTTGTTGTTATTACAGTTAACCTGCAAGTGGCTTCGACCACTACCAAAACTGAAAAATACTTGTCTCGGGCTGAAAGTGTTAAAGGACCAAAATAATGGCCGACCAAATATTTAACAGAGGTAGGAGAGGAGCAAGTATTGCAGTGTAGTTGGTGGCAAGTGATTGGGTGGGTGGGGGACAATGCAAACGTAAACAGAGCTCATCAGACTTGACAAAATAGTAAAGATAAGAAAGGCTTACTGCCACACAATTTGCCATAACGGTCGTAAATTTCTTTCAGGTAAACTTTTATGATTTTTTTTTATTTTGCATGAAACAAATGAAATTGAGTATAAAATACCTTCGGCTGCTCTTCTTCCTTCTGCTGTAGAGGTACCTGCGCAATTCACGAGAGATCGGCTTCAAGTGCATGAAGTTGCAGAACCCACTGCGAGTGCATTCCCTGGAAACAACAAACAAGAGGTAAAGTCAATTCAAATTTATTGGAACGTTTGAAATTAATTCATTTCCTAGATTAGCTGTGTTTTTATTGGCGGGTAAAGTTAATTCAAATTTATTGGAACGTTTGAAATTAATTCAAATACTCAATACTGGTCGATTTGAGATGGTACCATCAGCCTACGATACAACAATTTCAGCTGCGGTTGAAGCATAAAACAACAGAAGAGGATAAGAGATGGCTCGTTCCGCATTCGTTAAAATTAAAAACCTTTTAATAAATAAATCGTTGAGACTTGACCTGAGATTGAGGATGGTTTGATGTTACATCTGCTCAACAGTGTTATATGGCGCGGAAGCTTGGGTGTTAAAAAAGACAAGTAAAGTTACTTGAGTCACAACTTTGCCCTTGTTTGTAACGAGGGATAAAGGAGCAGAAGCATCAACATGCATTCACTAACACAAACATAACAACTGATACTATACCCAGTGCATATATATATATATATATATATATATATATATAGGCCTACAGTATATCACGGAACCTTTTCTACGTTAAATGTACCAATATAACTGTTTGTTACAGTTAACACAAATGTCGATTTCTCAAAAACCTGGTCGAACTTATTCACAATGCTGAACAAAATCTAATACACAATGTATTAAAATGTTGTGAAGTAGAAGCTAAACAAAAATGCCTATCTGTGCCTCCTAACAAAAGCCGTGAGTGAGTGGCTAACTACTGTGATGTTTCTCTTTGCACGGTTTGAAA